>CM061154.1:23464857-23874857 GCA_030710495.1 Labroides dimidiatus
TAGAACTGTTGGAATCCAGGACACCAGTTTAGACACCAAAACGAGCTGAAGGAGGCGGCTGCTTCCTGCTTCTTCCCTGTTCCCTGTTTGTGTGAGTGGAATCTGGAGGCCTAGATCTTTTCCTTGGTCAATGCTGTCAGTTTTAATTTTCTTACCAATAAATATGAAGAAATTCTGTTTTTCTTTTCACACAGATGCATCTGCAGACTACCCAGGTACCTGTGTATTATCATGATTTTAGTTGATCTAATTCTGACAACACTGGACCAAACAAAGCATAACCAAATCATCCTCCTTCCATCTCTGTAAGCCCGTCCTCTGCGGGTCCGCTGCAGAAACACCCGTCCACTCCTTCATAACCTCCAGGATAGACTGAAACAGCAACCTTTACGGCCTTCTCTCTTCTGACCTCCAAAAACTACAACATGTGTAGAACTCAGCCGCTCCAGAGTTCACATCACAGCCATCCTTCAGCTCCTTCCAGTCAGAGTCCACTTCAAGATCCGTCTCATCACCTCCTAAGCTGTCAGCAACCTTGCTCCCTCATACCTGACTCACCTTCTCCCCATCGTCAGATGCTGACCTCCTGACCCCCCCATCTCTAAGACCGAGCATCGCTCCTTAGAGGACAGAGCTTATACATCCCTGCAGCGACTCTCTGAACCCTCTCCCTACAAACATCCACAACTCTGCCTCACTTCACTCCATTAAAAATCAACTCAAACCCACCTTTTCAGAATAAAAGCCTGCAATACGTGACCTCAACTGTCTCCCTGTTTTGCACACTCTGAGTGTCAAGGAAATCTTTGAGTATCTAGGAAAGCCCAGGTTTAGAGCCAATGAAGATAGGTCTCTACTTTCTGCACCTTGTGTGTGATAACCTGCGGTGCCTGATGCACTCTGCTGCAGGTGATGATGCCTTGGTTGAAGTGCGATGTCTGGTGTTGAATGCAGAGCACACAGGTTAGGTAATAACCACGCCTGCTGCACACACTCATCAGCTGTTGTGATGACAGAACATCAGTCAGAGCTGTTATTTTGCGTCTTTGTAAAACGTGAAACTCATGATTATATAATGAATAATCAATGGCAGAGTGATGGTGAAGTAAAGTATCTAAGGGGTAAAAGAAAACACTTTGAGAAAAGTTAAGTGAGTGTATTCAAGTCGTTTGTAATCACACACTTTAAAGTCCTTGCCACAGGTGCTGCATTATTCAGAGTGTCAGAGGAGGACTGAAGTTTTTTAGGATCGGATAAAAACTTCAACAGACTTCCTTTAAACTATAAAAAAACAGCAAAACATGCAGAATGAAGGTCTCCAGTCTTTAAAGTCCTACTCACCCGCCACACATGAGGAACTCACTGGACGGCCGGCGGGCCACTCCCATTGGCTGATCATCTGAGGAGGAGGAAGAGGAGAGGACAAGTGATGAAGCTACAAAAGGATGAATTAATCTGCAGTAACGAGGCAATTGAACAGCGCTCAAAAAGCCAGCTGACACTTTCAGTGCTCTGCTTTTTGTTTGTTCATTGTTGGACTGAAGGACGAGCAGGTGTATGTGTGTGTGTGTGTGTATGTTGGGGGGGGTGAGGGGTGCAGCAGGTGCAGGCCAGGAGGGGTTGGTTTTACTTGTCAGTAGGATAAGTGTGAGTGTCTTCAGTTTGAGGACTGATGTCTACAATTACAGCATGAAATGAAGAGCAGCTGTCTCACTTACTGTCCACGGATCTGGTGACATGTGCACAGCATGTGTGTGTGTGTGTGTGTGTGTGTGTGTGTGTGTGTGTGTGTGTGTGTGTGTGTGTGTGTGTGTGTGTGTGTGTGTGTGTGTGTGTGTGTGTGTTGTGCAGGGATCACGGGCAGGTAGGGAACGTGGCTTCATTTCATGTGTCCTGTAGCCCATCTGAGTTTATAAATAAGAGTGATTTCAGACATCTGCACGCTGATGAAGAACACATGTCCACATGTTTACTCCTGTATGTGCTCATGTCACGTGTGTTTCATATTTGTACAGCTAAAAGTAAATATATTTCCTATTTTTAAATGGTTTTGCTTTTGTTTCCTGCTCAGTGTGAGATTTCCTCTGAGGGATCAATTTAAACCTTTCATATGAACTAATAATTTTAAACCTCTGGATGAAAACAGGAACTTCCTCTGGCTGCTCTTCTGCTTTAGGTTCTTCATTTATTGGATTATATAACTGCTTCCAGACAGTCTGATATGCGGAGTAGAAGCCGGCTGTCTATGAATGTGCTGGATGTAACCAGCTGAAGCTGACTATGGTCATGTTTTTATATATTTTGCTGACATTTCTTTCACTCTTGTTTTCACAGCTGCTCTGTTGTTGTTATGTTTTCTAAACAGCATATCATATTGTGCTTTCAAACTCTGGTATAATTGAGACACATTCACTTATAATTAAGTCTCTGAATTATAACGAGAAACTGCATAAACAGACTCGAGGTGAAAATGTCCTTATCAAGAGAATCAGAAACCCAAACATCCCATCACCATAACTCTGCAAAGCTCAGACGGTTCGTTCAATCTTCTCTGATGCAGGATGGGTGTTCACTTTATAATGACCCTTGCTAAACCTCTTCAAGTCTGAGTGTGCAATAACTAAGACAAAGTGTAATATCCATTATATATATATATATATATATATATATATATATATATATATATATATATATATATATATATATATATATATATATATATATTTTTTTTTTTTTTTTTTTTTTTTTTTTTGTGTCATGTCTTTTAAACCATTGATGGAGCTGCACTTAAATTTTGTTGGAACATTTGCAACTAAAGCAAAAACTCAGACTCAAACTCAGATTTTGACTCTGATTCTGACACATATTTTGTCTTCTAGGTGCAGCATGAACAGATGTGGACTGTCTTTTACTCCATCAGCTGTCGGCTTTGTATGCAAACAGTGATGTGTTGGAGCAGTGTGTAGTTCTGGTACTGTGTTGTGTGGGGACACAGAGGTTTACTCGACTTTCTTCTCTACTTTTCCTGGTGATGTTATCGAGCGCCCCTCTTCAGTCTGGGTTTGCAGTGTTTGCAGTTGTGTTGTGGTTTTATGCCTCTTTGGCTCTGCATGGTTTGTGCAATTGCAGCTAGTTTGATGCTAACGTGGTTGTTTCACTTTCGCAGCACAGTTTTATACTCACCCCTGTAGCATTTGTTTTAGCATTTGTTTTAAAGTTTAGCATGTGTTTCTGAACTGGTACTGCATCTACAACATGCTTTATCCAATGATGATAGTGCAGGCTGTTACAGATCATCTGGTCTATCCTCTACCATGTAAAGACTCTTTAAAACCAGCAGAAATGGAAATTAGTTCCTACTTCTCAAATTAGTTGAGCTAATGTGCAGGTATTTGGTGTTTACTGGGCTTTTCATGAAAGAAATGCATGCATATGTTTAACAAAGACGTCGAGAATGAACACCTCATTTTTTAACTTGTGTTAAATGTGTTGAAACTCACAGCTGTCAGTAGAGATGTTGGGCACCAGGACAAAGTCGTCAGTGTCACAGGACGAGTTCTTACTGCTCGTGCTTCCTGCAGACTCTTTAGAAAGCTGCAGGAAGTTGGGCGGGCCGAGAGGAGGGGACGACAGACCGTCTTCTGCGAGTGTCTGCATGTCCGGTAGAGACTGAGCGTTCACAGACAGACAGAGAGAGAGAGAGAGAGAGAGAGAGAGAGAGAGAGAGAGAGAGAGAGAGAGAGAGAGAGAGAGAGAGAGAGAGAGAGAGAAGAAAAATAGGATTAAAATGTGGTGAGCCTCCTGAGTGATGCAGTTACAGCTTCCAGGCAGGGCAGCGCTGACTGTCAAAGTAATGTAATCACATTGTTACAGAGAGCTCTGACATCCTGGGAAACAGACCTGCCCTCCGTTCTCACTGCTGCTGCTGGATGAGATCTGCCACTGTGTGAGAAATCATCATAACTTGCTGTGGACATTTTACTTTCTATACGACTCATCATGACTTTTCAGAGATTTTACTTGTTGGAACTGAAAACTAAAACAATTGGAAAAATGTTCACAAATGCATCCTATTTGGAATAAGAGGGATATTTTGAAGTTATCTGCAGGTGTGAGAGGAGCTCTTGTTTTATTTTTGAGTGCAGTTTGTGCTCAGAGAAGGACAAATATGAGCACAGCAGGGAGTCTCAGTTAATATTTTAATCCCTTTGTTAAAGTGAGTGCAAACCCTCCTGAATGAGGATTAATAAAGGAAATCAAACTCACAGGAGGGGAGTTGTAGCGTATGCATGGCGAGCTGCCACAGGAGCTGTCTGTCACAGCGTTGGAGGCGCTGGGAACGGGTACTGGACACGCTACGAGGAGAAAAAAAACACAATTAATCATGTTTTGAAGCTGCAGCGAGTCATCCTGTTTTATTTTAGTATGTGAACTTACATTTCTTGATGGTGGATGTCGGCTCCAGGAAAGGATGGCTAAAAAATGCATCTGATGGAGAGGAGAGGAGAGGAGAGGAGAGGAGAGGAGAGGAGAGGAGAGGAGAGGAGAGGAGAGGAGAAGAGAGGAGAGGAGGTCAGAGTTCAACACAGAAGAAAAAAGTAAAGTTTATGAAGACATTTATTTCTCATCACTTCTCACCAAAGTCCATCCTGTCTTTCTGGTTCCTCTGCAGCAGGCCAAGCAGAAGGTCACCGAGTTGCTGTGACGTCTCCCTTGGGATGCTGGGTAATGAGAGCATGGGAACATTTACAACAGTGTTTACAGTGAGTTCACTCTGTGTGATCTCATAAATTCTTGGTTGCTATGTGCGTCAGGAAGTATGGCAACAGTTTTTGAGTCATGTCAGACGATGAGGGGTTTTCCTTTTGGACTATAACACCTGGATGTTAATAAAACACAGTCAACAGCACGGCAAATACTCCTCACCTTCCAAAGTTTTAATTCTTAGATTCAGACATATGACATATTTAACTATGTTTTAAGTTTTTTACATGCTTTTTAAAAGCTAAATTGGTTCTTGAACTAAAAGTCTCATCATAATAAAACTTATTCAAGGTTAATCAAATTGTTCAATTTAAGACTAACAAAGAGTACATGAGTTGAAAACACATTTTAAGCAGCTGAACAGCTCAGACCTGAACAAAAACACATCCACCAACAAGGAAGAGACTCCACATAAATCAAACTACGACTCCCACACTCGCACATCCATCCAATTTCAGTAAGGAAAGAAACTAAATTAAGCTTTTAATTTATTATTGTGCTTCAGAAAGTTTGTTTCCAAGTATTTTATTTAAAACTAGCATTTTCTTTGTTTTAACACTCTAAGGCCCACTTATTTTCTGGATTTAACATTCATCTAGATTTAGCATTCTTATTTCTAGATTTAAAATTCATATTTCCAGCTTTCATTGTAGGCAAAATTAACTTGCAGCATGGAAAGATAATTTCCCTACTTTTCTCATCAAATTTAGTGTTTCTATCTTGTATTTGTGCTCCCTTTAATAGTACAGAAGTACAGTGAAGCTGGACAATCTGTGAGATCTAATGTTTTATGTCTTTAATACAAAAAATCAAAGCAGGGCCTTAAGAACTGTAAAAGGAAAAATATTAGACTAGACTAGACTAGACTAGACTAGACTAGACTAGACTAGACGAGACTAGACGAGACTAGACGAGACGAGACTAGACGAGACTAGACTAGACTAGACTAGACGAGACTAGACGAGACCAGACTAGACTAGACTAGACTAGACTAGAATAGGATGAACTTTTTTAATGAAAATCAGGATGTGATGTTATGATTGATTTAGTGTAGATTACATGACTCTGTCTTATCAAGTATGCTTCAAATGCAACATTACATGAGACCTGTTTTATCTGCATTAGCATTAAAAAACATGAACTGAGAATAATGTGTCTTAAAGTTGGAGAGACTGTTTGTTGTTTTTCATTGCTCTAATATGACTTATTATCAACCTTAACATTTGAAAATCTACATTTCTGACCTGCCATGTCTGTTTACTTGTCACCTAAGTCAGTAACAAACCAAAATGCAACTACAAATCAAGCTTTTCTACTGTAGTAAAGAGGCTTACACAGGCTGTAGATTCTTGTTCTTTTCGTAAAACATCCTCAGATCTTGAGGGCTGTTAGCCTGAAAGTATTAACACAGATATTAGATTGACAAACACACATCTGTTAATAATTTGTTTGTGGTCTGTTGTGCACAGTAGGAACCTGGAACGGTGGCTTGCCAACCAGACACTGGTAGATTACAGTGCCGATGCTCCACAGGTCAGCCTTGGCATCGTAGTTCTGTGACATGATGACCTCAGGAGCCTGTGGAGGTCAAAGGTCGGGAGTAAAGATCCAGAGCAAGCAGGCAGAGTTATGCAACACACTGCTGAGAAAGCTGAGTGCTGGTTTTAGAAACAGCAGAGCTCAGCTACACGCGCGCACGCACACACGCACACACTGACCATGTACATGGGTGAGCCGCACAGCGTGGCTGCCATCATGTTGCTCTGGAGGTAACGTGCGAAGCCAAAGTCAGCTGCAGGAAAGAGAAGGAGCGGGTCAGTAAATACACCAGTTATTTTTACTGGTAACACAAACCACCATGGCTGGACTCTGCAGGACGCCTGCAAGGCAAAACACTGGGAGCAAAAACACAAGCTGCTCTCAAAACAGAGCCCAGATGGAAAACATCACCAGTGCTGTCAGGAAATCATTAACTCTGATATTTTAAAACAAAATCCGATGTTTTCAGTTTGGACAGGAGAGATACTTTATGACACAATCCAACGCTAGCAGAAAGTTCTTGCAGAAGTTTTAATTCACTCACCTATTTTGATGCGGATGCCGCTGATATTGGACTTCTTGCGGCCCGCATACGACAGCAGGATGTTCTGCGGTTTCAGGTCGCGGTGGATGATACCTTTACTGTTAAGGATGCGCATAGCGGCAGCGATCTGCTGCAGAAACACCCTCAGCGTGTCTTCTCTAAGCGTCCCCTTAGCTAGAAGAAGAGATAAAGAAAGGGACAATGAGCAACAATTGAATCAAATTGTTTTTTCAGAGTTTCTGGTATCGTCTGGTTTTTGTTAGATTTTTTTCTGGTGTTTATCTGGTGTTTGTCTCGTGTTTTTTTTTTTTATGGTGTTTGTCTATTGTTTGGGTGTTTGTCCGGCATTTGTCTGGCGTTTGTCAGGCGTTTGTCAGGCATTTGTCAGGCATTTGTCTGGCGTTTGTCAGGCAATTGTCAGGCATATGTGTGACGCTTTTCAGGTGTTGTCTGGTGTTTGTCTGGCAATTGTCAGGCATTTGTCGAGTGTTTTTTGGGGTTTTTTTGTTGTTTGTCTTGTGTTTTTCAGGTGTTTGTCTGGTGTTTGTCAGGTGTTTTTCAGGCATTTGTCTGGCTTTTGTCTGGTGCCTATCCAGGTCTTATGAATAAATCCATGGACACATTCATATTTCAAAAACACAGCTGGTCGCACAGATGTGCAGCCCTACACCGCTGAAGGGCAACATTTTTTAAGGACACTTCTATAAAGATCTCAGACTTTTTAAAGAACAAGTTTTGCAAATATTTTCAAACAAATATAGGGCACTTCACGCATTCTTTACACCCAAACAACACAAAACTGCAGATTTCTGACTAACACTGAATGTAAAATACTTTTTTTCCCACAAGACACCTTTAAACATCGCCCATGCTCATAAAGACCATTTCTCAGTAGCACTGTATCCAGGCTGTGCTCTCATTCAGGTATTTCCTGCTGCCTTAGGGAGCTCATTAATCACCCACCTCCTGCAGAGTTAAGATTTAAATGCAATGAAAACATGCATTTAGTCAACACTTAATCATATCGCTTCCTTACATATCAAGTTAAAAAAGGAACTAAACCTCTGTGAAGAGTCCTTATCCGACTGACTTGATTTAAGCTAATAATTAGCATGTTACAGTCATAATCCTGGAGTAAATAGTGATAAAACGAAGCTCCTCTCCTTCAGTAGTGAAATAACTCTAATCTGATGTGAGTCTAAGAGGATTCCTCGCTCTCTCTCTCTTTTTCTCTCTCTCTTTATTAACTCGGTGTGATCACAGAGCAAGCAAAGATCAGACCGGTAAGTTTGTCAACATTAATCTTGGTTTTGAGGGGTGAGCTGCTCTCGGCCCACCTCAGTGGACTAACTCGGAACATGGAGAAGTTGTGTAAGTGTTGGAATCATTCACCAGTGAAATCCTCTTATGTAATGAGAGAGATGGTCGTTTACCTCTACAGCGTTTAACGTGACTGATGAGGTCAGGACGGACAAGGTTTAGTCAAGCTGAGACCATCCAGAGTCAGACCAAGACTCGCTCTGTGTGCTGTTAGTGTGAACATGTGGGGCAGGCACATTATGCAAAAGTACAGCGATAAGAGAGGGGCTGTTCCAACGCACAATCAGTGTTTTTATGGAGCAGAGGTGCAAACACCTGCTCTTATCTAACAGATGTATTGGCAAACTGCCACTTGTTTGGTGAATTTCCAGCAGGCAGCCAGATTTTAACTCTTTCAGCGTTTCAGAGCTGCAGGACACACAGAGGCTGCAGAAAAGTTTCAGGGTGAGCACTGGGTAAACACGTCAAAGTTTAACAAGAGATCAAGGTGAGTGGATGTAGAAATGTGGAGAAATACTGAGGAAATCTCAGGTTATGATGTACAGGATAACAGTGATAATAAGGATGGATAAAACATCAGGGGAAACTTTTTCCAAAGGAGAACAAGGCACATCTTTTTGTTCACGTGTTGCACTGATAAACTTCAACCTACTAGAGACATCATGTGACAATCTTTAGGTAGATCTCCTGAAAATTTCAAGAAAATGCAGGAGTTGAAGGAGTGCAAAATTCAGGAGTTTTTCATGGCCTGAAGCCTTCAGGTAAACGGCATAGAAAGAGTTACGCAATGAAAAACAGGATCTCTTTTTACACAAAGTGTGATATCTGCTGTGCAGACAGGAGATACTCTAAACTACAGAAACACACCAACATATGCATCAAGTCAAAGACTTCTGCTGTGAACAGCTTCTTTTAGAAATCAAGATATTGTGAAGGAAAACTTTAGCTAATAAGTAAAATGTTTGATCTGCGTTTTGATCAAATCTGTCAAAGAGCAGAGCTGAGAAGTGTTTAAAAAGTAAACATTTTTTCTTACTCCTCAGTTATTGACTCAACCAAAATAGTCCCCAGCTCTCGGTCAGCGAGGCACGTGGGTTTAAGGGTCAGTCTGCATCTTCACAGCAGAGCAAACCTGAAACTTGAAGTTCTGGTTTTTTAGACTTTGACTTTGAGTCATCGCTGTCAGGCGAGACACCCTGCACACACAGATCATGTCAGGGATGACAGGAAAGTCTCTAAATACCTGACATTTTCTGTAAAATTGAGTGAAAAACAGAAGATTTATTTTCTTGTTTTTCACTTTTAAGAACAAATCATCCAAACTTTCGTTTCACAGCTCATTATATCTCACCATTTCTGATTTCTGTCCATGAAAAGTGCTCAATTTTGCCCCTTTCGAGCTCAGATACTGAGCTTCGCGTTGAAGAGCAGGATGCTTTATTCAGTCCAGAAAGAGCTCTTAATAAAGCTCTGTAATAAGCCACTGGGCTGCAGTGATGAAAACAGTACTTTTACCTCCCAGAAACAAGAAAAAACTCTGCTTTTGTAGACTTCAGGAGTGTTTGGATCCAGCACATAATTTGTTGCACACAATGATAAAAAACTGAACCCTTAAAGGCAGCAGGCAGCAGCATGCTTCAGCTGCATTCAGCTCAAGCACAAACTAAAAATTCCCCAAAGTGTCAAGTAGGGCTGCATGTGTGGAGGCAAACAGCTGAAACTTTAACAGGACTTTACCCACACTTTTCCTGCCAGCTTCCTACTAACGTTTCTGCAAGTGGTGAAGTTCAGCCAACGTGAGAACGCAGCAGGAAACATTTAGGGAAATAAAACGATGTTGTTTCTTTAACATACAGCTGGTGCAGAACCAGGAGAAGGTGTGACAGCAGGATTAGCATAAGGAACATCAGAGGGTAAAGAAGGAGAAACATGATGACGATGACCACAGCAGCTGCATGTCTGACTGTTTGGGATATTTTGAACATATGTAAAAAGGCTTCAGATGAACAATCTGTGTATGTCAGAGCCAAAAACAAGAGGTTGAGCAGGCTCCAAAGCCTTACCATGCTAAATTACTATCAGGTTTCAAAACAGCAGAATGATCCTTTAAGCTGACTTATTGCCTACGAGCAGAAAAATTTGTAAGAAAGTATCACAACAGCATAAAGAGTGAGCTGACCAGCACTAGACTGCAGAAGGAACCCTTTGTACTGATCCATGAGGACAAACATCCCCCACACAGAGACATGGAGACATACAAACAGTCACTAATACACACACACACACACACACACATACACACTTTAACAACCCCACAAGATACAGACCTACATTACTCTCACAACCGTTACTCATAAATAATAAATGCACAATAACGTGCACACATTCCCACACCTACAGGCCTCACAGCTGCAGTCACATGGCTACTCCTCCTCTGCAGCAACAGTAACTTTGTTATGATGAACAATAATCTGTGTGTGTGTGTGTGTGTGTGGGGGGGGGGGGGGGGGGTTGCAGACAGATTAGTTCAGTGCTTACCTTGCAGATAGTCAGCCAGATCACCTCCGTTGCAGTACTGCGTGTGGGGAAACAAACAATCAGCATCAGCATCACTAACATTCAGGATGAAGAGCTGAGAGCACAGTCTGTTGTTTGAGTGTGTCTCTCATTAATTAATCTGCTGATTGACTTTATCTGTGCTGCAGTGTGTTTTGTTCTCAAGAACAGAAGGATTAAGTTGTTGTTGTGGTTTAAAGAAAGCGGACTGCTGGGTGGAAAAGCAGAGACAGGAAAGATAGATCGAAGGAATGTTCTGTGTAACCCTGCAGGTGTGCTGGAAAACAAACGCTGCTTTTCTACCATTAAAGCAGAGTTTGAAAAAAACAGTGAAGAAAGTCAAAGAGGGGGAAATTGGTGTGATGAAAACAGCACTTAAGTTGAACTTCCACTTTCTGCCAAAGCACCGGAAAAAGACTGCTCTCCCATTTTAATCCACTGAGCTCCAAAAAAAGCTGAAGTTTGGCTGATCTGCATGCTGCTGTGTATGAAAGCAGGGCAGATCAAGGATTCAGTTTTGGTTTAGCAAAGCTTCAAACTGAATGCAAACACTACGAAATGCAAAGAAGGATGCAGTGAGCTATCGATCATGCAGGCCAATTGTTTGGCTCGCTTATAGTTTTCATGCAACTTAAATGAATCCAATTCAAACTCCTTCAGGCTGGCAGTAAGCTGAAGAAGCTACAGAAAGCTGCAGAAAGCTACAGAAAGCTGCAGAAAGCTCTGAAAAGCTACAGAAAGCTGAAGAAGCTACAGGAAGCTGAGGAAAGCTACAGGAAGATGCAGAACGCTATGAAGAGCTACAGAAAGCTACAGAAAGCTAAAGAAAGCTACAGAAAGCTGAGGAAAGCTGCAAAAAGCTAAAAAAATGTTCCAAATCAAACGTCATGTTTCTGCTGAAACATTGCTCCAACAAATTAATCATGTTTTCAGCCTCAGACTGAGTTTTGTTTTGTTTTTGTTATTTTATCTGGAACGGATTTCTCTTTACCAGATTTTATCTTTATCACACCTTCATCTAATACTACCCACAAGTCTTGTGGAGGATTAGCTCCTCATGCTAAGAAAAATGTAGCATGAGCAACAACTGAGCTGGACTAAACAACAAGACATCTACAGTTGAAATGTGACCATAAGTCATGAATTTGGCACAGCTGACCTCCTCCTCTGCCTTCTCCGTCTGTTCTTTGATACCCCTTCACACTACTGTAACCTCGTCATGAGACAGTTTAACACCATCAGTCACATCCACTACTGTAGCCAGGTCTAAACATAGATCAAAACAACCTCTTTAGCCAAGGCTTTCAAAGAATATGATTCCTAGAATACATGGCAGTGTATTTTCGTTGAGTAACTCGGGTTGCAGACATGGTTTGTTTTCCACCCTGCAGCCAGCTAAGAGAGTTGTGAAATGAGCGTGAAAAAAGTTAGAGAGGATGCCTGAGCTGTCAGTAGGACACGAGACCAGACCAGACCAGACCGGGACACAATGAAAGAAAACAGGGTTGGGGTAAACAGAGTTAGAGGTAAACACTAAAGAGCATGTGTGTTTTTAAGGAATATGAAGCAGAGGAAAAAATGATTGATGAAACATGCATGACTTACCTCCATGACCAGGAAAACAGAGCTGGGTGTTTCCTAGAAGAGAAGAGACACAGAGTCAGTTACTGAAGTCATCTATCATTCAGCAGCTGACGGCTTCACCACACACACACACACACACACTCGACACAAATGCACAGAGTCAGAAAACATAATCCAAAGTACACAACATAAACAAATGTCTGTCCCCAAACATGATTTCTGCTTTTAACTTGTGATTTATGAACATTTAACATCATATATACATATATTTATAGCATCCATTATCTCTTCCATACAGAGACAATGATTTGCATAATTGTGTCCATATCTGTATATAACTGTAATGACATCGTACATAGCATAGATACTTCTGGTGAGACACCAAACCTCATTCTGTTACTCTGTACTTGTTTGTAATGACAATAAAGCTGAATCTCATCTCATTTCAGAAATGTAAACACACACCTCACTAACAATTGTCCCCTCTTTACACACACAGCAGTGTGTCCCACCCTGCCTCCTTTGTTTCTCTTTCTAGTATGTGTCTGATTTTGTTAGAACGTTAGAATCTGTTTCAACAACAGATGATCTGTTTGGATGAGACGTGTTAATGATTGAGCAACGCTTTTAGCAACCGTCCAAAACTAAGAGTGCAGAACGACATCAGCAGCAGCAACAAAGGAGGTTCATACTCAACATGGGAGGTCTCATCCAAACCAGCCCATCAATAAAGAGGATTTAAACACAGAAAGTTTGTTTTTGATAGCGAGATAGCTCAGCACAGCAATTTAATCACGAGTCAAGAGTTAGGCTGCTGTTAGCTGGTTCGTGTAGTTAGCCATGAAGCTGTTTAGGTTTTAACATCGTACAGTATATTTACAAGCACAGTTAAGTCAAGCTCAGGTTGAAGCTTGTTTCAGTAATCCAAGAGGACGACTGTCCTTATCCCAGAGTACAAGCAGCAGGTGAGATTAGTCTGACAAAACCATGTCCACCTCCTCTATGGCAGGTCGCCACACGTCCCCTTTCAACTGATTCATCTGACCTTCTTACAGTTGACTTAATATGTCACTTACAGATTAACAAAAGACATGGACAACTTCACAGCTCAGTGCTTTTGGTGCAAACACCTGGGATAGATGCTTTCTCTCAGGCTCGTGCTGATATCTGACAGTCGACAACATCTCTGTTTACACATTCATCCTGTTTGACTTCAGGGTGAGAGACCCATGTAAGGTGTGTGGATCATGTGCAGAAGGCCTGGGCCAGTTTGTGACTTACTGAAAGTTATATATGCATAAGAAAACTGACCCCTGACTGCATTATCTCTGTATTTTAGCCCCACTTTGAGAAATTAATTTTGGGAGCTATGACTACAGCTAACGTCTGACTGATCAAGAAACTGGCAAAGAAAAGGAGATGACGCCATCATCGTCGAATTAGCCTAACCCTTGGCTTTTATACAACCAACTGATAAAGAAATATTCTCCTCTGTACAGCTTTAAAAACGTTTTTTTTTTTTACATGAGTGTTAATGGTCAGTGGAGGCAGATTAAGGTATTCTGGCCTCGCTTTAAGGTCAGTTTGAATATCTGCCATCTTTTTCTTCAGTTTATGCTGTAAAATGAGGTCAGTGGAAAAGTCAGCTGTGTAAATAAGGTCAGTAATAAGGTCTGGCTAACAGAACAACAACAAAAAGCCGTCCAGTACTTCTGATCAGTCCACTTATAAACATATCCTGTGATCTCATCAGAGGCTACAGCTTCGTGCCAGCACTCAAGTCAACCTATGATTGACCCTGAGCTAATGGGCTTGTGAGTTTGGTTGTTAAGTAGCTCAGCCTCTTTCAATCCCACAGTGATTTCTCCAACTGGGGCAGGTGGTGACGGTGGGGGATGGGAACCAGTATCAGCTCTGACTGTATCTGTGGGAGAGTGTGCTGGGATGGGGGGGCAGCACTGGGGGGATTACATAATGGGGATGTATTATGCAGCACAATCTGGAGGAGAGGGGGGGATGGGAGTACAGTGTCAGGCAGACGGAGGGGTGGGGGTTAACTCGTACGTCACCTGCACATCACAAGGCAGAAAGAAGGGAACAGACGCTGGAGAGGACTGAAAACAGTCTTGCACAATCAGAGGAAAACGATATCAAGAAACAGCAGAGTGCTTCTAGGAAAAGCTGCCAGGAGAAGTGTTTGTTTTTCTGAGTACATGTGTACATGCTTTGTGTGTGTGTGCTGCAGTTGTTGGTTGGTTGCCTAATTGCTCAGAAGTGGAATGAATTTCAAGAGGCAGGTGGGGACAGCGGTACACAGGCAGCCTTTGTTTGGGGCAGCTTAGAGGAAGTAAAGGCTCGTTCTGACCCCTATCAAACTGTTAAACTGTTTACAGTGTTTTCTGGACTGTTCACATATTCTTTGGAACTGAATTATAAAGTCTGTGGACTTTGGATACGGCTCTCAAACATTCTGTCCAAGCACATAATATTCCCGAACAACAGAATAAACAGCTCCTCTGTCGTCATTACATTTCAGCGTAGCAGCCAGACCTGCGACAAGACGGAGGGATGAAAAGGTTTTATGATCCTCAGATATGAAAACTGACGACACTTAACACACAAACAAAAACACTCCACGCTGCCAGGAGGGAGAGCGAGCCAAAATCAACACACATGCTGGTTAGTTGTACAGTTATTGCGTCACGCTGCAACTCCAGGAGGACAGGGTTATGTAACCCTATGGGGGGATGGGACACCGCTAAACCGGAGACAAAGTGTGTGTAAGTGTGTATAACTATGAGTGGAGGGTCTGCATGCCTTTGTCCCCAATGTGTAATCCAGGGAATTCTGGGAAACTGCAGACACTGAAACAGTCTAATAGTCCAATATTATAGAAAACACTGTCGAGACCATGAAGTCCAGTTTTGGGACAGTTCACCTGGTCATGGCACTGTTAGGACAGACTGATAGGACGTGTCTCAGTTATGTAGCATTAAAAAGACAATGTGCACAGATTCACAGTTTGGGATCAATAAAGTAAATCTGGTATGGTATGGTATGGATCCATATATGACAATATTAAACAAAAAAAAGAAAGAGAGCATCTCAGAAAGAGCACCTTCAAACTGCTCTCCTGTTAAGTCCATGAACATGTGTTAAATAACAGAAACACATGTGGACTGGAGATCATGTGAGTGGTCATCACATACATTACACACGAAGCACATGCTCCGGATGACATTGTGGTTATATATGGTGTGCGTGTGTGTGTGCATGTGTGTGTGTGTGTGTGTGATAATGCCTCAGAGAGCAGTAACAGTTTTTTCCTGCCTCTGGTTACAGCCGGTTTGACGTCTGTAAAGAAATGTTCTCAGCAGGCGTTTGGACAGAGGCCAGCGAGGCTCACTCTGCAGGATTTCTAGGAAAACTCATTGAGCTCCAAAAAAAAAACAACTGTTGAGGTTCTCCAAGAACACGTCCCACCCCTGTTTTCCTTTCAAAACCCCCTTTTATGTCAGGCCTGCCTCAATACTTTGTGTAATTAAAGCACACACACAGACACACACACATACACATTTGCAGACACACACATACACACTGAGCTAGGGGCCCCAGTCCCAGCTAGAACACAATGTTCCTCAGGAGCAGCATCAGCTTTTGTGAAGCCTGGCTAATGATCCAGCAGCACACTTCATAAACAAACCCTCATCCTCCTCTTCCTGTGTTTACATTTACACCAACTTATAGCTGCACAGAGGTTCAGAGTCTGTTCTTTAAAGCCAAACATGTATGTGGGACAAAGAGGAAACCTGGTTTGGACCTTTAAAGAGTTTGGCACAGATATTTGATCCTAACATGTTGTTCTCTGAAGCTTTCAGCTCAACCTCAAAGTTTTAGCAATAAACAGAGTTGACTTTGTAAAATGTTAACAACAAGCACCAGTCTGGACTATTTATTCTATGAAATAAGGTCAGGATGTCTCCATCTCTGTTCTGACAGGTGCCCACATAAAGCCTGATGACGCATCTTGGAGATGAGGCATGAACAGAGCCTCACATCTCACCTCTTCCTCTGGCCCAAACACACATTTATCCTGCATCAGTGTGTCCTTGGGTACAGTCCACAGCTGAACAGATACTGTATGTGTGAGGGTCTGAAGGAGACACTCACCGTGATGGAAAGTTCAACAACTCTTGTGTTACAGTTTCTTATAACTTTTGAAGATCTGAAAAGGCTGAACAAGCTGAGGGATGTCAAGAGTAGTCTCAGTACCAACAGTACAAATTCAATCTCTACCAAAATAGCTTTGAATCTTTAAGTCCTACTTCATGAGTGAACAAGTTTTCTTCTGTTCCTCTTCAAAACTTGATCCAAAAAGGCGACTGGACGTGGCAGGATTCTTGAAGACCTTTCACTACTCCTCCAGCCTGCTGAACGCAGCTAGAAAAGGTTTGCTACCTTTTCAGGAGCTGTAGCTTCTGTTCTCCTTTAACAAACAGTGTATGCTAATGCAAACTTTGTTATAAACAACCTTTTAGGAAAACGTTCTGTGATTGATCATCTTCTGGTGTCACAGCAAATTTGCTAAAAGGTTCCTACGCTTCAAAAACTGAAACCTCAGCAGGTTATTGTCTTATTTATAGTAAAAAAAAACCAGACTTCTTAGACTCAATTCTTTGAACTTAGACATTTTTCTGGACCTGTCAGGTGAATGTCGCTCGTATTAAGCCTAATAAATAATTTTTTTTACCAAAACTAAGACATAAACGCTTGATAAAATTCATGCAATCTTAATGACTTAGTCTACCATTTTGAAACTACCCAGATGTAAACAAGCACTGGTATCATCTCATAGCATAATATGGTCTGTCAGTATTTTGAAAAGTTGTCTATTGGCTGTGTCTGTTATGGACATTGACCTGCAAGAAGTGACTGAAGGCTGGTGGTGCTAGCTCTGCTAATGTTAGGCAAACAAATCTGACTGCATTCACCCTCAAACTCTCTCCTGTGTTTTCTTACCTTTCTGACTTTTCAGTGAGTAAGAATTCACATTTCAGTCTACAACAACAATAAAAGAAGTTGCTTGGAACAACCCTGTATAAACAGTAACTCATAGCAGCACAAAGGCTTAAAGTGCAGTTTATGACAGTTTTTTGGTCATTTCAGATCCTGCCCACCTTGTTTGGGTGATTGCAAAGTTAATACTCTCCAACATTAAATTATACTTCCAGTCATCTCCATCACCAGTTTACAAACTCCAAAACAGAGAAGCTGAAGTGTGCAAAACGAGAGGGACAGAGAGAAAAAAAAGAAAGAGAAAGCCCTGACACACGACACCTTATAATTAGAGCCATCTGCCTCACACGGCTGCAGCTTGCTTAATGTTAACAGTTCACTGGAGGAGGACGGGGAGCCGCTCAGCTGTGTGCTTAAGACTGTCATTAAATGAACAGGGCTTCTCTAAACTATAGCACAGACAAAGGACCTGCAACCTGTCACGAGCGCCTGTACTCCCACATCCAGCCCTGCAGCCTTTTGTTGATGCAGAAACTGCTCTGAGAGGCAGGTAGCAGGTCGTTTCCTACCAAACGAAGCAGCTGGTGAGGATTAAAGCATTCATCTAAGCTGGCAGAGACCATGCACACATGTATAAGACAAATACAACAAACTTTATTACACTCTAACCCAGTGATTTCCAAACCCTCAACATACAACCAAAAGATTCCTTATCCAGGGTGGTTTAGACATCATGTTGGCTGGTTATTCAGTGCAGAGCTCATGATTTCAACCCTCGTTTACTTTCATTTAGCTCATTCTTTTAACCAACTTATTCAGGACCATAGCTAACTATTTCTCCCAAATTATCTCCCACTTTCACTGACTATTTCATCATGTATTCATTAATTCAGGGAGACTTTTCATCAGCTTCTTCAATCTCTTAGCTAATCTACTTTAAAGAGGGGGTTTCATACTTTTTTTCAAGTCTTTCGTCCGTTCCTCTTGTACCCCTGTAGTTTCTTTTAATGATTTATAGCTAAAAAAAAATCAGTTTTTCTGAAACACTTTACATTTTAGTTGTGGTGTCTTTAAGGCTCCACAGACCCCCTTCATTCTGATTGGTCAGCCCTCTAGAAACCTGTCAGGAGTGGATCTACGGGAAGAACATTTCAGCAAGTCTCATGATGTTCTCATGAAGGTCTCGTGAAGGTCTTGTTACTGTTTTGAGCAGTTTACAGACAGACTAGGAGATTTCTGACTCGGGTAACTCAGGTGACATATTTCTCCATGACCCCTGGTGGTGGCACTGATGATATTAATGCTGCACATTCTTGTTGTACAGACTGTGTTGGTCCATGATTGATGAGTTTTCAGCCATCACAGAATTGATGTCGGGTATGGTGTGATGAGTTCCTCTGCCACTCTCAGCCCTTCACCCTGAGATATTACTGCTCTTTGCTCTAATGCATCCTCAGCCTCTAAAAGAGCACTTTCTCAATCATGTGGTAAGAGATGGACTCTCTTCCTCTCTTTGTGTCTTGATTCGCTTTGCTTCCTTGCTTTCAGCTCTGGCTCTGTCACATTCACTTGTCTGCTCCAGCAGAGCCCAGGGTCCTCCATATGACCATGTCCTTTTTCAGCTGGCCTCCTGTTTCCTGTCCCCTGTCCTGTAGGAGGGTGTGTGTTTCCTCTCTTGGTAGCTATCAATAGACTCTGCTGTGTCCTGCTCCCTTTGTAACCAAGACCAGCTGCTACTTTCCTTTCCCTCTTTGTTTTGTTTCCATTCCTCGTTTATTTTTGGTATATTTAGCTCACTTTTTCCACGTGTTTCCAGTTATCAGCACTTCTTCCTGCATCCTCAGCTGGCTGCTGCCCAGTCCATCAGCTGTTGTTGAATCCACGTGCTGTAAGACTGCGTTTACACAACAGGGCAGGAAGTGTAACCAGAGCTGGTTTGTGCAACTGTCTAGTCACGCCAAGCCTCTGTTTCAGATGAGAAACGAGTCAGAGCTTTTCCATCTGCTGGCTTTAAAGACTTTCATTTAGACTTTTCATCTGAAGACAGTCCTGTAAAGAATTCCTTATGATTTAAGACAATTAAAAGACTTTTTGATGATCAATCAGTGCAAACAGTAAGCCTCCATGTTGAAGAGCTAAAAGCTCTTTCAGTATTTTGAAATCTTGATCTTTCTGTGAAATATATTCTGTGTAGAATCCCAATTTTAAAATCAGGGCTGAAACTGTTATCAGTGTTCCAACTATAGTTTAGCAGATCGTCATTATCGTCAAAAATAAACCTTGTCTGGGGCACTTCTGGTTAAATCGTGCACCCCATGAACAGAGGCTACAGTCCTCAAAAGTGGCCAAGGTTTGAATCTAACCTGCAGCCCTTTGCAGCATGTCATCCCCGATCCTCTCTCCCCCAGTTTTCTGCTCTATCATCTGTCCTATCCCCTCAACAAAGACATTAAAAATTCAAAATTAGACTTAAAACAAGAACACAGAAGTCAAACAAGCTTGATTGTTAGCATTTAATGTGACACAAATAAAGATAAGATGAGGTAAAAGACAGACGAAAGTCAGCTTCTCATATCTGTGCAAATATTAACAATATTAATAATCAACCAACAAATATGAGCATCTTTAATTTTACCAAACAAATGTGCAAAAAGTGCTTCTGTTGTTTGCCTCAGCCAACAGCTTCCACTTTAATTTCTGCAGTTTAATCCTTGCCAGTGGATATGCCTGCTCAAAGTAAAAAAGAGAATATTCAGATGTTGATAGGATTAAGTTGTTAATTTAAGTGTTCAATAATAATCCACCCTGCAGAACTGTAGCTGTTGCATTGCTCTTTTCAAGATCAGCAGACTCCACTGCCATTAAACAGCAGCTTTACCCTGCAGAACACAACAAGAGCTGCATGACGAATACAACCGCAATTGGGTTAGTTTATTCATGTTATTCGGTGTGTTTTAGATCCTCACTAATTATTTCAAACACCAGAGCTGAACAGGAACTTGCAGTGTTTTGCAAAGTTCAACGACTGGCTTTGACAGTGGAATTTGGTGAATGTAAGGTTTGCAGACATTTAAATACCCCTCAGAAAAACAAAGATTACATTTACAACCTTTCTGCTGCCTGCAGCCATCTCCTCTAACAATCTACCCAACCCATGAGTCATTCAAACATGTCACAATTGAAGCTACTCTCCACGTAAAACAGGCGAGAGCTACTGTTTCTACCTGTACCACCCTGATATGGGTTACCTATTTTGAGTCTGATAATAATGACCCACAAACCCGGCCTCCTGACCTGCCTGTGGTCTACACAGCAGGTGGTTTCTGACACTGATAGGCCTGCTGACAGGTGATGGTGGCTGAGAAAGGGCGGGTCTTTGAGTCAATAAGGGTCCCATAAAGAGAGCCTGTGACCTTTAGGTGGCTGTTTGTATCATCTGCTGCATGAGTATCTGCACGCCTCAGAGTTCAGCCTGACTCCATGACTCCGAGTCTGAAGATAAGATTAGCTTAAAATCAAGGATAAGATAAATATGAGCTGAAGCTGCAAGATGCTTCCACTGCTTTAGTCCGTCAACTAAAATAACTAAATTAACATGGATTGAAATTATTTATTTTATACCAATATTTGAGCTTCTTGGAGTATGAAAGCTGTGAGTAAACGTAGTTAAGGAAAATAAAGTAAAGAATTAATTACTTTAAAGGATAAAACCAAAGGTTCAGCGGCTGGTCCCAAGTGGACACTTGTGGAACTGCAGCCCAATGCTCTTTAGTAGTATTTCTCTCACTGGAGGCTGCTGCATGGTTCCAACTCTAAAAACTATTTCAGGAACAGCAACATTTTCCATCCTAAGTATTTCCATGTAAGAGCCGTCATTGTGGTTCTGTTCTCAGAGCTGTTAGCATGGCTGTGGTACTGGTTTCATCTCCCTGTGAGCCAGAGATCATTGAGGCAGGCGGTGATAAGCAGGAGGAGAAAAGTTCAACACAAACAAGCTCCATCTCTTCACAGCTGGATGTTTAAAATCAGAGTGAATGTGACACTGATATATCTGCAAATCTATTAAATAAAACATGTGAAGTATCAGGTCACTCTGAAGCTAAAGTGGAGCTGATTCAGTCTGTTTCTGTTCTGCATTGTACCAGGCTGAACACTGAATCAACGCAGAAAGGAACTGCTTATGTGCTTTTGTATGCTTGATTTAGTTTCACAATGGAGGTGTTCATTCGCTCAGCACCACATGGTGACATAATGTGTTCACATCACACCGCTCTACCTCAGCACTTCTCCTGCTCTTTGCTGAACACACAAAACAAAAAAAACTCACTGATCTTTCTCAGGACTTTGATACCCTGCAGATTTTCCCTGTTAGCTGATTACCACAGATTTAAAAGTCACAACTAAGTTCGGTGCAAAGTGTGAGACAAACTATTATCAGATTGTTGTTTCATCGGCAAGTAAAACAGGAAGGTGTCAGCAGTGATTACAGAGAGAAACACAAGATGTCACAACCCTTCAAAGAACATACTTTTCTTCTTCTTTCACTCCTTCGCTAAGAATCTTTGCTAAGTTGTTTGTGATGCAAGTTTAAAGCTCTCTGAGGGCTTGAATGTTTCTGAATACAGGAAAAATTCTTTAATTCAGAGCACCGCTCTATGGGGATTAACCGAAAATCAACTGCACCTGTTATAACCATTTGCCCCAGTTTTCTGCTCCTTCTCTCGGTCTAATTCACTGAGCATATTTCTCTGTTCAAGCACAAATACACTCAATATAAGTTTTGTATTTTTGTGCAGTTTGCTCCTGTTTGGCGTCTGATTTGAGATGAGCTGTCAGCATCTCAACTTTCCAAACATCAGTCCTGTTAGGCTGCATCGGGACTACCAGAGGGTTTAATGAGGTTGATGATTTTTTTATTCTGGTAGTCCTGAAGTGCCAGTCCAATGTTTCAGGTTATGTCTCAGTTAGCGCAGCCACCTGCCAGGGAGGGGATGGGGTTACCACCCAGATGTAAACGAGCACAGAGGACCAATGGCTTCTTGTTGTGCAGCACAGGTCTTCACAGACTCTGTGACCTCGGGTGTAGTTGTGTTGAATAAATGGTCCTCAGGTCTGATCTGACTATTTTCAACAGCTTTGATTTGGTTGTTATGATTACTATTCGAGCAAGACAGTCACCACCACCTCCGACAGGCAGCAAAACGTCCCTGTAGCTGTGGCTTTGAGCACAACTGACTGTGAAGTAGATCATTTTGTGTAGTGGGTTTTGTTTGCATAGACAGAGGCAATTTTTTCCTCAAATCAATGAGTAATGACTCATCTAAATTTGCACAGAGATGTTTTATGTTCTGTAGTTCAGCTCATGGAGCTTTTAACCCTTTGTGTGCCTCGTGCAGGTGAAAAAGCTGTGTAACCCTGCTGTAAATCAGGCCTCTGTTTCTTTAAGTCATCACAAATGGAAGCAAACTATTGGACTGCATCCTGCCTGCTGAGTTATGACTCCTCATCCTCAATCATCTGCCTCAGGGAGAGCGTATTACATCAGCTGGTCTGATGGAGGGATGAGGCCATGGATGGAGTGATCAGGAGGGTCCCTGTGGGAGGCCACATTACATAAACACAGGAAGGACCTCTGCTATGTGGGCAGTGCTTCATCATCACTTCAGCTGTTTATCCTTCATTTCAGCCTTTCTACCTTTTCTACCTTTCTATCAAGAGGACACTCAGTGACGAGCCGCTTCAGGACATCACAGCAAACACTCACTTCCTGCTAGATCTGCTGGTCTACAGACTCACACCCATCATACCCATCATTTATCACGTGTTCTTCGCTCTCTCAAGCCCCCATCGATCAGAGGGAAGAAGCATCTCTCTGTGAGGACCTCATAGCATCTCCAACACACCCCTGATAAATGTTGGAGTAAGAATGTTGTGAAAGGTGCAGAGTCCAATATCCTGCCTCAGGCAGCGTGTTTATTTTCGACCACAATATTTTTATCCTCATGAGTTTGAGGCTGAATATCACCAGAATATGAGATGTGAGACTGCAGCTCCAGCGCTGCTGAGCTTCAAACAGTGCTCTGCACAAATTACAGCACGTCTTTTTCACATCAAGAACAATGCACGCTGTCCCACTGAGTCATACTTTCCGCAGGCTTCACAGTTTAGCCCAAAGCATTGAAAGCGCTTTGTAACGGTGTTGTAGTCTTGTAAAATCTATTCTTAGAAATGCATGTATGAAACTGCAGTTTCACATCAAGCTGAGGTGTGGAGGCGCGAAGGAAAGACAGCTTCAGTGAGGGCCTGTTTACACAAGCACGGCTTAAACCTGCTGAGAAATATCAGCTGCAGATGTTACACTGCTCTGTCCATGACTGCAGATCGTGGCAGATGTTTGATTCAGCTGAACTTCTGCAGCTAAAGCAAGCTAATACTATAATATAGATATATAGATAACACTGTTATTTAAAGGGACTATAAGAATTTTTTATGTGTTGATTCTGGTGGACTCAGGTCTGCTGCATGAACTGTACATTTTTCATTACAGTGAACACAGATCTTTTTTATTCTACTTTTAATTGTTCAAGAAAACATTTAGGATGTATGTTTTGGTTTGTAGCTGTGCCAAATTATTAACTGTAAGACTAAAGTTTGTAAACCCTGAATTTTCACTGCTGGTTAGCTCACATGCTTATGGTGTGAGCACCGGTGTCCCAATAAAAGTCTGTAAACATGCACACAGATGAACTCTAAAGTCCCCCTAAAGCTCTGAAACATTCACACAGGCATAAATAGTAGATTCCCCAACTTGGCATTTAGCTCTTTTAGCTTACAAAACCCTGATTGTAGAATTTCCGCATCTAAAACTTGAACAGGAACTCTTTTTACTAACCCTGCTTCGGTATCAGACATGAGGTAAAAAAAAAAAAACATGTCAGAAACGAAATTATTCAAAGAAAAATAAACTCCACCTGCTTGGTGACTTATTTCTCATTGGCAAACTAAACTCCTAAAACTTACTTAAAAAAAAATCCAGACAATAAAAAGCTAAAGTTCAGTTTAGCGTATGTTACTTTTCAGGTCATTAAATGTGAGAGCATGTAAGCCTTATTTTATCTTCACACTTCCAGTGAATGTCTGGATCCTGGTCTTGATGATCTGGGCTGTAACATGATGCAGGGAGCAGGTATTGATTGAACATCTTATTTTTACGTTAGCATGCTGCACAGACCCTTTGGCGTTCTCGCTCAGACTGACTCTGTTGAGGCTTCATGGCTCAACACTGACAGCTGGACTAATAAGACTGAAAAACTGCAGCAGTTGAACCTGAATCATCCAGCTGAGAGACAGAGGGCAGCTAACTGAGGAACTTGTCGATAGTTACATTGATCCTCTTGACAACGAGGAGGGATTCATGGCACCTTATTTTTACACTCTTACTCTGTAGAGAGAGGAACAAAACGCTGCCTCCCTTTCAAAAGACCCACAGCGCTCAATAAGAAGTCTTTGGTGACTTACTCCTGCAGTAAATGTGAAAGTTTAAATCTTACCTGGACATCGTACAGGGCCACAATGTTTTCGTGCTGCAGCTCCTGAGTTAAGAACAAACATGATGGAAGATTAGCAGCAGCAAATGGACTCTCTTTAATGACATTTATCTGCAAAGTTAAGACCTCTTTTCTGCTGAAGATGCACGCTAACCATAGATCAACATCAGATCTTTGTTTGATCCCACAGGACAGATAACTGAGAGGCAATCAAGGGTCATGCTCACCTTCAGGATTTTGATTTCCTTGCCAAGCAGGATCTGGGACTTGGACAGGTTCTTCTTATTGATGCTCTTGATGGCCACCTCCCAGTCGGTCTTCTGCAGAGAGCACACAGGACGGGGAAACATACGGTTAAAACCACTAAAATGACAACCTCTTAGTCTGAATTAGAGCATTAAAAGATAAAAATGAATAACGCTTTACTCTCAGGACCCCACATTTTTGGTGCCCCTGGGTCTTAAATCAGCACTACCTGTTTGTCCTCTTCCCTGTTTGTCTTGTCTCGTCCTATCTGTCGCTAATTCCCCTTCTTTCACATTGTGGTGTAGCACGGCCCTCCCCTTCAGCTCACATCGGGGAATAAATTAAGTTTGATTTAATGGAGTAGCCTACAGGGAGGGCTGGTGATGGTCACTGACAGCAACAAATCATAACTATTTGTTTCGCTGCAATAAAAAAAAGCATTGATCTCTCAACGTTGACAACAGACACAGTGCTCAACTGGAAGGACAAATGCAGACAAGGGAAAAAAAAAAAAAAAAGGATCACGATCTATAAACTTTTTCTACAGGAAGCGTGCAGACGTGTTGCTGTGACCTAGAGGAAAGTATGCAGGCGTGTAAACACAGCCGGGTCATTCTTTCCCTCAGGATGCTGTCTGTCAGGGTGAAACCTCTCTGTGGGTCTCATCATCTGACCATTACAGGAAGTAAATAGACCATAGGAACATGTTACACTTATTTAAATAAACTCACCCGTGCCTGTGGTAGCTGTGCTTAAATTTTCCTTTGAAATAAAAACCTGAGTGTGTGAGTGCATCTGAAAGCCTGTTGGCCTAAATTACTCTGTCAGCATCTCTGCGTGAGCACTGAGAGAAGGACGAAGGAAATTTTATCCGTTCCAGTAACACCAGGTCACTTGAGTTTCTGACAGCGGGCTTGGCCTTTCGCTCTGAATGACACGCTGAATGACGAGGCCCTCGGATGACGGCTCCAGCGGCAGTCAGCCTACTTACACTAAAAGCTAACCAGGGTGGAGCGAGGCCTTTTTTTCACAGCCGTGCTGGGATAATGTTTCCAGAGGAGCTCCTGGAGCAGGTATAAAAAGACTTCTGGAGGTCACGTGAGCTAGACATGCAAACACACAGCTGAGGACACAGAAATAAAGCCCAGGAGAGGCTGTCACAGTGTCCTCTGTGGGAACACAGAGCTGTGAGTCTGACAGAAAACACACACACACACACACATACACACACTTTGTAGTTATTTTTAACAGAGTATGTTTGACATGAGCTACTGTTCATTGTGAATCCTTTGAAATAATTTGATTATGCATCCAGTTAAAAATAGCATCCTGATAAAAACAGAAGCCTAAAGACAACAAACATCTTATTAGCTATTATTGCAGAGGGACCCTTAAAGGGGAGACCAGAGCCCAGTCCTGCTCACCCTGTTAATTTCTAGTCTCCTTCAACAACCCACTCCCTGTACACCATCCCTGATATATCACACTATTTTAAGTCTTTCTGCTTTTTCATTACAGCTTGTAGAGACACATTCAGAGCCTTCATGCTAAGTTTATTGTTCCTCTGATGCTGAGGGCGATGAGATGTAAGGAGGGGCTGTGAGCTGAGCTGCTCACCTTGAGGAAAGGTTTCCTCCATAACATGTTAACCTGAATGAATGAACAGCTGAGGCCTCAGAGCCTCAGGGTGAATAAACTATAGAAAATGTTGAATATTTAGGTATTTAAAGGAATTAAAGGTGAGTATCACCCTTCTTGTTTTTTGCTCACAGTAAGATAACAATACAGTAAAAAAGTAAAAGAATAAGACACAAAATATGAGGAGGAGCTGGAATCAGAGCTGAAAGTCAGAAATTAATTTGGTTAATGGTCAGTCAAATTATGGTCTAAAATCCCCATACTTCAAAAACAATTCAAGCAGGTGAATAAAGCTGATAAAAACACTGAATATTGAATTATTAACAGGCATTAACAAATTTGTTGTTTCTCTGAAGCTTTTGGGGGAGATGTCAGGAAAGGCTGCGAGCTGAGTTGCTGTTCTGACATTAGCTCATTTTTTTTATTTTTAAGTGAGATTTCTCTTAATATTTCATACACAAAGTTTTTATCAGAGACAAATTACCAACAAAGCTGTTCTCCTTCCAAAAAGAGGCCAAGGATTTAAGGCTAACGAAAGCCCCCATAGCCAGGCTTTGGAGGCTATGAGCTGAGCTACTTGTGCTCCCTCTCTCGCTGTGATCATAGATCTGATGATTAAAATTTTTCAGTATAAAGAAATTAGAAAGTTTCAAATTGAACTCTTCAAAGTGATGACCTGACTCAGGAAGAGGGCTTCAGTAAAAACCTTTAAGAGTCTGATGCTCAGATGAAAGCCTGCAGACTGATCATCTGTCTGTTTTTTTCTGCTCTGAGACAGGAAATCTGATCCGTCTGTATCAATAATGTTCATATTTAATCAATCACAGAAATTAATTTGAATGTGTTTCTACGTTGAGACTGCCCAACACTTCTGACATGATCATGAGAGCGTTAGAAGGGATCCGTGGACAAACAGGACATGTAGACCTAAAGCCCGGCACACAATATGATGCAGGGTACGTGTGTGTGTGTGTGTGTGTGTGTGTGTGTGTGTGTGTGTGTGTGTGTGTGTGTGTGTGTGTGTGTGATACACTGCCAACTGAGCTGCCTCCATCTCCAGATCACTGACAGCCTGCCCAGCCGGCTGTGACCGAGCTGCTGACACTACACGCATAGAAAAAATGAAAGACGTGACCTCAACGAGTCGTCATGTAATGCTGAAGGGACAAGGAGACGAGGAGGAAGAGAAGGAGAAACCAAACAAATGGCTCGGTAGAATACGACCACTGCAGAGAAAGCAGCTCTGTGCAAAGACAGGAACAGGAGCTCTCATTTTCCAGAATAAAGCATGATCTCATGTATGAATCACAGCTGATTACGGAGCAACAAAGAGATGAGCGTCAGCAGCGCTGACACCAGACCTTGAGCAGCATTAGACTGACAGCAGAAGAAACCACCAACAGAATTAAAATACGTTCATTCTAAATAAAGAGATGGACATTTCCAAACTGGGCCCTGTGTTTTTAACACATTTTAGGATCTTTATGTCTAATTGGTAAAAACCTTTGCAGCTGATCCAGTGGCAACATTTGTCCAGGTGCAGCAACAACACTGAAATAGCGCTTATGTAATCCCTGTGAGAAATACACCTGCTCAAAGTTCAATCACTAAGACATGTTTGTTTTTGAACAGGCTCAGATTGTTGGTCCAAGTTTCCGATGGCATACCAAAAGCATGCCCTGCAGAGATAAATGCTTTGTAGGAAGAGAAAGATGCTTTTATACAGAAATGTTAGCTACATCGCTCCATCCAAAGCTACTTTACTAGGACACAGGAGCTGAGAGCAAAGGCTGCATCAAGGATGGAAGCAGCCCCAGTGACACCACCCATTGGTTTATAAGGAGGGATCATGAAGCCTAATGATGTTAGTCACCATACTGGAAATGCTGATGCAACCCAGCTGAAGAAGAGAAGACAGAGGTGGAGCTGAGGCGGTTCTCCACCTCCTGACAAACACTTCAAGGTGCGTTTGATTTACCTCAGAAATCTAACATCTAGGAATGAGGATCAAATGATTCAGAAAACTGTCCACCCTGAACAACCCAGCCTGTTGTTGTTAGCTGTGTTAGCCAATTCCAGGCTATGACAACAAACCACTTGGTAGTTTGTGGGCTCAAGTGCCAAAACAACATGTCTACTGACTGAACTTTCACAATAGGGATTGATTTGACCACGCAGAAAAGACTAAGGTGCAAATTAAGACTTCTAAAAGTACTTTTCTTTGATGGCATCTTTGAATTTCCTAAGAGGCTTATTTGCAAGTTGTTTAAACTGATTTTAGTTCCAACTAGCCGGCTGGTCAGGTATCTAAACTCTCAACAAAAATCGAAATTGTGCACAATATTTAACATAGCTAAATAAAGGATCTGTGTCAGTGACGTGTTTGCTACGTCAGCTGGGCTAACCCCGTTACGCAGCTGCTGATAAGGGCAGCGTGATAACAGGGAAAACTGACAACTACAACCTAAGATTGTCCACCAGATATGTTTCCAGGTACAAACTGTATCTACAGCTATCTCCAGCTTCTTTGTCTATCTCCATGTTTTATGCAACTTTTGAGTTTCCAGTATGCTCCTCTTGAATCCAGAATAAATCCCTTTGTTAGAGCACCTTTTCACAGTTTATTCAGCAGCACAGGTAATCAGAGAGGAGCTGATTGTTGGGTTCAGCTTCTCTGACTGATTTAAAATGGTTTGAAAACATGGTCATTATACTTCGACCTTCATCCAAAAGGTATGATTTACGCACCCTCTGAGAAATAGCATAGAGTTTACCTGATTTTTCTGTAACCACTTCAAAAAATAAAGTGTTCTGCTCTTTTTAATGCGTATGCCAACATCGCAGTGACTTACTGTACGACACAAACAAGCCAACCAAGGAGGCTGCAGACCTTCACCTTTGGAGAGGTAAATGTACTGTTTTCATCACTGGAGTTTTTAAGTTTCAAAAAGCATCTTTGTCTCCAACACGGGGAATCACAACCTGAGCCTGCCACTGGTGAAAAAGCACTCAAACTGAATTGGATTACATCATGTTTAGAGAGCTGCACGGGGTCGAGTTGTTGCTTTGAAAACTGTCAGGATGAAAATGTTGAACCTTGGCTCCAAATAAAACATGAAAGTGTTTTGTTGTTCACTAAATGTGATTTAAAAAAATAACCAAACAAAGACAAAGTAAGCAGAGTGTGTTTCCTTATCTTTCCTGAGCGTTTGCATCATTTCTTGTAATTACTGTCAATGGAGAACCTGCCAGGTGTAACAGTCAACACTTCCTGAGTGCCTCCAGGTGGCTCTGACCTTCCTGCTCCTCCAACCTGGATGGCATTAACCTGTAAACGGAGCCAAACGGCATGCAGGTGATAGCTCTTAAACAGTTAATACACTGAGCACACGCAAGGAGGCATGTCAGGCTGTGCACACATGTCCTCCTAAACACCCAGCATCAAGTGAGGACTGTCTGCAGCACAGTCATCCTGACCCAGTGCATGAAACCGGAATATACCAGTTAATGCAATAATCTGCAGCTGTAATTTATTAAACAAGGATAAAATCGATACAGAAAATCAATTCTTCTTTTTCATCCCAAACAAAGGCCTTACAGGGAGCGGAGCTGTGCTGCAGCATGAGGTTGAGGTGTCACAGCTCCCACCTGCAACCACAGCACTAGAGCAGGCACGTTATATTGGATTGAGTCATAAATTATGTTATGATAGCAAAAAAACAACACAGCAGTGCCAGAGGAGGATGTAACATGAGTGAGTTACATTGAATACAGCACTTTAACAGTAACAGCTTTGAAATATGGAGCACGTGTGTAAGAGCTGCAGGCTGAGCTGTGGCTAGCTTTAGTTTAGCTTGTTCGCAGATGATCAGCTTGTTTCTGAGGTCTTAAAGAAGACGTAGCTTCAGAGGTGTCTTCGCCCCACACTCTTTATTTTGTCAACACTGCAGCTCAAACTGTGCTAAGCAAAAACGTGTGCACATTTTTTTTTCACAGCCTAAAACTGTTCATCAAGGCCTACACTACTAGTATTCTGTAGTTTCTGTTACTGGTAATTCATTATTACGTACTGACTTTTATTTAGTGATTTGAGATTGTGCTTTTTGGGAGAATGTGCAACACTCATTACACACCTTTGCCCTCATGTTTAAAGAGGAGGTATTGTGATTTTTTTTTGTCTTTAATATGTCCATCTGGTGTCCCCGTAGTATCTTTACATGATTTATAGTTTAAAAAAATCTCTATTTTTCTCTCTCTGGTGTTTTATAAACTCTTATTTCAGCTTCTGTCTGAAACACTTCATTTTAGCTGCTGTCTCTTTAAGGCTCCACGCTCCACAAACCCCCTTCACTCTGATTGGCCAGCCCTCTGGTGGCTTGTTAGGGGCAGGTTATGAGCAGACCTTGGTGTTTGAGGCCTGCCCCTCTAACGTGTACTGAACCAGTTTGGAGATCCTTATGTGATGACCTAATCATTTCAGCATGAAGATCAAAAAGACCTCATTAAGATTTCGAGTACTCACTCTTTAAGCAATAATCAAAGTAGCAGAAAGTATTATTGAAAAGAAGTGATAAATTGGGTCATCATTTACCTTTTATCTTGTAAAGCCTCTTTGAGTTTCTGAAAAGCGCTCTGTAAACAAAATGTATTTTTATCATTTCTGTTTTGATTGTTTTCTGAGTGTTTCTATGCCTTTAAGACAGTTCACCACTCTAAGTTTCTGTTTGATGGACCACAGCTGGTCACTGGGATCATCCCCTGCTTGAGCCAGGTCAAACAGAGACGGTTGTACTACCACATCTATATACGGTTAATAGTTCTGTTGTTAGTATGATTAGTCCAATAGTATGACAGTATTATCTGTGTATGCTCTGATACCCGTGTCTGAAAGGATGACGTGTCACAGGATCATCCCCAGAGAGACTGAGTTCTGCAGCAGCAGGGATGATAAGGCTCTAATGTGGCGCTCATTGAGGAATTCAGCACCATCTGTTTCACACCAGCAGCAACGGGGCAACATGATGTCATCTCCTGAGTCTCAGTCACATGTTCACACACAAACCCATCAATGCCGCGTCCTGCTGGGACATAACCACACCCGAGTCCAGTGTAAGGAGCTTATAAAGGTTCTGAGTCACCAATCGACACCGGTGAAATGTTTTCAAACCACTGTATTTGATGTTACACTCAAAGGTGAAACAACCTGCTGCTACAACACAAAGACTCAACTCTTTACCTTTCTCATGGGACATTTTTGAGTTTCTTTTGATCCCAATTTTCAAACTGAACTGGTGAAAAAAAAAGCTTTAAAGTTTCAGGTTCATCCTTTAACATTTCATTACCTTTAATTTTCAAACCTCTGATTCATGTGATACATCAGCCTAACGTAAGAAGACAAAATGTTTCAGCTGGAGATGTTTGCTTTTTAATTAGCGTTTGATGAACAATTGCATGAACAGAATTGTACACACGTTCAACTTTGTGCTTTGCGTCTTACTGAGGGACACCTCTAGATGGCTGAAGTGTAAATGAGAGACATTGAAAGACAGAGCTTTAAGTCGACCCTGTGAGTGACGACTTCCTTAGTCAGCTCAAATGACGGATCAACATTAAACCAACACACCACAAGCCCCGCCCCTAACATTTACCTTCCTAGACTTGTTTCTGTATAGTCTGGCACATCTGCTTCTAAAAAGAAACTTGTCTTTGCTGCAGACACACACCTCAGCCTCTACGCTGCCCCTGCTGTCAATGGGCTATCATCTGTAAATTCGGGAAAAAAAACGATCCATGTGGAGAGCAAAAGCAGGAGGAAGCCACACGCCAGAGACGATTCTATTTGTGATTTTCCAGAACAAAAATTACAACTTGAGAGAAAAAGCTGACCTGACAAAGCTCAACTTTTCACTCTCTACACACCTTATAAAATACTATTGATTGTTATTGTTATTAAATGACAAGAAAGTAGGTTTCTTTTCAGGTTTATGTCTCTGAAGTAAACCAGAGTGAAGTAACAGACCAAAAATGAGGATCACCTGCTACACCTGAACTACCGGAAAGATACGACATGTTCCCAGAGGAGTTCATCAGAAAGCATCATGAGACAATGATAGGTGATTGTGTGTTTTCAGATCGGTGAAAGAGAGTGTCATTTGCCTCATTGATGAATCAACCAGAAAGAGGTCTGGTTAGATAAAGATTAAAGTAAAATCCGTTTTGGAAGTTTGGCCATCTTACAAACAGCAGTCTTTGTAGTAGCTGTTAAGGGTGGAAGAAAACATTGTTTCACATAAGTATTGGGATTTTTTTTTGGTTGTTTATTTTACAATTTTAAAATTGATTTGTTTTTGTTTAAAAAAAATTCTCCAAATTTAAATCCATTATTTTAGTCTTTGTTTATAAGCTGGGTTGAAAAAACATTACCGCTTTTCTCCAGCAAAGAGTGAAATGTTTTTCTTGACAATTTAGCAACATGATGTCAGATCCCCAGAATACATCTTAAAAACTGACTCACGTGATGTTCATTTTTTTGGGAAATATTGCTCCTGATATAGCCCGTAGACATCATCAGCTTTATACTTTAAGTGAGCTGGTGTTTAATAAGAGAAGTACAATAGCAAAAATCGCCGATAACAAGGAATTGCAATTTAAATCTAATCGGCACCCCAAAAATCGGAAAAGAATCGAATCGAGAAAAGCATATCATCCCAGCCCTAGTAACCATACCATCCATATGTTGTTAAGCCCCTCAAATCATGACATGTCTTGTTGCACTTAAGATAACACTGAGAAATGCTGAGAATCTGCTGACTTTAATGTTACCTTATTATCTCTGTCCACTTTGGTTTCTTGTCTCTTCTTTTGCCAAACTGTGCTTTCTTTGAAGCTTGTTATGGGCTGGGAATATAATTCATGCATGACATGATAATAAAACACATCATCAACTTGGGAATGTCTCCAAATGACCCAAATGGAAAAAAAAACTGGTAAATAAACCTAAAATAGATGTGAATTTGCAGCTGTTACATAAGGGAGGCTTGCATCCTTAAAAAGGAAAAACACTGCACCCCATCCTCCATCCTGCCTCCTCTTTACGTCAGCAAGTCATTCACTGCTGACTGACTCATCCTGGTTTCATGAATGAACCAAACACACGGACACATTTAGACATCGAACCGGTAAAATCACACTAAAATCGCACGTCACAGCTGTAAGACTTCATGTAGATGTTAAGACCCCGGCGGTGGAGTTTACCACCCTCTAAAACCAGTGACATATGCTGCTCCTGCTGCAGAACTGCATCCTGCACTGACCCAGATTTTCATGTGAAGCATTGTGCCCCCCTTTTTCCCTGCAGGAGAGAAAAGCCAGAAAACACTGCAGACAAGCTGTTTGTTTACCTTCCTGTGTCTTCCTTTGAACACCACAGCGAAGGCTCCATGTCCAACCAGGTCTTTTCTGCTGTACTCAAAGTCCCCCACGGTCTCCATTGTGATGGTCTGATGGTCCAGCTGGTGAGTCAACCTTGAGTTTTGGTGGGTAAGCCTTGGGTCCTGCTTTTGGAGCAAATGATCCACTCAATCCAGGTGATGCTCTTCCTTCTTTTGCTGCAGATTTATCTCATGACAGGATGCTTTTTTGAATGTTGGCTCCAGTCTCATAAATGTAAGGATATGATGCTAATAATGACAAATACTTGGGTTTTGGACGAAAGAAGCAATTTGGGGTCCTTCAAAATTTCAATGAGCTTTTTTCACAGATATTGGATATTTCATGGACCGTTATAGACTGATCTTGAATGCATCAACAGATTAAGATGTGATGCAAATGTTTCTCACTTGCAGTCCTCCTGGTGTGACCTATTGTTGCATAAACAGGAGTCACAGTCAGGACATGATGCTCTAACTTGGCCTGTAATTACGCTGGCTGGGATGTTTGTAATGTTACACACAACAGACGGCTCTGAGCATGGCTAGCAACAACCCTGAGCTAAACTGTTCTCAGTGCCAGCTGTCAGTCTTTGACCCAGTTGGATAGATGCAGTCCAGCTTTGCATTGACTCTCCGAGGAGGCTCACTGACACTGTCTGTCCCCAGTCTCCAGACGTGATTCAGAGGGACGGTCTACATGATGCCAGCCCTACAGGACATGACCGTGCAGAGACAGAGAGAAGCTGCAGACACAGAGCTATCTGTTAGCCTGACAGTGACATAACAACACGGAGGATGCTACAGCTAACCTCATAGTCAGTCCCCGCAGACATGCTAACAATAACATGGAAATTATCTGGAGTCTTTATTGTCCTCGAGAAGAGTCCATAGGAGGAAAAACACGTCTCCCTTTGAAGAAAACAGATGATTCATCCGCTGAGCATCATTTTCTCCCATTAAAGATCATTTCGATGTTTCCTCCGTCGCCCAGTCTCAGCTAACGTTAGCCCTGATAGCAGCCGTCCTCTGTGGTTAAATGTAAATCCACGTTAATCGGCTGTCCGTGAAGCACCTGTGTGAAATAAACAGTTATTAATCCGTGTACAGAGCTGTCATCTGCACACACACAGACACACACACACAGACAGCAGCGGAAGGTCCTCTCCGCTTACTGTTCACTCTAACAATACTGAAACATAGTGCCCTGTTCGCTTTATATACGCTATCCCTCCGCGGAGACGGGCTCAGCCCTCCCTTCCGCTGCGAAGGTTAGTCCTCAACAAGGCACAATTATTGCGTTTGATTGTTTTGCATTTCTACTGTCTATTTCGTTGTATGTATTGATGTTCTCTAACATTTAATCCACGAACTAATGTAATCCACTAACTTTCATTTATTCTCTGCTTTAACTCCTTTATTTCAATCACTCATTTGTTGTTAATCCATTAGTTCTCTTTTTTCTATCTCCCATCTTAATGCTGTCATAAACTGGGGCATATTGTATGGAATTTATTGTACTATTGCCTTTTTATTATGTTTGCAGTTAAATAAATTTGTCATTTTCATTTATGGCAATAAAGCTATAAAGAGTAAAGTATAGAAATGTGGCATAAGTCAGGTAACAAATGATCAGAACTGACTGAATTCAAGTTGGATTCAGTATTAAAATATACTGCCTGGAAGCATCAGAGTCATAATATTATAATTCTTTTCATTTGGTTTTAAAACTAATACTTGATCTTATCTTTTGCAACAAACAGCCCTCCTTGGGGGGCAGGACCTCATATCAGTCAGTCAGTGGGTTTTACCATCTTACCAAATACTTTAATTCACCCTGCAGGTTAGAAGAATACACCTGGGAAAAATTACATAGTAACACATAAACCACAAGGAAAAAAGAGAACAGCTCAGTGAGAAATCTGTGAATGTAAAAAAATGATTAAAATTAAATATTTGAAGATGTCACATGGCAAATGATGCACTTCATATGAAAACACCGTAAACCTTAAGGTATGGATGAAACAGGGAGAGTCTGTCAGTCTGCTGTGTATGTCCCATGGTGCATCCTGTTTCACTCTGATGCCCCTTGGTGGTAGAACAGTAGTACATTCAACAAAAGCTGACCTATGAAAACATATGACAGGTCCCTTCATGAAGGCTGGTTCTACTGTTTGTCATTTATTCTGTGAACACTCGAAGGCTGCAGCAGCAGAGCATCTTTCTGAACAATATTTCTAATGATTTTGTGCCTGTCCTCAAGGTTTTTTTTAGAGAGCAAAAACTACATGCACGACCTCATTTTACTGTTAGCAAAGTTTCATACTCATAAATAAAAAGTCAAAGACATCAAACCTACTTTGAAACTTTGTTCAACTCCTGTAACAGCAGAGCTGCTAAAACCTTCCAGACAGGCTCTAAGTTACAGACATTTTTTCATCTTGTGTTAATATCAGTTCAAACTATCAGATCAAAATATTTTACCATTTGTAATGATCAATCTGTGGACAGATGGAAACAATCAAACATGTTCAACGTGTTTACTTTAAACAGAAATATGAAAAGCACACTGTTTGGCTCATACAATGATGATAGTGTCCTTAAATCACAGTGAATTTCAGTCTGAGTCTCACAGCCATATTCACAATAAACACAAAGAGTCATGAAAATATCATTTTATAAAATCAGAGTTATTGAATCAGCGCAGGCTGGATCAGGTTCACTTCTTCTTGGCTTTAACCGTGGTGTTGTACGAGGAAGAGAACAGCATGGTGAGGAGCAGCAGCACAGGTATCAGCAGGTACGGAGCGTAGATGGACACCAGCAGCCAGCGCTCCTGCAGGGTCTGCGGTCCAGGATGGGGTTCCAGAGGGAACTGATTAAAGAGGATGTGGGCCAGGATCGGGACCAGCGTGGTGGCCACATGTGTGGAATAAACTATGGCTGGAGTCCTGATCCACTTACAGCCACCTGAGGATGAAAACAGAATAAAATTAATTCTGTTATTTCACATTTTAAATTACATGAAAACAATACAACATGTACACATCTGGGGAAAAACAAATCTGAGTATTATTATTGTATTATAAGATTTGAGCTAGGAAGATTTAAATGTTGCACACAGGAATAAAATGCCTTTTAGATTCATTTCTGTTTGTCATTTAAATTTGAAAATGGATTAAAATGTTATTCATCATGAGCGCAAACATACTTAATTCCACCCGAGCAAAAGACTGTGCCCCAGTTTGGCCACTAAAGTCAGAAAAAATCTGACTCTGCTCCCCAAAAGGAGTCAGGTATTACTTTAAAGAGGGGGTAACAATGCTGGACGTTCAGACTGAGTATGTTTATTATGAGGCAACAGATTTCATTTACACCTGTAAATTTGTTTCTATCTTAAGTCAAAACCCAAAACTACCTGTACCAACTACCTGGATGTCCTCTTGGAGTTCATTGAATCTACAGCAGAGGGCAGATTTGAGCTGGTTTCTATGCCAACTGCTCATCTCAACTAGGAAGCACAAAAAACCAAACCCCATTGAAAAAGCGTTCAATTAACTGGTGACTTACTTAATTGTGTAAGTAAATAAAAAATATACATATGATTTATTGAAAACAAATCTTTTAGTCTTAATAAATCTTTCGGCGTTATTTTAAGACGTTTCCGTAGAGGAAACACTTTGTTTGGTCTTGTTTGTTTACTGGGACTAAGAGTCGGTAATGTGAATTAAAAATTGGATTTATACATAAAACGTCAATCGGTAAACTGTTTTTATCAATGTTGATTTTGAAAAATAAGCTCTAATCATTTCTAAAACGAAACTAGTTGTATATTGTGCCTGTTTTAAGTTGTGACGGCCACAAAGCGTTAAAACTGCTGGTTTTTTAAAGGTCTGGCGTGAGACCTTCATGTCACGTAAAGATTACATATTCCACACCATATGTTGTATTCTTACTGACCTTTTAGGAAAGCATATGCTGCGATGGGAAAGAAAGGCAGCTGAACTAAAGCCTCGCAGAAAATGAAAGACCTGAACCACTCCGGAGGATCCAGAACCATGGGGTCCCTGAACTCCTCAGCGTACCACTTCAGGAGATCTTTGAGCTGCAGGAAAAAGATAAGCAGTGAAACCTTCAATCTGACTGACTGCTGGAGAAAGTTCAAGTTTCTGTCCTTCTGGTGCGGACACATACCGGTTGAGGGTACACATGTCCGGGCAGCAGCGCCTGCAAGTCAATAAATAAAGTGATAGGAATATGAGAGGCGAAATAAAAGAAGAAGATTATCTCTAAAACACGGAGCGCCATCATCTACTGCTTATTCAGAGCAAAGGACACAAATTCATCTAGGCTGGGTGAAGTTCACCAAACTAGTGTCGTAAAAACGCATGTTCAGGGGATGGATCCCATTGGTTCACAGGAAGACACGGAGGCGTTCCTGAACGCACCATGCATCCCCAACAGGAGAGGCCATTGGTCTAAAAATAAAGACTAAAAATAAGCATATTCCCTCTCTTTAATTTAAAAATGCAAATCTGGACCTAATCTAACAAAGGTTTAAACATGTATAAGTGTGTTGAACTCTGAAAATTTGGTTTCAGAAATCATGAGAAACTGACATTTCTTTAGCAATATAAAATCATGTTTATTTTTACAACAACTTAACGTTTAAAACATTTTAAACATTTGCACATGTCCAGGAAGGTATAAACAAGTACACACTTTTATTATCAGCCGCAATAAAACACACCGATGTGATTTTTTATTTGTACAACTCTTTACAAATAAACACAGTTTTAATCCTCTTGTTTCGTGCCCCTGTCTCTGGAGATCCTGATTTCACTCAGATGGTATTTGCTTCCTCCAAAGAGATGCCGGCTGCTCGTGGACTTCTAGCTTCATGATATTCAGCTTCATCTTTCATCAAGAGCTGCGGACTCTCAACATCAACGTAATCCTGCAAAAGAGGAAAAAAAGAATTTCATTTTTAATTTTCAAGTTTTAACACGTTTAAAAGCATTGCAAACAAACCGTTTACATGTTTACTGGACTCAGATTATTGTCACTTCTGTAACCCACTCTCAGCATACACTGGAGTGAAATATCCTCTCAGCATCTTATATTTAATTATTTTATAAGACGCACAAGAGTAAAAACAGGCCAAAGGTCATAAAGGTCAGTGGATATCATGTCAGACTGTCATATAATCTGTGATTGTGTCTTACTGCATCGTTTTCCATTATGTTCTCCAGCATGCCGACGATGTTTGTGAAGGAGGGTCTCAGAGTGTACGGCTCCAGCCAGCAGTCCCTCATGATGTGAAGGCTGTAGAGTTCACACATTTAGGAAGTGGCAACGATGGCATCAGTGTGTGCAAGACCCACAGTTTTAAACTCAACCCCCAAATGTTCAGTTCAATCAAATAACCAAAGGTATTAGGCCTGTAGTCACTTGTTATGTTTCAGCATATAAAGACAAAAAGTAGCTTTTGAAGGCTTTGGCTCACTCACATCTCTGGTCTGCAGCCCTCTGGGTTTATGTTTTTATGACCGATACAGATGTGATACACCACTGCATCTGACGTCTCCAGGTTTGGATAAGGGAGGGTTCCTGAAAATGTAAACAGAATCCTTTTTGTCTTGATCAAGTTACAGGTTTTTTTTTTCATTACAGCAAATCTGAAGTTACCTAAAAATCTTGATGCTTTTTAATCTCATGCACATAGAAATCATCAAGCAGCTGAAGATATTCATCTTGTTTGTGTATTTAATTGTCACAGTAGCACCTCTGACTCCTTTTCTAAAACACCCTGCTCCTCTGTCAGTAAAGCTTTCTGATAAAACTCACACACATTGAAAGGAGGAGTCAAGCTAGCTGAAGAAAATCAGACACCATAAATGTCATCAACTCACCAAATGTCTGCATCTCCCACAGCACGATGCCAAACGCCCACATGTCTCCCTTGAAGCTGTAGTAGTTGTTCTTAAAGTACTCTGGCGGGTACCAGCGCAGCGGCACTCGCTGCTGTGGAAGTTAAACACGATAAAAACAATTAAAAAAAAAAAAAGGGTTGAAAAGCAGAAGTCAGAGTGTGTGAGTCTAGAGATTTAAAGCCCTTTTTTTAAGTCTTCTTTAACACAGCATGATGTTTTATTTCGTTAACCCTTAGCCCGCTGAATTAAATTTCCCACATTTCCCCCAGTGCTGAAAATATTTTAGAAATTATCACTTTGGAAATCATTCAACATGAGATGAGATCTTCAACAGAGATGACCTGGGAGTGCTTTAAAACGGCATTTTTTCCTGCATCTCTTGTGATGGTTGTGACATTTTTCTGGACTCTCTGTCCTACACATAGTGTGCTTGTCTGCGTTTTTTCTGCACTCTGATTTCCCTCTCCAAGCAGGTTCTCTGCAGTCATCGCAGCCTGGATCATTTCTCGTGATCCTTTACTAATTACTATCTGGGAGTTTTTCTCAGATATTTTGAAGTACGTTGGCCCTTATCTTAGCTTGTGTCATCACAACATGCTGTTTCAGCTGTGTTGTTTCAATGATAAAAGTCTTTCGACAGAAAACTGAAAATATACATTGTGGCCATTTTCAGCTGGAAATTTTCGGTGGCTGAAATTTCAGAGCATCCCTAACAAAAACCAAACATTCTCGGTCTCGGCACTGTTGGAAACCTGAGGACTGACTGACTATTCTCAGTCATAGCGGGTGAACAGTTAATTATGGTCCCTGTTAGAGTCATATGGACAGCAGACTTTCACAACAACCTGGTGAGCGAAATTCAGTTAATTCCAGGCCCAAAAAACTCAAACTGCAAAGACTAAAACACTGACGATGGAGAGGGTCTCAGAGGGTTCCTCTGTCCGCTGTGGCTGAGGAGCTGGAGAACTAACACCCCCCATGTGGGTTTGAAGCAGACTGTCAGGGTTATTTGAAAGTTCAACGACTGGTCAACTTTTCCATGACCTGTCTGTTAACACGGAGGAGGCAGGCTCTCTGACCCACACCATAGCCAGCCTGTAGGGGGAGCTCTAAACATTTCAGCTTCACTTTTGTGGAGCTGTTTATCTCCTTGACCTCTGATGTGTGTGTTAGTTTCTTACTCGTGGGTTTCTCCAGCGACTGCTCCGTCGGCTCGTCATACTGGTCAGATCTCGAGCCAGGCCGAACTCTCCGACCTTGACCTCCCAGGGAAACTTGTTGACCATGATGTTCCTCAAAGCCAGGTCGCAGTGAAGGATCTGCAGGACAGACACAGCAGCACCATTCAGTGTGACCTGTATGTTTTTAATCTGTAACTGAAGGTTAATGATGAGCTATCACCATCTTAGAGCGCAGGTGCTGCATGGCCAGAGCGATGTGGTAGGAGGCGATGGTGAGGAGGCTCTGCAGCTCCTTGTCTGCACTTAGGTGAGCTCTGTTGGTCTGCAGGAAGGTCCTCAGGGTGCCGTAGCTCACATACTCCATTATCAGTATGTAAGGCTCTGCATGAACCAACACAAAAGTCTCTTTAAGGCCATCCACAGGAGGTACAGCACCCTTACCACTTTCCAAACAGGGAGCAGATACCTGTTTGAGTCACTCACCCTCTGAGCTGTTCCAGTCCAGCAGCTGCAGGATGTTTTTATGGTGCACCAGTTTCCTCATGATGGAAACTTCTGTCTCCACACTTTTGGGACGAACGCCTCCAAAAGAAAAAAAAAAAAAAAAGATAAAGTCTACCCATAGCTCCTCCCCCCTGACAGGCCTCCAGAGGGCCGCCCTATCAAAAAGAAGGGGTTTTGTGGAGCAGAAAGTCTTAAAGAAACAGCAGCTAAAACCAAGTATTTCAGATAGAGGCTGAAAAAAAGGTTTTCTAAAAGACCAGAGTGAGAAAAATTGTTTTTTTTATGATTCGTAAACCACATAAAGATACTAAGACTAAGGCTGTTGTCCAATCTGCCTTCTATGCTAGCAGTGACTACTGATTTGACCGAAATTCAGTATGTAGTTGGCAGTGTGCAAAAGCTTGCAAAATCTGCAGTATGTCAAGAATTCATGGATGTTCTACTGACCCAGGAAAATTTCTCAGTAAGCATCGGACCAGTCTACCTGGCATAAGGTTTCCCACAATGCACCGTAGTAATGCTGTTTCTCTATACAGGTTGCACTCAGGTTTAGTAGTATTACTGCCACCTGCTGGAATTCATCAGCATTACAACAACAATTATGACATTATAAGGAAGTGGTTTTTCCATGAGCTGTAAAAATAATAATAAAAAAAAAATAAGAAGAAATGAAGTCATTCCATTCCAGATTTGTTTTCAATCAGCGATAAACCTTTTGGTGTGAGAATAAAAGTAAAATGTGATGATTCTGCTGAAATATAATTTGAATGCCTTTTCAAATTTTGTACTCATATAAAAAGGACCCTGAAATGTTGTTTCTCTTTCTTAATTCAAAATGTGCCTTAAACCATAATAAAAGGACCAAAAACAATGAAAAAAATGCAGTAACTGAAAAGAACTCTTCGCTAAAAAAAGCTATTCTCTTCTCTTGCTCAATTCTATTTATTACGTTTATATTAATTTATAATGTTAAACAAAAAATTCCATCAGCTGTAGTTCCATTTTCCAAAACTGAAAACCAGAGTAGTGAACTACTAAACAGACCCAACAGAAAGTCATACTACATACTACATTCAAAAGCAGTAGGCGGTATGCAGTACCTGTTATATACTAAATTCACATGTAGTATGTAGTCAGCGGTTTGGAATCGGCCTAAGACCTGAGCAGCATCATGTTGTCTCATGTCCTCAGGTGGTTTTTCATAGTGACAGCCTCACTGTTGGTCTTGTTTTTGCGCCCAGGTTGTGAGACATCTGTCCCTGTGATCTCTCTTTCATATCTTTGATTCTGAAAGCTCTCCTCTCTGTACCTTCTTTGCTGATCTTGCAGGTGAACATGCTGTGGCCTTTACACGTCCCTCTGGTCATCCTGGCCTGGTAGAAGACGCCCTCCTTCCCCGCTTTGATCAGTTGCAGCAGGTTCAGGTCTGCCTTTGTGAAACGGGGACTCTGCTTCAAAGGGACGTAAAGGTTTTTATTCGGTGACTCAGACCGCAGCTTCAGATATCCACGACGAATACAGCTCAATGAGATCTTAGCAAACGTTCAGCAGATTCAACAGAATGAACAGTGGAGAGCTTTGCAGATTCAGAGAGGTTCTCCATCCGGAGGTGGAGCTAAGTGGACCCATTTTACTTTCAGTGACAGAGGGAAAGACTTGTGATCACCTGTTGTAGGCCTTTCCACAGGCTCCTGGAGGACAGCCTGACCTTGGTGCTGGGCTGCAGGGGCATCTCAGGAGCCTCATCCTCTGCTCTCTCCTCCTCAAACACCGACAGGACCGGCCGCACGGAGTTGGTTGGAGCTTCCACCCGAGGAACAGCTCTCTGCATCTGTCTGCTCCCTCGCGGCTCGCTGACTTTCTTCAGCAAAGAACGATATCTGCAAGAAAATAAATGGTTAATGTTTCTGAGCTGTACCAGGTTTGTGGGAGCAAATCTAACCTTGAGTCAATGCAGCTGTTTAAACTTCAGAGCCCCTCATGCTCCCTTCTGCCGACGAGATGCTGATTTCATTTTTCAGGTGGACTTGGCTGCTGCCCACAGCACCACTGAAAGATTTTCTCAGCATGAAGTTACTGTTCTTAAATGGCCAGCCAACTCACCTGACCTGAAGCTCAGAGAGGAGATCTGAATTTAACGAAATCAGAATGAAAAAGGTGTCTCCTGTCAAATTCTAACACCAATCTGAGCTCTTTTTACTGGTGCAGCAACAGCAGGATTCAAAATACTGTATGACACAAGATGTTATTCACGTCTTTCTTTCACGTCTTTCTTTCATCTCTGCTGCCATTACAGATGACACAAACTGTAAGTTTAACCTAAAGCTCTGTTTCCTGCTGCCTGAACCTGTTTCTAGAAACAGTAAAGTGAAGGAAACCCAACTTTCACAGACATTTCCTCATTTCCTCGTTCAAATTGAAACACGTGAGCTTAAAATGAGATGTTTTTGTGTAACGTCAGGATAAATAGTCTCTCTTACTTTCTGAGGTAAACCACCCCGAGCAGGAAGGTCACGACGACGGTGAAGGAGAGGGCCACGATCAGACCGAGGACGAGTGGCTGCAGGAGCAAATCTGGAAGAAGAAGAAGAAGAAGAAGAAGAAGAAGAAGAAGAAGAAGAAGAAGAAGAAGAAGAAGAAGAAGAACTCTCAAAGTGTGCAAGAGAATACACCTGGAGGGAAGTCTCACCTGCACACCTGTCCCCAGAGGTGGTGGTGTTTTTGTCCGTCATGCTTCCTCCTCAGAGCAGCCTTGACCATGAACACAGCAGAGAAAAGATGTTCAGACACTAAACAATGAAAACTCATATCAGAAGTCAGAAACATGGAAAAGAAGAATTCTTAGTTATAATTAGCAGTTAGGGATAAAAACAGAGACTGAGCTGCTTGGGAAGAGACAGAAACCTTCAAACACCAGATTTTAAGGCTGTTTGAAGAAGAGTCAGACAAACCTGAGTGTCAGGAAAACGGCAGTCTGATGAAACATCCTCCACTGATCGTCTGCAGATCGTCTCTCAGACTCTCCTCTTTGCTCACAGATAAAACACAGAGCTACACAGAAGAGCTGAAAACCTTGAAGAACCTACATGTGTGTGTGTTTGTTTGTGTGTGTGTGTGTGTGTGTGTGTGTGTGTGGTGTCTCAGAGGGAGTGTGTTGGTGTGTCAACCACATCACAGAGAGGAAATGAACAGTAGCAGCAAGCCGTCTGAGCTGCAAACAGTGTGTGTGTGTGTGTGTGTGTGTGTGTGTGTGTGTGTGTGTGTGTGTGTGTGTGTGTGTGTGTGTTTGTGTGTGTGTGTGTGTGTGTGTGTGTGTGTGTGTAACACTTTACCTGGCGCTCCAAAAGGGTCCCTCCACTGAAAGCTTTGACTGATTCAAACCTGCTGGAGTCAATTCATTAAATTATATCAAACTGAAAATTTTATTTAAGGTGAAAGTTTTTAATGAACAGAAATATTTTTTGATGCTTCACTTTAGTAAAAATAAGACAAACAGGAAGTAAATGTGAAAAACAGTTAGCTGCAACCAAAAGTTTATAAAGTAACGTTAAATACAAGAAAGGAACAGATTAAACTCAGACTTCAGACAGAAACATTTGATTTATCATCATCCATCATCCATCCATCCTTTACCTTTCCTGCTTTTCAGGTTGGATGGGTGGGGGGGGGGGGGGGGTATACACAGTGCAAAGGAAATGTCTGTAAACAGTTGTTCTGATGTCTGCAACTCTAACTCTGAACCCTGACAGATCAGAGGACTATTTCAGCCCTGAGTTGTACACACCCTCAGTAACCAAACAGTTTATAGTAAAAAAAATCCCAATTAAAGAGATAAAATGATTTAAACTTATTTTTCTGGGGTCTCCAACGTGTGGGTCAAATGTGAGTTCATGTTGGTCATTAAATAAGAGGAGAAAATAAAAAGTCCCTCAACAGAAACGCTGCGTGGGACTCGAACATTAGCTGCAGGCTTTGTTTCGGGGAAGTTCGAGCAGAGACCCTGAGTGTGGTTTCCTCTTTCCTCTGCAGTCAGACTCAGACTCTCTCCACTGACACTTACTATGCAGAGAGAACGACCACAGGACAAGTATGAAGACAAGAATGAGGACAAGTATGACGACTAATATGAGGACCAGTATGATGACCTGTATGAAAACGAGTATGAGGATGACAAGAGGATGAGCAGAAGGACAAGAATGAGGGAAAAAATGAGGACAAGTATGAGGAAGACATGAGGACAACAAGAGGACAAGCAGAAGGACAATAATGAGGATAAGTATGAGGATGTGAATGAGGACGAGTATAAGGATGAAAAGAGCAAAATATGAGGACGAGAATAAGCTTAAGTATGAGAACAACCAGAGGATGAGAATGGGGATGAGTATGAGGACGACCAGAGGACGAGAATGGGGACAAGTGCGAGGATGACAAGAGGACGAGTATGAGGACAATTATGAGGATGACAAGAGGATGGGTATTAGGAAGAGAATGAGGACAAGAAGAGGACAAGAATGCAGGGCTAAAGTTAGTGTCCACAGACAAAAATCTTCATTTAAATCTCAGTACAATGGAAGTTGCTCATCCTGCACTGATTACTTTTATTTGTATTTTTCTGTGTGAAAATGATGAAAGCAGAAAAGAATAAAAGCCAACATGTCAGTCTGTGGAGGTGGTTTCCTCTGCAGTATTTAATTTGTTGCTTGAGTATTTTGTTACAGATCAACGGTTTCACTCCATATACAACTACGAGGACAGTATTTTGTACAGTTCATATTCAAATACATTGTTTTCATTGGCTTATTTACAAAACACATTTTTATGTACATGTTTTCATGTCAGTGCGATGTCGCTCTCTTTCAACAAACACGTTACAAAAACAGTTCTTTAAATTAACCCGCTTCAGACCCCACAGAGATGAACTTAAATAAAAAGTGGCTACACACACTGACAGACAGCTCAGTAGTAGATTGCACTGCCTGCCGCTGACACTCCGAATAGTCTTCTGTGGGTGGGGAAAGGGGCGTGGCTTCTGGAAATGGGAGGGGGCTTATAATACAGTCTTTGTGGTTCATATGCTGGGTGTGATTTCAGCCTCAAAGTTCAGTCCTTTTAAAAGTTCTGCTGAAATCAACCCAGACTTTGAATTTTTGCTAATACAGTTCAAGCTACAGGTATGTTAGCTTAGCATAACACAGGCAGCCGTTTGAGGGTCATTCACAGCCAAAACAAGACAATTTGACAGCTATTGCACCTTTAAAATGAAGCAAACATTACAAACTGAGTTCTCAAGAGACATTTTTTTCCCTTTGAGCCATGTGGTGACGTTTGAAACACAGACTTATCCATGAAGGGAGCAGGGAAGGAACGGAAAAGAGCCGAGCAAGCAGACAAATATCACTCATCTGTACATTTCCATTTGTTCAACAAATGTGAAGGAAAATAAAGTTTCATTCAGTGACATTTCTCTCCAAAGACATCCACGACCACGACGTTTCCTCCACTTAAATACAGCAGCTAAAAAAGGGCGAGCACAGAGAGACAGACAGAGAGAAAGACAGACACAGAGAGAAAATGAGAGAGAGTGAGAGCGCAAGGGGGGATCATCATTTTACAACCGTCTGCTGCTTCTTCTGTTCACAGTGAGGAGTCCACACAGCAGGATTACGGGCTTGTTCTTCAAGAATGATGCCAGACGAAGCCGGGAAGAGGAGCAGATTTAGAGTTTACAGAGAGACCATGTTTGGACTCAGAGGAAAACAGGAAGTTCAACATGTTGAGGGTCCAGAGATGGAGTGAGACTCCAGACTCAGAATGCTGCAGCTCTCAATAGGACAACCAAACACCTGAGACTTGTGAATCATTTAAAGGTTTTTTTTCTTTTTCTTTTCTTTTTTTTTTTTTTTTTGGGGGGGGGGGCACCAAAATTTCCACCTGCTGGACCTTTTCATGATTTTTAATTGTGCAATTCCTCTGATGAATGCATCCACATGTTGGTTCAGGATTGAGCCCCTCGTACAGAAAAAATGCGATCAAGTATGACAGGATTTTGACACAAATTCTGATAACATGTTTGATAAATATGTGATACTTAAATCCTTATTTAAGCTTTGGTTTGGATGTTAGCTTTCATGGTGCACAAAACTAAACAGATTGACATCCCATCATCAGAGGATCGGGTCTGTGTGAGGCTGTCCAGAGAAATTCAGGGCTGATTTCAGAGTTTTTTAACAGGGTGACACTTACAAATGAGTGAAGTTTCAACAGATAAAAAGAAAAAAAGAGACTCAAAGTTCAGGTGATCATTTTCTGAAACATTGTATGTGTTGCCTTTAAAAAAAAAAAGTCTTAAAAACTTCTTTAGATTCTTTTCTCTGTTGACTTTCAGGTTGTGTCCTCAAAGTTATGTTTCATTTTAGAAAACCAGGATTTAAGAAACAACTTATCTCCATCCCCATAGACGCACCTGAAAACACAACTACAAGACCATAAAGGTTCTGAGCAGCATCCTCATCTGTTGCAAAGCCAAGAAAAAAACCCTGCAGTTTTTTTAGTGTCCACAGGCTGGCTGTAAAACCTAAAGAGTCCTGATTGGTTCTGAGTTAATAAAAGAGCCAATAACAGCAAAGTCCACCATGTTTACAGTCTGGAACAGGAGCTGGTTTTAGGTTTATTTATTTATTCATTTATTTTAACCTTTATATAAGGATATTGATTCCTACACGCTGAACAGGAAGTGATTCTTTGATGCAAAGATATAACACTAAGACCAAGAAATGTAGGTCAATTTGAAAGATTAGGGGCAGAGCTGAGTGGACTGACAGGTGGGTGTGTTAAAGCTGCTGAAAGGAGAGGGTTAGGTGAGGGTGCTGACTATTGTTTGGCTTCAACCGTCTGCAGAAACCAAAGGGTGACATCACAACTATACCGAGCATACATGTCTGCAAACAGCAGAGGCTGCTGCAGGGCTCATGAAGCCAACCAGCCGCATGAGATCAGCTGGAGTTCAGCTGGAGTTCAGCTGGATTTGACCCCGGTCCTGTGACTCAGGGTGTTGAAAGCTAACGGTCCTCTAGTTATCTTTTAAACATCACAGACTGCTGCATGGTGCTGACACAGAATGGATATTTGAAGATAGTGTCCAGGCTTCAAAGAAGCTCAGACGTGACAGAGAGCAGAGCAGACAAAAACTGCTCTCTGTTTTGGCTGAAAACATGGCTGCAGATCTGTTTTTCTTTTCATTAGAATTGATGCTTTTCTTGACAACAGAACGTTAAATAACTGATATTATACAGTTTTGAAGCACCTGATCTTTAAGTTCCTCAAACTTTAACAGGTAAAGCTGTCGTTCTTTGAGTTTTCAGATCGAAACCAGGTCAGCATGTGTTTCTGGAGTGTGTTGGGTTTATCTGAATCCTTCAGAGCAGTTTTTGGTTATAAAAAGAGAGGTTTAGTCTGGACCTGGACAGGTGAGAGCTGCAGCAGGTGATGGATGATACAGTAAAATAAGCTGAACCTCTCTCTGGTTTGAACCTGAAGCTGCTCCTCACTCCTCAAGAAACAGAAAATCAACAAGAAAAGATTCATAAAACAAACTGCAGAAAGAAAACAAAACCTGAACAGATACTAAGTCACCTTCGTCTCTTTCATGGCACCTGTCCTCATCAAACCCAGAGCAGCACTGAAGCCTTCTGAGTTTCAGGGGAATTATGGGTAAAATTGCACTAAATAGCAGTGATATTTGGCAGCTGCAGGTTAAACACTCGTCCTCTCACACGTCAGGCTGTATGAGAGTGAAGCTAAATGAAATGTGTGAACCAGGACTCTTAGGAAGCATCTATCAGATTAATACTGACGCAGGAGTTTGGGGCGTTGGCGGACACTGCGTGAAGCGATGAGGTAGCGTATGAATGAAGTGACACTATCGCTAAGAAAAGCTTTAGAGCAGCTTTTTCTAAAATGTCAGCAAAGCCTCCCACAGGTAAGATCTCCACCCGATCTCCAGCCTTGAATTCACACCTGGAGTCTTCTCCTTCCTCCTCAGGTGAGACGTCCAGGCCTGGGTCACACGACAACTTGGGCTGTAAGCGTTGTTTCCGCTTCACGCCACAGGTGATTAATGCAGAGTTCGATTACATGACTCGGCCGCCATGGCATACATTCAGAGACGTGTTAACATGTGGTTAATGTCACGTTGTGTTATGGCGAGGGGCACACAGAGGGGGAGCAGGAGGATCAGGGAGAACGAGAGGGAGGAGCAGGGAGGAGCAGGGAGGAGCAGGGAGGAGCAGGACGATAGGGAGCAGGGCTTTGTTTGTCGGGCTCAACAAAGTGCACCAGTTCAGAGCTCAGTCCGGGGCCTCACTGTGGTCCTGGCGAAGGTTTGCACTGATCTGTGATTCCGATGGAGAGGAGAAAGTGCTGCGAGGCATCTGAACACACAGAGCACGCTCTGACTCTGTTAGCAGTTTGAGACCAGATGGATCCGGATCGGTCTGGTGCCTCCTGCTCAGAGCTGCAGGAGGTGAAGTCCCGGCTGATGGAAGACGATCACTGGAGGACGCAGTACTTCCTGTAGTCTGACTCGAAGTCCTCGTCCATGCTACTGGTGTCGGCCATCTTCTTGCCGTCGATCTTTGGCAGGAACTGGGAGTACTGGACGCCCTGCTGCTCATAGAAGAGGATGTAGGCTGAGTCGGTATCGATCTCCTCGGAGTGAACCTCCTGCAGGGAGAAACACATGGAGGTTACTAATTTAAGAAGACTGACGGATGGCGAGCTGGGCAATAATCAACACAGGGATAAAAAGTCTGAGACGTCAGGCACCGATGAGTCTCACCTTACAGCTGCTGTCGTTGTAACAGTACCATTTCTCATTGGGGTTTTTGGCATACGTCACATAGTGGCCTCCTCCCATGATTCCTGAATGGCACTAAAGAGACCAAGAAGAAGAGGAAATGAGCAGACAGGAGACAATGGATCAGCAGTTTTCTTACGGGTGAATTTAAGCTGTTGAATCGTTTCTTGAGCTGCTTCAGCCTACAGGTACGAACCAGGCTGTCAGAGCTGCAAAGTACCGTACTGACCCTAATATGAGAGCACCTCCATCATAAGATGATCCCTTCAGGGACTAACTTCAAGACAAAGTGTTTTCAAAGACCAAATCTTGTTTTTATGGAGCAAACAGCTTCAGTTATTTTACAGTTTTTTGTCTTTAATCAGGGAAGACAGAACTGTGGACAGAGCAGGGATGGAGGGACAGAAGGGAGTGACACAAGGTAGTGACATGAAGGAGCCGCAGGTCTGATTCCCTGGCTGCACGCTCAAGTGATAGCCTCATGGGGCACACAACCTTAGACCACCAGACGACACCAGCCCTCCAGAGACAACAGCTCTTAATGATGTGTTGCTTTCTTTTTCAAATCAGTCACAATAGTAAATATTAATCAAGCAGCCTGTCAGGTCTGTCAGGGCCTACTTTAGACCCGCTTTGTTGTGGACCATCACCGTGTCTCTCCATCTCTCATCCTCCTGATACTGAGGTTGTGAGTGATGGTCATTCATGATGATTTATTTATGAATGGCTGTTTTCACGCTGATTGTTGGTCACGGTAACCCCGCCCTCCGTCCCTGACGCAGTCAGTGTTTCACTCTGGCCCTGCAAAGAGTTGGTGCTGGCTGAGCACCAATTTTTAGCACCTAAAGAAGGCTCTTTGTTGGTGGAAACAGGAGGAACTAGCCTGGAACAAGCATTGAACCAGCACTGGTGGAAAAGGGGTAATAGAGCATACTCAGTGTGAGAGAGCTGCTCCTGATGAATCCATGCAGCCTTTACAGTCTGTTTGATGGACACAGACTGAAGCAGCCAACTGGAGCCAAACATCTTTAACTTTTGTTCCTTTAGACTCTGAATGTGAGGCTGCTTGAATGATATAAAAACACACACACACACACACACACTCTAACCCTGCATGTGTGTATATTTCTGAGGTGCGTATGTGTGTCTCTTACGGATATTGCATAGAGGTTGTAGATGGCGTCCACACACATATTGTCTCTGTGTTGCAGCACGGCGCTCTCGGGCTCCACGCCGCTCTCTGTGCTGCAGTCTGAGCTCAGCCCATTGCTCTCTCCATTCAGCAAAACCACGTCGCAATGGCTGCTGGACGCCTCCGTACTGCTCAGAGAATCTAACGTGATCCCGTCTCTTGATTCAGGCCGGCTCAGTGCCGTGGTCCCCGCCGTGCTGCCCTCTGTGTCCGCCTGTGATTCGCCATCAGGATTGGTGGCTCCGTCCAGGCTCTCTTTGCTGTTGGAGAGGCGGTGTCTGCTGCCCAGCTGAGGGAGGCGTAGCCGGCCTGTTCTGCGGCCTCCTGAGCTGGTCTTGGGGCTGCAGGAGGGGCTGCTGGTCTGGCTCAGAGAAGGTGCTGACTTTCTGCTCGAGGCGGGAGAGGCTGTGAGGAAACCACAGACTTTATTGAACATCCTGTGCAGCTGGTTAGAGGGTGCGCTGCTCTTTAAATTTCAGTCTGTTTCACATGCGGTCACACTCTCACCATCAAACATGACGTGATTAAAAACAAGCGCTCATGTCTCTTTAACTCTGCCCTCCTTCACCATCAGTCAACCCACATGTCTTACATTTGTTGAGATGGCAGAAGCCAGCGGGGGCAGAGATGGAGGACAGGTTGTCCTCTCCGACCCTCAGCAGGTCCTCGCTCTCGCTGCGGGAGTGCAGGCAGTGCTGCTCCAGGTCTCTGGGGGCCAGGAAGGCGCTGGGGTCAAAGTTCTCCCTAGGAAACTTTACGATCTTCTGGGACTTGATCCAGCGGCCGTTCACGAACTGGAAGCGCTTCAGGTGGACGATCTGAGGAGCAGAAAGCAAGACGTCAACACCACAGGTCTCCTGTTCATGCACACACAAAGAAGACGTGGACCCGCACCAGAATGGGGGGCAGCCTCCACAGGTCCAGCTTCTTGGTGGCCAGACGGTGCGTCTTGCACTTGGAGCAGTAGTAGAGCTCGTCCTCGCCCAGCTCCTCCTCACTGGTGAAGGCTTTCAGACAGCTGTCCAGGCTGATGGGTTCAGCCTGCGCCCTGCGAGACTGCTCCACGCTGCAGTGCTCTTCCACGATCTGCAGGGGGCGAGACACACACACACACACACACAGCTGCTGTAAACTGGCACTCTCTCAGTGGTGAAATTAAGTGTTTAAAAAATATAAACCAAAGAAGAGGAGGAATTATGTTGTTTTTTTATCTATTGGCACGCTCGGTAGGATGCAGTGAAGGTCAAATGCTGAAATAACCAACATCTAAGAAAAAGTGTAGCGATACAGAGACCATGAGGGGACATGGAGGGATTTCTCTTCATAGTCTGATCCTAAAACACTGCTGCAGGAGTTCACCTGGAGGAAACAGGAGTCATAGGCTGTTTTCCAAACCGCCTACTACACTAGCAGTGCCTGCTAATTTGGCTGAAATTCAGTATGTAGCAGTGTGCCAAAACTTGCAAAATCTGCAGTATGCCAAAAATTCCTGGATGTCCTACTGATCCAGGAAAATTTCTCAGTATGTTTCCCACTGTTTCCCACAATGCATGGCGCTAAAGCTGTTTCTCTATGAGGTTGGCACTCAGGTTGAGGTGATTTACCGCCACCTCCTGAAATGCGTCGGAACAACAACTACAAGACAACACTTACATTAAACGGACTGCGAGAAAGAAGTGCAGTGATGTGAAATAAAAGATGTTAAAACTTTACTTCTACTCTTAAAGGAGGTGTTTACTTCAACAGGTTCATTAATCATTTTATTGAAGCTGTTTTTACTTACTTTACTTTTGCTTAAAAGAACTCTTCGCTAAAATATAATAACTATTCTCTTTCCTTGCTCAATTCTATTTATTTACATTTATATTTATTCATACATTTAAACATAAAAAATTCCATCAGCTGTAGTTTCTTTTTCCAAAACTGAAAACTAGAGTAAGAAATTTAAAAACAGACCCAACATACTAAATTCACATGTAGTGTGTAGTTGGTGGTTTGGAAAACAGCCATAGTGAGCTCTAAGCTTTCTTCATATCACCCTGTGGCAGACTGAACTGAAGCAGCAGCTCACTACTGATCTCATGTGGTCAAAATATGAACTGCATCAGTTTGTCTTCTGCAGAATTTACACATCTTATAAAAACTTCAGAACAATCCCAGCGACACAGGACAGAATTCAAGGATAAATCTGTGCTGAAAAAGTCTGGAAAAGACATAAGGGAGGGACTGAGTCAGCTGTGCAGAGTTTTTGAGCTCAGAGGATAAAAAAATAAAACAGAAACCAGGCAGCCGCTCTCTGTCTGCTTTACATTGGTTGAACAGGTGTTTGTTCAGAAACAGCAGTGATCCACTGATGACTTTTTCACTTTTTCACCCATGGAAGCTGAAATATCATCAAATACTTAACTGAAAAAATAAAAACATAAAAAATAAATAAAAAAAAATACTGAAGAGGGACAAAAGGTGTTTGTTTGCACTTCAACCGTCTCTAACTTGAGCGTTGTTGGGAGCCCTGATTGATTGATGTTGATAAATCTGTCTGTGATCAAACGTAGCGAAATAAAAGGCTTCAGAAACATCTTTAACCACGATTTCAAGATGAGCTTTAAAATCCTTAAAGTTGTCTGTACATATTAACAAAAAGACTCACTTTAAACACACTGATCAAACGTCTGACACTAAAAAACATCAAAAGGTCATTTTGTTTAGCTTCAATAACTAAACTCCGGGAAGCTTCGCGGAGATGGACGATAAAAACTGACGAGACAAAGTGTGACTGAGTAACACAATCTAACATTTGGGAAAGACTAGTATACAGAATAAAAGCTGATGTTTGTCTATCTGTGTGTGCATGTATGTGTGTGTTTGTGTATTTACCCTCTCCTGGGAGGTCTGGTAGCGGAGGTGCAGGGCAGTTGGGTCCCAGTCCACAGCAATGTAAGCGTTTCCTACAGATGCTCTGTCATCACAACATTCTACTGTACAACCTCTACAGAACCTACATACACACACAAACAACACACACACACACACACACACGGAAAGAATGAGAAAATCGTTGAGTAAAAATAAAGAAAACTGGACTTGAGACTCTTAGCACTAAGGTTTGGCAGTCTCAAACTGTAGACTGCGTGAGGTGCTGGCGTGCCATGCAAAGACTCTGAAGCCCTGTTTACACGACAACGTTACACTCAATAACACAAAAACGCAGGGAAAAAAAATTATGTTTACACGGAAACGCTGAGGACAGTAGAATGCACACGCGCAAAACGGAGCACGATGTCAGAGTTTCCACTGAAAACTCCGGCTTGCTGTTTACATGGCAACAGAGGCTGCAGCGTATCAGAAAAATTCCACTCTCGAGGGCGTTTCCAAAAAGTTGCATTTTAGGTCCGTGTAAACAGGAGGCCGAAACGCAACAATGCTTTTGCGTTTCATCCTAAAACCGTTCTCGTGTAAACGGCACATAAAGCTGTTGAAAGGTGGATCAGTTTGTATTTGCTGAGTGTGAAAGAAGATGAGCAGCTTCTCGCGGCATTTCCTGTTCACTCTGTTTAATTCAAGGTGTCTGATGTCTGAGACGGTCTTACCTGTACCAGGGACACCAGGCACACGAGTTCCCGTCTTTCCCAACGACCCGTAAAGTGAAGGGGTACTGGTAACCCATACTGTCGTCACTGCAGAGTCAGAGGAGGAGAAAAACACACATGATCCTGAAGGTCAGAGCCACACACACCCTCTTTGAGCACACTCTGCTGCTGTTGTTGTTGTTGTTGTTGTTTACGGAGCGTTATCAAACTGGTTTTACTTTTGGAGTCTGTGGTAAATACACTGAACAAAGAAGTATTAATGGATCCGGCTTTAGTTCCCTGATAGAGATCCGACCTCATTCATGATAGTCCGGATCAGCTGAGGCCAATCCTAATGATCTTTGCTTCATTACGTTCCACCATGACCCCACTGCAACCTTCACTGACACACACACAAACACTCTCTCTCTCTCAGCTTACCAGTCCTGGGCGTGGTTGCTGGCTTCCTGTGGGGGCAGCGGGCTCGCCAGGCGGGACACTTGGATCCAGACAGCGTCGTACAGGTCCTTCTTACTGGTGTGGACAGTGCAGGGGACGATAAGTGGCATCCCAAAGAGACTGGGCCGGTTCTTCTGAGAGGACAGGAAGTAGAGCTCCGTACGCATCTGCAGAGAGACGGGAGGAGAGGAGGAGAGGAGGAGTGACTAAAACGTGTGAGAAACTCCTGAAAACTGAATTAAATACGCACGTTCATTCAGAAACTACTCCTGACTGACTAAGATAGGGTCACAACACGCTCACGCATCAACACACGCAGCACATCTCACCATCTTCCTGTGCATGGCGATGATGTAGCCGATGAACGGGCTCTCCTGCACGGGCGTGATGTGTCCGTTTGCTACCCCGTTAACGAGCGGCGTGTCAGGGCTGCAGGGAACAACCGTGCTGGGTCCTCCGTTAGGGATGAGGATGGGTTTGCTTCCCAGAATCCCGTTAGCAGCTGAACCATTAGCGATCGGGGTGATGTCTGAGGAAAAGGAGCGCAGCTTGAGAAATTCAGAAAACCTAAGCCTGTAAAGGGGGACTCAAAGATGAGACTGATTACATCAGCTAAGTTAAGGAGGAGGAAGCCTTGATGGAAACAGACTCACCTGTCAGCGTCGGTGAGCTCAGTGATGTCGGCGACCCGGGTACGGGGATCTCGAACGCACACAGGAAGCCGTTGACAGACAGACGGACCTTCTGGTTGTCCTGAGGGAAGTTCTGAACACAAAGATTCATAGTTCAGACAGCAGCAGCAAACTGCAGGAAAGAGCAACAGCCACTGCTCCACTTTAAGCTCCAGGATGAAGATAACAACAGTTTACATCATGTTAAAGCTCCTGTGAGGTGAAACAGACGGACATCATTATATCAACATCACAATAAAAGCAGCAGGAGGAGATTGTCTGCCATAAAATACAACATACAGGCTTTTTCTAATGTCTCCCCTCACTAGCTGCGTTTCCATTACACTTTGTCCCAAAATAAAGGTCCTATTTCTGAAGTTTCGATAAAGTACAACAGCGGTTTTTCAAAATTTTGGTGTCCATTACCATTTCTTATTGGGATATTTAGGTTTTGCACAATTCTAGGTGTAATGGATACACAGGTACTATCCCCTGGTTCTACGCTCTGTCCTCTTCAAATGAAGGTAAGAAAGACCAAAATATAAAGAGAAGAAAAGACCAGAGACATATAAAGGAATCACTCTGTCCAAATAGGAAGCAAAGAAATCTTCTTTTAAGAAGAAGGTAAAAAATAAGAAAAAGAGCTGGAGTGCTGGTTGTTGAGCTTCTGTGAGGAACTTCAGGGTTATGTTGATTTTAGCGCCCCCTGTGGCCAAAGTGGTGCCCCTCATCTTTCGGCTAACTCTGTCCTGTACTTTATTTAAGTGTTTCCAGACACAGAAACCCTCATCCTGTAGTCTTTTAACAGTCAGATGTCTCACTTCATGTGAATAGCTGCTGTAATGAATGGAAACACTGAGCTGACTTCATTTGACACCTGCCCTCAGCGGCAGCTACAAACATTAAGAATAAATGAGCAGAATAAATTCATCCGGTCTCTGAGGGTCTGACTCATCTTTCTGAGGTCAGACAGAGGCCTGGTGTCTGAAGTCTTCTAATGAGAGCTTTAAATCCAGTCTCATCAGCAGTGATGGACACATGGATGTCAGTTATTCCCATTGATTCAGGACGCGTCTGAGAGTAAATATGAGACACACATCACTTTCCAACGCTGAATCGACACACACACACAGACTGATACGAGCCAGCCTTCACTTCTTGTGGTCATCGCTGCACCGTGCTTGTCTGTGACCCTCTCACCTGCCCCGAATGACTGTGATTTAAACGCTTCAGAGAGCTGCTTCACTTTCCTGCTGTGTCCAAAAAATAAACCCTGAGCTAAAAACAGACGATGTGCCTTTTTGCAGGGCAGCAGCAATTAGATTAGTGATATTTAGACTAATCCAGCTGACTTCTTTCTGAGCCAGAGAACCTGCAGTGAAGCTTGTTTAGGAGGATGAACAGCACAGAGAGAAGCGAATCATGGCGTTAAAATGAGTGAATCCCAGCAGATTTTTTACATACAGTACATGTGGTATGAGGATGGTTGTTTTCCTCAGACTGGATGCTAACAGCTGCACTTTGTGAGCCTGCACCAGGACCAGTACATGCATACCTTGATGTTGGAGTTGTGGACCTCAGCCAGCAGGATCTGCTCCGGCTTCAGGCTGCAGAGCTCACTCAGCTGCTTCTTCAGCCCTGTGTACTTCTCGTCCATGTTCAGCCTCAGGCCGTAACGCACGGGAGTGGAGCCGTCCAGTTTGATCACTAGAAACACAAATCCAAATGTTACTTCACATCGCTTCTCTTGGTTCTGTTGTTCAGGTGAGAGCAGCTTCCTCCCTCTTCCTCACCTGTGATCTCCAGGTGCATGGAGCTGTCCATGGGCAGCGGCAGGGACAGGAAGTTGAAGGGGTCGAAGCGAGCGCTGATGTGTCCACAGGTCTTACACTTCACCTGAGACTTGAGCTGACCGTGAAACAGATCCACCACGATGGAGCGGTTCCTGCGCAGGTGGTTCTCCCATGCCTGGAGGAGCAGACACAAACAAACGCCCACACACACACACACACAGAAACACACACACACATGTATATATATACTGAGAGTTAGAGCTAAGATCACACTCTACTAATCCTCCAAATCCCTCTTCCTCAGGCCAAACACAAAACAAACACAACTTCAACAGATGGCTGGACAGGAAAAGTCACTTCATGATGTTTGAGGTTTAAAAACCTCATCTTTACATTATTTTTACTCTCACTTCAATAAATTCTGATCTCTTTTCCACACAGAGCATCAGAAAGTGATTTGTGCGATAACTGACCTCAGACGCCACCTCCCAGTCCGGCCGCCCGTCGCTGTCCTTCAGCTCCACGTACGGTTTCTCATGGACCCGGTTCAGGTCTTCATGGAGACCGTCCAGTAGGAAGGCCAGCAGCTCCTGAGAGTCCTGCTGCTGGAAGCCGTTAAAGCGCGGGGCGTACTTTGCTATCGTCCACTGGAGGAGAAGAAATGACATCGAGAGATGTGTTAGTGGAGTTTTTAGATGCTGATCGAGCACATTTTTTGAGTGACGGGCGTTTGTTAAAAATCACTTCCTGTTTCTGCAGTGATTAAACCAACAACAAAGTGTCTGCTATTTCAGCAAAATGCTCTACAACTAAAACATGTCATAATTATCATCATGTGGATGAAATCTGTCTCTTCATGGAGCTTTAAATGTTTCGCTGTGAAGACGCCGCTCACCCTGAGCTTCAGTGGCGCCACGTTCTTCTGCGTCCCGCTCCACAACTCCATTACCAGGTCACCGTAACACTTCGCCATGTGACCTCGCATCCCGATGGGGTTTGTCCTGTAACACACACACACACACACACACACACACACACACACACACACACACACAGGTTATAACTTCAGGCTAAGATCACAGACTGCAGGTTTAAAGTGCAGAGATAAGTGCTCAAAGCTCACCTGTTGAGCTCGTACAGGTGTCTCCCAGAGATGAAGTAGTCGGTGAGCGGCTTGGTGTTGCTCACACACTGGATGCTTGAGTTCATAAAGCACGTGTTGCCGAGGTTACTGAGGCCTGTGGCGCCTTTTTCTGTCGGGACTGGGATGGAAAGAAAAGATGAACGAATCAGGAAAGAGCTCGATCGGGATCCACCAATCAGAAGCAGCCTCTGCTGCACTGACTGACTGCAGCTCACCTTTGTGTCTGTCTATCTTACTGCTGTTGGCAATAAAAGACATTTCTTCAGGCCAGCTCATGTCTTTGTTCCTGACTGTGGAGCAAGAACAAGACAGGAAATTAAAAACAGGATTTAAGGTTTCAGTCGTTGTTAACTTTGAACAGAAACCCAAACACAAACAGGAAGTTGGTCATGCCTTCAATAACTAGCTGCTGCTCGTCCTGGATCTTCAGGCTCTCCAGTGTGTGATCTTCATCGTCCAGGAGGGTGAGGTAGTTCTGCAGAGGAGGAACCAGACGTTTGAGTTTCAGAAATGTTTACTAATGATCCGAAGTGGTACTTAAAGAGTGGGAGCTCTGTTACAGACCTCACTGTTGTAGAGCCAGAGCCTCATGTCCTCCTCTTTGATGCGGAGCCTCTGGGACAGGTACAGGTGGATGTCTTTGATGGTGCCCATGCGGCTGAAGCAGCCTGTGTAAGCTAAAACTCTCTTCAGAGGAGCGTTTGGCGATGGCACGCTGCCTGCTGAGGGGACAAAAAGGGGAGACTGAGCTTCACCTCACTCTCTGCAGCCACATTAAAAGATTTGACATGTCGTCTGATTTGAATTTTAAGTAAAAAATCATCAAATCACAGATGCAAACAGGGGGTGGACGCCCACACAGCATTCATCTGACTGAGGATTAGTTGTAAGGAAGCAGCAAGAAAAGGCTTTACTGTCAATCAGTGCAGATTTGATTTGTCAATCAGTTCTGGAGATTTAGTGAACTCAGACTGGATTAAATAAAAAACACAACATTAGTCCTGTTAAATCTCAGCTTCACGTCACTGATTGTGATTCAGGTCATTAATGAAAGGAGTGATTTCAATACTTTCCATCCACACAGCTCTGCTCTCCTATAAAAACCTCCTCAACACTTGTTGGAGCGCTCCACTCTCCAGGCTGTCAGACATCCTTTGGGAGACGAGGCAGAATTAGATCCACTCTGGATGTTTAGACACACATCTGAGAGACGCAACGTGGAGCACAGACCATCTGCTGCTCAGACACAGAATGAGTCCTGATGGAGCTCCACGTGGGGACACCCGATACTTGATGTGGACCAGCGCTCTTCAGCTGAGTGCTGATGCCATCTCCAACCTGATTACACCCAGCGAATGTGCACAGCTCCACAAGCAGCAGAGTTAATAACTGTCCATTAGATCCACTGAGACATAATGGGGCTGCAAACACCGGCTGAGAGGGTCCAGGTTTAGGGTCTCGGCTGTGAGTACACGGGGGCAGAAATGACAGCACGAGAGCTGACTGAGTAAAACCACTGCACTCAAAACTCCTTTATGCAGCTCAATGAGGGACGTTTAGGGCTCTAATGCTTCAAAAACAGAAATCTAAACAAGTGTTTGTCTTATTTGTTTTAAAAACTGTCTAATAAGACTAAGTATGAGACACATTCACCTGACGGTGAATGAAAAAATAACGCCTGAATTATAAATCTGTCATTGTGTAGGAAAAATATCCCTATTTAGTTTAATAAAAAAAAAGGATAATGTCTTAATACAAGAAACACAAACAAGCAACAATTTTTACTAAACTAAGACATCAACACTTTCTCAGATTTCAGTTTTTGCAGTGAAGCCTCTGAGGAAGGAATCCCCAAAACCTGCAGTTCCTCTAGCAGCCACATGGGGCAGCCTCTATACATGAGTGAATCCACGTTAAGCAGCATATTTAAATTTCTGCAGCTTTAGTCCAATATGCACTAAATTCATGAAAAGTTAGGGGATGAGCTGCATGAGTGGATGCACGTTTTAATGCCAGCTTTCAATCTTCTCTTGCCAGACTCTGTAAAACTCCTACAAGAAGTCAGGCTGTGTTGATTTCAGAACAATTGGTGAAAATCTACCATGAGTGAGTGGTCAATGTGAACTTAAAATTACACAATCAATGCCTCTGAGGTAAGGGACCAACATTTGATGACTGGAGACTTGATTTAAATTAAACAAGTGGTGAGGACACATGTCCTCCTGACTATTGTAACTCACTCAAACCTGCCTGTGTGCACTCTGAGTGAGAGGATTGAGACTTCAAACTAAGATTATATTAAAGAAAACATCGACTTCATCGAGCAGAGCACTAAAACAAGTGTTTACAAATCTGAAACATGAGCAGCAAAGTCTGTGAGGATGGAAACTTTGAGATTATGCATCTTTTAGAGAGATCAGCAGCGTCCCCCCTTCATGAGCTGTTGGTTTATTCCAGTCTGGATCAGTCCACTCTGGGAGGATTAAAGGGGGGATGCGGGGTAGCTCAGTGAAGCGTGTCGACGGCTTGCTCTGGTCTTGCTGCAGGCTTACGTTACCTCTTGCTGCGGGTAAATACGGAGGGAACATTCGCAGGCTGGTCATACCCATATTGACCCAGATGTTGGACTGGGGGGAGCGCGTGGCGGGCTGCTGGCGCAGGAAGAGGAGGTAACGGGGGAAGAGCTCCAGCTCCGCTTGGCCTGTCTTGCTGTCATGGATCACCTGAAGGAGCAGAGGGGAAGTTTCAGACCTTAAACTGGTTCAGATTTGGGTAAATCCCTAATGTGTCACACAGTCAGGAGTCCTAGCATCAAACCAGGAGACGCCTCTCTGTTTCTAACTCCACTGTTGGTGTGTGTCATTAGATCATGCGCTGGTGTCTTCTGTGGACTCACCGGTCTCGGCAGGCTGAGGTTGGCACCGTACCAGTGGTAGAGTGCCCGCCACACCGGCTCTGGCACTGTCTCAAAGTCCCTGCCGGGCTGCAGCTGCAGGGAGCGCCTCAGCCGGCCGCCCTCCATGGTTAACGTGGGGGCCTGCAGGGACACGGCATTTAGACACATGCACAAAAACACACACACACACACACACTGCACTCTGCCTGCTTGAATTACAGATAATAGTCAGAGACAGTAAGTGGCAATCACAGCCAGCTATCATTACACACAGAGATAAGACCAGAGAGAGGAAGCACCAGCTGGTTCCTGAGAGCCTGCAGCAGCAGATCCTACATCTCATATAAACTCTTCTTTAAACCAAAACCAGAAAAAGGAGAGGTGTTTTCGAAATGTTAAAGATTTGTGTTTTTCTGTGTCAAAGGTCTGGATCACGCTGTGCTCTGGTTTTAACAGACAGACAGGGATCAGACAGTAAACCCTGTGGGGCTCTTATTGATTCTGGAGTCTTCTCTCGGACTGAGGATCCTCTCTGCTCTCATGTGTCAAACATGAGGCCCAGTAAAGCTGTGAACATGATGTGTGATCAGCGTTACATGATCTCCTCCTTACTGAGGGGTTTCTGTGATGGAGGCTTCAGGCTGTCAGAGCTGGAGGAGAAACACGTTTTCTACCAGAAAGAATCACACAAACGCTGTTTGAATGACCGAAATGTGACAGCAGAAGCTGCAGCTGACCAAAGAACTCTGAAAATATTAAATCTATTCATGAAACACACAGACACACACACTCCTTGCCTTCATGGCGTCAGTGGTGACCAGAGGCTGGTTGTCGATGGCTCCTGGTCTCTGTGCTGCCAGCTGTGAGGGCAGGTGTCCGTTGGCTGCAGAGAAACACTGATTGTTGTTGTCCGACATGTTGTGCTGGCGAGCGAAGCAGCTCTCTGTGGCTGAGGGAGCGACCTGTGGACTCAGAGCTGCAGGGAGCAGAGGGAAAGGACAGGAAGTTTGCAAACAGACTCCAGTATTCTTTCTGAGCTCTGCTGGTGCACACTTTGTGTTTCTGTTCTCATTATATGTGCAGACTTACCGCTCTCTGTGGCCTCTGAGGCGCTGGACACGGCGTCAGGCGACCTCTCCTCTGTGGGGCTAACCTGGCTGAAGATTCCCAGTCCTCCAAGTCTGTCTGGTGGAGTGGACTCTGAGGGAGCCATGGGGGTCCGCAGAGAGCCGAGGATGGACGGCTGCTCCACCACGATGCCTTTGTGCTCCTGGAGAGAATCCGAGAGAGAAGTTTCCTGAGTGTGATGTGGAGTTTGTTATCAGAGCGTCTTTCTTCAGGAGATCAGAGAGCAGACTCACATATTTGACGTAGTCCTTCCACTGCTGCCACCACAGCATGGAGATCAGGAACCAGTTCTGACCCTGCTGCAGCCCATGTCTGCTCTCCCTCTCCAACCAACCCCTGCACAAACACACACACACCAAAAAAACACACATCTGATCAGGAAACATCCACTGACCCAGCAGTTTGTTCCTGAAGTCGCACACAGACACGTCAGGTGTATACCGTATGATCTGTCCCTCCTCCTCAGGGGTACCAGGCCGAAGACCCAGGACTATGTGGCAGACCTGGAACAAAACAAACCCACAGAGACATTAAAAACCCAAAGAAAAAATCCCCTAATTCATGGTAACTGACACAAAGACACATTTTAACACCAACAGGAAGTGTGTGTTCTGACCTGGAAAAGCAAGTTCAGGAACTCGTTGGCCAAAGCGCTCTTCACGCTCCAGATCTGGTAGTCCTCCAGGGTCAGGTGACCCAGCTGGAGAGAAGTCAGAAAGCAGTCAATGAGGGGAAAAGTCATCTTCACATGGAGCAGAGCAGGGCTGAATGATTAACCTGCGGACTGTGTCTCACCTTTGTCGTGTCGTGCATCTTCAGGATGCCCTCTACGATGTCTGACACGCTACTGTGCAGCTCCTGCAAAGACAAAAAACAAAAAACACACATTAGCACGAAGGAGAAACACCAGGCAGCAGACAGTCATCACAAAACAACAACGACCTCTGACTTACAAACATGACATGAATATCATCCATCCTTTCTATCCGTTTGCAGAGCTACAAACACTTTGAACTCATAAGTTTAATAAATATTCATACATGATATCAGCAGGATGCAATAACAGAGTTATAGGAAGGTGTGATCCATGATGCTGGCTTCACAACACTGTTTCATGTATTTCGAGTTATTTTTCAGGGCTTTTCTTTATTCAGAGACAGGACAGTGGAAATACGGAGAGAGTGGAGAGGGACACAAGGGAAACGGGCCACAGGCAGGATTCAAATTCAGACCACCATGGGCGTGCAACTGAGACAGTTAGGCCATACCAGAGCCTGTTTACTTATTTTGAAAGGATGAAATATTTAGTTCCACAAGATTTTAGTTTATTGACAGCAGAGGGTTGTATGTTGGATAAAAATAATGCTAAAATGGTAGCTAACTATCCTTTGGTAAGCTGTTCAGGTATCGTCTTCATGTGGGAAACACTGGCTGTGCATCCTCATCTGTACCCTCTGCACCTGCTGCTGTGCTGTATGCACACCGTCATCAACAGACGGAGGAGATGTGACGACATGCAACAAGTCAAAGGTAGAAAAAAGAGGGAACTGATGGAACGAAGAACCACTGCAACCCGAGCGAAAGAGGTCAGTTTGAATCGTCTCTGCTTTGGAGCAACAGTTAGCTTCTTCAGTTTCAAAAAAGAAACAGAGCATAGGTCTGAATCTTGAACCAGTTTGGTGTGAATACTGCTTTGTTCCTCTTTTCTGAACACTAACCGTGGACTAAACAGACTTTAATTTCAGATCTGCATCTCTACCAGTTTTATGGACTCGAATAAGAGCAAAGAGGGAGACAACCTGGGACATGAGGGACAGTTTAGTGCCCTTTTCCCCAAATAATACCTGCATGTGTGTTCACTGTGCGTGTGTGTGTTCACAGTGTGTGTGTGGACTTACAGGGAGTGTGTCTGTGCGATTGTCCTTCCACACCTCCAGCAAGGCCACGACCATTTCATGGAGCTCATCTCGACTCAAAACCCCGTCACGGTCCACATCAAACACTTTGAAGCAAACTGTCAGCAGAGAGAGAGAGAGACAGAGAGACGTGTTCATGAGGAAAAACACAGATGCAAGCGTTTTATTCTCAACCAAGAAAGGCAGCATCACACCGCTTTGTCTGTTAGCAGGAAATCCTTTTCCAAATGTAATTTCAAGCACCAATGAGTGCGTGCTAATGACCTACAACAAGACACTTCCCAAAAACATCCCCCCTCTCTCTCTTTGCAGCTTACATTTAAATCCCAGATAACAGCCACAGAGAAGAAAGACTGCACTAGTCAAGCCTCAGGGATAAATTTATCTGTAATGACTAAAAAACCACAGCGGGGCTCACATTTCTGCCTTTCAGCCACCGGGCCCCTGCAGCACGCCGACAGTCCACAGGAAATCTCTTTAAAGTCGATGTGATTGTCCCGATTCTCGTCAAAGGCGTGAAACAAGCCTGGAAAACAACAGCAGATAATATTTAGTGAGGATTTATAAAGCCTGCAGACCTACAAAGGGCCCCATATGGGTCTGACTTACCTTCGCTCAGAGAGGCGTGGATAGGAGGAGACACCAGTGGGACGAAGGTTTCCAAGTCAAAGCGTCCGGTTCTGGACTGAGCTTTCAGGAGCCAGTAGCGCTTTTCAAGGTCTATAATGTCGGACTCCTCCACTGCAGGAGAGAAAAACAGAGGGTTAGAAGGACAGAGGGTAAAAATGAAACTAATAGAGGAGAAGCTCCAGTCCCAAAATACTTTTCTCTACCTTAGAGCTTCAAACTGATGATTGATTACTTTATTTTGGACTAAATTAAAACAAATTATTTAGATTTTGTAAAAAGAACCTGTTTGTCTGTGTAACTTGAATTGTTAAAGCGCTGAAATGTTGTGATGTGGTGAGTGGAAATGTTTGTTATCATGTTAGCACAGCTTTCTTCATATAACAGCTTTGTAAATGACTCAACATGTCACAAATCAGTCCAATATAGCAACCACGGCCCTGCCAGGGTCAATGATCCGGCCTCCCTCCTTTCAACATGCTAATCCTCAGCTTAAGCTAATAGGATTCAGCAGCTAGCCAGCTAGCCTCTGGCATGAAGCCTCTCCATATGACAGGTGTCAAAACAGACACCAGAAACGATGTGACAGCCGTTTCTGGGCACAACTTGGACGAAGGATTCCCAGCCGGGCCATAAAACAGACTTCCTGGAAGCTCGACTTTCACATTTTGGTCTCAGCTTCCAGTCAGACGGATACTTACAGCTGTGGTCAGGTGATTTTAGAGACTGGAGGGTTCTCTATCTGTGTGTCACCCAGGCTGTGCTTTCCTGGTCCCATCATTAAAAATAAAACCAGACTGATTGAGACGAGAAGCTATCCTCCCTTTGGGTCCAAATCAGCTGATTGGCCTCACTTTAGTGCCAGTTGTTCCAAGCATCATTTGATTGGATCACCTTGATCCAGATACAGACGTTACAAGGCTACCAAATCCGGATTGCTTTAAATGAGACTACGAATCAAAGCTATGTAAAGAACAGGTCGAGTGGCTAGCACGGAGGGCTTACACGGAGCCAGATCAGATCTTTAGCTTAAGGAAAACCTGATCTGGACTCTGAGAAAACCTGAGCTGATGTTAAAAAGAATAACTCAACAGAAAGATGATATCCCATCCTGATGTTTCTGAGAAATTAACTGTTACTGCTGATTTTATGTCTTGTTGGAGATCATTCATGTTTTGATTTTTAAAAGCAAAAACTTTACAGAGGTCTAAAACACAGATGAATAATGATAATAAAAATAAAAATAATCTGTTTTCTTTATCTAAGCTTGATTTAATAAGAAAATAACTCACTGAGACTGAGAATCAGAATTTACAAAGTCTTGTGAGTTTTTATAACTGACAGCATACATCTTCAATGTTCCAATCTTATTTTATTGTAAAACGTTGAACAAAACCTGTGAAACAATACAAACTTGATGTTTCAACTGCACATGAGGTAGTTCTCTCAAACATATATGAAAAGTTTAGAATCTTGCTGTCCAAAGTACTAAATTATATCAGTTCCTTTACTCTTTCATGTTCCACAATTTAAAACAAACAATACTTGTGCAACAGGTTACACTGCAGGCCTGTTTTGAGCCTCTTACCAAAAACAAAGTGCACAACAGTATTTTGCTTTTACAAATAAAGAAAATCACAAGGTTTGAGTTAGGTTAGATAAGATCAGTGGATGAATTTCATACGTAAGGATCGACCAATCAAAATTAAGGAAATCAGCGCAGATCGATTGGTGCATGTTTAAGCTCCATGTTTCTCACTTTTCTCACACTCACTAAGTGACACCGCTTCTTCTTACTTCAACTTGTTCTAAAACTAATTCCATGCCCAAGAAGATGATTTCTTACGGATTTTGCAGAGTCCAAAAGATCTTTTTTTCCATCAGTGAACGCCAAATTATTTCATGATAGGCTGACATCTAAGATACCTTTGACTTTTGATCTGTCAACAGAGAAATCGGTTGCCATGGAAACAGCTGATATATTGATGCATTCCTGTCAGGGCTGTAGAGAAGTAAACATGAAAATATTGATACTCTTCTAAGGATATGAACACTGTAACACTGTAACTGATCGGGAGTAGAGGGCACTGAAAGATTTTTAAGCTTGTTGCCACCTGCCGGAAAACAAAGGACAGAAAGCAGAAGAAGCAGCAGAATCAGACTTATGATTCAGCTAGCCGACCTTAAAATTTCCATAAATATCCAGAAAACATCGGACATCATGACAGCATTGATAATAAACCATACAGACAAACTAATCACACCTCTCATTAAACCTACAACATTTAAAGAAATATAAAAAAACACATTGAAAACACTGTGACCAATATGTCCACACTTCATCCCTCTTCCTGTGAGTCTGCATGAGGTGAAGATAATCTTCATCAGTGTGTCAGCAGTTTAAGGTCTCTGAGATCAGCTGCAGACTAAACAAAACCAGGAGGAAACACCTCTCTGAGATTATTACCTGGCTGCTTTAAATACAACCTCATTTACAATTAAGTTGGGACGTTGGGTAAAACGTAAATAAAAACAGAATACAATGATTTGCAAATCCTGTTTAACCTATATTTAACTGAATACACTACAAAGACGAGATATTTATTACTCAAAGTGATGAACTTTGGGGGGTTTTTTTGCAAATATTCACTCATTTTTAATTTAGTGCCTGCAACAAGTTCTTGTTGGGACAGTGTGAAGCAACTGAAGTTGTACATCAAGCAAGAATGGGAAAGAATTCCACCTCCAAAGCTTCAACAATTAGTGTCCCCAGTTCACAAACACTTATTGAGTGTTGTTTAAAGGAAAGGTGATGTAACACAGTGGTAAACTAGTCTCAGACCCAGTGTTAGACCCAGACCCAGGCTTTGTAGGGACTGGATGAAGCCTCAGTGAAGTCCTGTCTGGTTTCTGAGGAGGAGTGATGAAGCTCAAAGATGAAGCCCAAAGATGAAGCCCACCTGGCTGGAAACAGTGACCCTGACAAACTGTCGGCTCATTTAAAAACCAGCGGAGAGAAAGAGAGATTGATCCAAAGCTTAGCATCTTGAAACAGCTGCAACACGCTCAGCTTTCAGTCAATCATCCACAGCTGTGATTACACCTCATTCTGTTTAACTCTTCGCCTTAAGATAATCATAACAAACAACAAATAAAACTAAGATTCCCAGAGCAGCTGTTATAAAGACAGAAATTAAGTAAAGGGACTGATTTATGTAAGAAGGATGTGGACACGCTAACCTCTGACTGCTAATCTATAAAACTCATCACCAACTGATCATCATCATCCATCTCAGGGTCACTCTAAGTGCAAAGTGCACATAAAAACATATTTCTGCCCCTCTTACTTAACTCTTTACCTCAACGAAGACCATCAAACAAAAACATAAATCTTTTTTGTCTTTTTTGTTATTTATCCTTTGACTTTCCTTCATTTTTATGTCTGTTTTCTGTTTTTGTTCATTCTGAATATTTAAATTAACCAGAGTTTTGTCTGAACAGGCTTATAGTGGGCTTTGCTGCATTTATGCACAGTTTAATTTTGTCTTTGGAAGTTTGGGTTTGCTCTTTGCTGCAAAGTTGTACCACCAGGTAAGGTAAAGACGACTGAAATTATGCTTTTCGCGTGCATTGTTTCTGTTTCCTGAATTCGCATACCTGAACAGAAGAGAGAAGAAATGCAAACTTCAATATAAGCAGTTAAGGAAGATTTGACCAGCAGCTCCTCGAGGAAAGTCTCAACATGCCCCTGATATAGAGAATGTTCTTGCAGGACAATTTTCTGATTGCAGTCAGAGTGAATCATCACACAAATCATTCTCTGGGCTCAAATCATGCAATCAAGTGGGACTGTATGCCCACTGAACCTGAGAAATTGAGACAAAAACCTGTTTAAGTCTCGAAGCAAACACAAGGCATCAGTACAAACAGCATCTCTGTACACCAGAGCAAACTGTACTTTCATCGTTCGTTATGCGTTCATTTTATGCACATGAAGCTCAGGGCAAAACAGTCTGACTCACAGACATCAGCGCTAACATCTGCTCCGTGTCGGAGCAAAGTTTCATTAACGCTAATCATTTATGCCAAATTTTCAGTCATCAGGAGACGAATAATCCACTCCATCCAGATGAAAATAAAACTTTTTATATGAAAGCAGTTAAATAAAACTGTGTCCTCACTGGTATTGTTATAGTCGGGAGTTAGATCGGTTTCCATGTTTCAGATCACATTAAACTGTAAACTTTCCATGTGCGGAGCTGGTCTCAAGCTGCGACACAAGAGTCTGTTAGTTTTTTTTTTTTATTCAAACTGAGGAGTTTTCAGAGAAAATTGACTCTATTTTAGATTTTAAACTGATCACAATCCATCTCTTTCTTAACGTAAAGGTTTATGTTGCTCCAGGTTACATCAGTGTCCGTGTCTTCGACTGAACTCAAATTCTTGGAACGGCTGCAGACTTTAAAATTTGAGTTTGGCAGTCGGCCCTGCCAGAAGCTGAAGGATCTTAAATGCATTAAAGTGTAAAGAGCTTTCAGTCCGGCCATCCTTTGGATACAGATGACCAGCAGCAAACCTTGACGGGCTTGTAAGCTTTCAGCACAAACTAAAGAAGGTCTGAGGAGTGTCTGAGTGAAAATGATCAACAACAGGGCTAAATAAAGGTCTCTGTTCTTGAGTCAGCACAGACAAACTAACAGGTGATCTGTGCAGGAAAAGATCCAAAGTGACTGGATGCAAATAAAATCCTGTCTTTGGAAAATCACGACCTTCTCTTTAAAGGATGAGGGATGCTCTTTTTCTGCTATTACTGTTCAGTTTATGTAAATAAATAACTTTAGTATTTTACTGTGAAGTTCTAATCCAGCACTTTAAAAAACAACTGATGAGCCCAGCAGCTGCCAAAATCTGCAGGTAAAACAACATCTTTATGAACGGGATGAGGTTACAGTTGCTTCTGGTTTAAAACATAATAATTCTTCTTATTTATTCTCTGTTACAGATCTTTGTCTGTCACAATCTTCTCTGTAATTTCACAGATTTTTACACGGCATGTTTACGTCAAGGACTTATTGTTGCCGCGGCCTGTTACGACTTGTTTCTTCTGGATCATCTACAACCAGAGAGATGCTGAAAAACGTATATTTTCTTTATGAATACATAAGGTAGTGACAGATATTCATCCGTAACTAACAGAACAAAGAAAATTTCCAACCTGAACAGGTTATGTGAAGAACCCCTTTTCCTACAGAGAATTTAATCCCAGGTTTGACAAACAAGTCTCAGGATGGTAAATGTTTGCAGCAAACCTCAGAAATTTAATGATAACAACTGTTTGTTCCTCTTTAAATAAAGTTTATCTTCACTGCTAACACCAATTAACAGGCTTAAAAACAAAACAGGATCAAGCAACCACAGCTGCTCTGACACAAACACTCAGAGTGACTCCCATCATGGTCTGACCTGTACCCACCTAGAGGTGCAACTCTCTCCGACCTGCAGCAGAGATACCATACCATTATCCAGGGAACATCCTTGGAGAGGAGCTGCCACAGCCAGCCTTCAGCATATTAACCTCCGTCTGATAACTGCTCAGAGAAATCTACGCCATCCTGAGCACACGCCGTTCCCCTTGCACATTTCTACCCTCACAACGCTGTGACGGCGTCGGGTGCTAGCAAGTTAGCCGAGGGTTCACGGTGCTAAGCCCTGCCATGAGTCAAGCTTCACGCTCCTGTTCTAGAAAGAATCAGGACCGTGAGGGTGTCAGTCACTCTCCCTCTCTCCAACACACACACACACACACACACTAAGGAACACAAAGTTAAGAGGATCAGCTGGAGCAGCAGATTAAAGGCAGCGTCCAGCATCTCTGACAAGACACGTTCTTTCCAGCCCGTTGTCCTTAATTGGTGAAATAAAGCCTGGCTAAATTTAACTTAAAGGAAATCACTCTGTTTTTATATTCCTGTCTCTGTCTGAGAGGAAGGTATGGATCCGAACACAAGAGAATCTTTACAGTTATCAGTCCCTGAAGAATCTGAGCATCAAACTTTGGATTTCAACACAACAGTTCATGGATTTCTCCAGAGTGGATTTTTTTTTTTTTTTACTTTGATTTGATGCTTTAAATTGATCATAAAACCCTGATTGACTGACGGCTGTTTCATTAAAGCTTCCTCCATCTGGATGAAAGTAAAAGCATCCACTCGTCCGCCTCTCTCTCTCTTTATGTCTCTTCCTCTTCAGTGTTAAAGGCTGCTCATGATTTCAGTGTTGAGTGAACTTTAGCCAGTTGTCGGTCTCAGATTCATTCTGAACAAACTTGTATTTAAAAGCTTAATTTGTAAAGAAGCTTTAATTACTGTGAGAGGATTAATTTTGTCCTGACTAAAGATAGAAAATGACTCAGCAGAGGATCAGACACACGGACCAAAGCGAGGGAAAGAGGCAGGAAAGTGTGTGTGGTACTCACGGTGTGTGACTCCAGCAAGGGTCTGGTAGAAGGTGGGTGTGTCGCTGTCGTCGGTGAGTGTGACACACACTCCTCCGGACAGGAGCCATCTGGATAGAGTGAAGGCCTCTTTGTTCTGCAGAAGCCAGCTCTTGAAGCGTTCATAGTTCACTTTGTCACCCTGACAGAAAACCGAAAACACAGTCAGACCATCAAGAAATCTCAGATATCAGTCGCTCTGTCCGTGAGCTGATGAGTTTTAATATTTGACCTCTGCATCAGAAACTTTTGGCAGAAGTCTTCATCACTTATTTCACTTGTGATGAGTGTGATGTTTTGTTTTTTAAAAAGATTCAGTGAGTTTGTGGGCGGGTCAACATTATCATAAAAAACACAAAGTTAAGGCCTTTTTTAAAACAATGCAACAGAAGTGAAATACTTACTCTGCCATCTTATGTTACTGCGATATAATTTCTGAAGTATCTTCAAATTCCTTCCAAATATTCCCCAAAATCTGTACATCTTAGAAGTTATTTCAAGGTTTTTCTTATTTATATATTTATATATTATTTGTCTGATAAAGTCAGAAAGCATTTCTCCCAGGAGTATTTCAGTCTGCTGCTTGCTCATTTCTGTCATGCTTACACCCAAACAGCAACCTCCTCGGTTTTAAAAGTGCAGCCAAAGTGACTAAGTGCCAAAGTCTGCAGTACCTGGAGTGTCCACTTGAGGCTCTAGAGGTAAAGGAAACCTTTAGTCTGTGTAAAACAGACTTGGTCTCTGTAACGTCACCCAAAATCAGTTGTTTGGTGGTCACTTTTCATCATTTAATTGAAGTTTAATACTTTATGTGTGTTAGAAGTGATAAAATGAGGGAAAGAAAAGAAGTGACGGGTTGTGGCAGTGAGGAAAAATGCACATTCTTTCAGATGTTAGGAGTGTTAAGATTTAATACTGAATATGATGTTTTATAAACTTCTCTATTAATATTAAAGACCTTTAAAACTTTGGGTTCCTCTTTAGGGGTTCCTCTTTTGGGGTTTCACTTTACATTTTTTTTCATATCAGAAGTTGTTCATGTCTGTTTGTGATCTGAAAAGCTCTTTGTGTGCTAATGAGGAGAACAATCTCTCACCCTGAGGCTAAACGTTGTATTATGTCTCTGCCTGCATGTGTGAAACTGTTAACAGTCGCTGTTCAAGAGCGTGTGGCTGTCAGCTCTGTTATGCACAAACAGTCATCGGCTCATTTTAGACTCTTTTTATACCTGCTGCAGGAGCTTTAACACACCTGACGTGCATGTTTATGCGTTTCCTGTCTGTTGTGTCTTATTTCACTGTGACAGACTCGCCGTGCTGCGTTTACTGACCTCACTGAAGCACTTCTTCAGGGATGCTGGGATCTCTCCATCCAGAACCTGCAGAACAGCTTCAATGTCTTCCCTGGCAGCATATCCTCCCAGATCACTGGCAAACAGGCTGAAGAGGTCTGTGAGCACACACACAAATAAACACACACATGCACAGAGTCAGCACAGACTTGAGTTTTATCACAGGAAGGCAGGCCTGGATAGAAGCTACAATGTCAATAACGTCCTGATGGATTATTCAGCCTGCAACACGTCAACATCAGCTCTCAGAATAACAATGAGGGAGCAGCAGAGGGAGGAACACACACACACACACACACACACACACACACACACACACACACACACACACACACACACACACACACACACACACACACACACACACACACACACACACACACACAGATCAGTCTTGCCGCTGTAATTGTGTTTTTTTGCACATTTTGCATTTGAAAGCTCTCTGGAAGGGGCAGGGTTCAACAGAACTTTAATTTTTGGAGGATTATTATAATTACTGTGTTAAACTTTTAATCCGGACCATGAAGTAAGAAATAAGTAAACTAGGTCTGCAAAGCATAAAGTCACAGATGTAAGTGTCACAAAGCCTGCTCTCTTTTCGCTGTGCTATCAGCAAGTCAATAAAAAAAATATTTCAGTGCGTTAATCAGTGCGCTAAACTGCACAAAGCATGTAAACATCGTTAGCACCACCAGAAGGTCTCCCCCTGCATCCTGCTTCCTCTTTTCTGTCTTTCTCTGACACTTCATAAATCACTTTGCTCTTACAGCTCAACAACTGAAGCAAAATATTTTCACTTCTGTTCTTCTCATCTGAAATGTCACACACTGAGGACGAACTGTGGAGCAAAGTAGACTGATCTCTTTAGCCCCCCCACCCATTAGAGGTGGAACATAGGAGGAATGGGAGGAAGAAGGGGTTTGTGTATGTGTGTGTGTGTGTGTGTGTGTGCATGCATCTTTACAAGCCGGGCCTCCCAAGCTTCTGTGACCCCATAATGCAGAAAGTAATCACACAAAGAAACACCAGTATTACAGCAAGCTGTGCATGATGTGTGAGCGCAAAACTGAAGCCATGCCTGAACTCTTCAAGACTGCAGTGTGTAAACGTGTTAGCGTGTAAACATGTAAACAGCTAATAATTAGCACATCCAGGACTGTCTCAGTCTTTGTGTTTCTGAACTATCTCAGGCCTGCAGACCTGCTGTGTTTCCAGCTCTGGACCTGCTGTGTTTCCGCTCTAGACCTGCTGTGTTTCCAGCTCTAGACCTGCTGTGTTTCCAGCTCTAAACCTGCTGCGTTTCCAGCGCTGGATCTGCTGTGTGTCCAGCTCTGGGGCTGGTTTTGGGTTGGCTGTTTTATCGTTAACTTATTGACATGTTCAGCCTGCTGCAGCCTCTGCTGGAGCCTCTGTTCAGATGTTGTAAGACACTCACACTTTGCCTTCTCCTCATCTCGTCCTCTGGTCAGGAGCACCAGACCCACAATCAAGTTGTTGAAGTGGAGTCCTTTAGACGAGCCTCCAAAAGAGGTGTAGATCACCTGAAACAGACGGCAAAAAATGGAGAGCTTAATTTATTTCAGTGTGGCTAAAACTTAGAATTATCAAAGCTAAGAATGACACAGCTTTGATAGACTGACTCCAAGACAAGCAAAATGTCAACAGTTGAAATGTTAAACTCGGGTAAAATCTCAGTTAAAGAACACCAACTAAACAATGCTGAGAGAGAGAGAGAGAGAGCGAGAGAGAGACCACATGACATCAACAGACTCAAACCTCCAGTTTTAAGTGACCAATGCCAACGTCTCTATTTACAGCTGGTTTTAAGTCCACCCACTAACATCCAGCACATTTTTATGTGTGTAGCACACAAAAACTAAAACTCTGTTTGTTATTATGTCAAGTATTCCATTAATCTAGAGTCCATAAAATATCTGGAAGTTGTTAAAAAAAAGCGTATTTTGTATTGCAGAGCCCAAAACAAAGTCTGTAGATTGTTTCTTTTGTCAGAGATAAAGTTAAAAAAATCAGCTCATCTGGTGAGAAACACGACAGGCTACACATTAGGGAGAAAAGATAACAGAGCTGTGTGTGTGTTGTTGTGTTGTGTTGTGTTGTGTTGTGTTGTGTGTGTGTGTGTGTGTGTGTGTGTGTGTGTGTGTGTGTGTGTGTGTGTGTGTGTGTGTGTGTGTGTGTGTGTGTGTGTGTGTGTGTAGAAGCATGAAGCTGTGTCAAATGTATGCAGAGTGTGAGCGTGACTCTGCAGTTAGTGAGTTAATCAACTGTAGCTGTATCACGGTCACACACTCACATGCACATGCGCACACACACACACTGAATTTTCAGTGTGTTGTACCGTGCAAAGCTTTAAACCATCTAACTTCCTCTGACTGCTTCTCTGATCTTCTCATCGATTATTTTCAGTTCCACAAACCTTTTCATCCAATCATCCTTACATCAGTAAAAAACCCATCCTTTATCTGGGCTCCTGACAAGAAAAAGTGAACCAAAAGAGACAAACAACAATGCAATTCATTTGCATGCAGTCTCCCCCTCTGGGGTCTGAAAAGTCACTAAACATAGCAACAGAGTCGCTAAGCTGGCAACACTGACCTGCAAGCTGCAACTATGAGTAATGTTACAGCCAATCACTGGAGGCATGAACATATCTTCATGTGATAAACCGTCTGGGTACCAAAACTTGGCACCGAAAGGGGAGGCATATTTTGATACTCAGTACTACTGAAGTATTTCGATCGGTGCTATAAAGGTTTGGTACCCAGCACTATACATGCTCACATCCTTACATCCTTAAATCCTCACATCCTTACAGCTATACATCCTTAAATCCTTGCATCCTTACATCTAACTGTCCTAACATCCTTACACCTATGCATCCTTACATATATATGTCCTTACATACTTAAATCCTCACATCCTTACAGCTATACATCCTTAAATCCTTGCATCCCTACATCTAAATGTCCTCACATCCTTACATCTATACATCCTTACATCTATCCACCTTTTTCTTCAGAGGCTTGCAGTTATCGACTTCCGGTTGCTGCTGCCGGCAAGCTAGCTCAAAACAACAGGGCTTGGCGTAAAATTTTTTAAAAACATCTGCACTATGACTTTACCTCTAATTTTTGTCACATTCTTGCTTTTAAAAGCCGGTTATTATAGCGAGTATGATAGCTAGGCTAACATCGTCAGCTTTGTGGTCTCCATGGCGATGCAAACAAAATGTTCATCCTGAAGAGCAAAACCGGCAATTGCAATAAACTATGGGTAATCAGGAAAAAGGTGGATACATCCTTAAATACCCATCCTTACATCTATACATCCTCACATCCTTACATCTTTACATTCTTACATCCTCCTTACATCTATACATCCTTATATCTATAAATCCTCACATCCTTAAATCCCTAGATTAGTGTAACTGGGCACAAAAATCTCATCCATTTTGGATGCATGTGCTCACTAAAATCTATATTTTGTTAAATCAAAACACCTTCATGAGTATTTGTGCAAACAGCTGAAGTGGTGTGACTTATTTTCCCGTTATTCAACAAAACATCTAATCAAATCCAGAGAGCAGTGGTTGATTAGAAATGTCTGATAAGAGGTGCAGTGTAATAAAGTCAGGAGCAATGTGCAGCTAAACAGGCATTATTACTCAATCACCAACGCTTACAGAACCAATCGAATGTGATTTTCTCAGATTTCAATGCTGATTTTTCATTGTTTAGCTCTCAGTCACTCTCTGACTGCTCAGAATGAGCCGGATGGATGAACATGATGGGTAAATGGACTGCACTCTGTTTCTATTCTTGGATTTTAAGTTTTTTCTTTCAGAGTGATCTTAAAGTCGAGGGACTCCTCTGTGTGAAAAACAGGCTTAAAGGAAACATGTAGGTGAGATTTGGGGAACTCCCCTGACTCAAACATAAAGATTTCTGTACTCACTGTGGAGAATCCAGTTTTCTTTGTCACATGATAATGTCATCATAGTAGCACTGACTAAACGGTCTGTTCTGTTGTTTAAATATTAGTGCCTGAGAGGGTAAACATTTCCCTTCGCAGCTTCAGCTACAATGTGATGATGATGATGATGTGATTTATTGTACACACTAAGCTCCTCTGACTCCTCATTAGAGGAAAGCTGTAAATCATCTCATTAAGAATCAATCTAAACATGATTAAAGGTCTCACATTCAAACCAGACGTCTTTGTTTGGTTTTCACCTTAACGCTCTCTGTTTGTCACTGAACTCATCTTAACATCTTTAAAAACAGACACATAACTCAGAGAGAGCTGGGTTTGAATAAAAGCTTCACAGGACGGCTCCATCAGACGCCAGCTTCCTTTGAACTAGCAATGTGAGGCGACCATGTTTCTGTTTGAAGAGACCAGCAGCATCCTTAGATCAGGGCCGCTGTCACCGCAGTTACTGCTGCCATGGCGACAAAAGGGGAAGAAGGAGTGCGGATCAGCAGTCTGCAGCGTCTCACCAATGCTCAAAGGGTAAATGCACAGCAGATATCGAGCTTTTCTTTTCACTGAACTGATACTGGCTCGAGCTTTCAGTCACGCTATGTTCACCCTGAAGACAGAGCTGTGTCTGAGTGAATCCTGCAGAACTGAAGCTGCGTCGTGTTCTGCATCACTGTCAGGTAAAGCTCTTACAGAGGCTCAAAAACTGCATTCATATCAAAGTTCAGAGTTTCATTAAGCATTTCTAAAAATGTGAGCAGAGATTAAAAAACAACCAAGAAGGAAAACCTTAAAAAAAGAAGCTAATTTTACAGTGCAGACCTTTTTTTAATGACTGTGGAGGAGCAGAATGTTTTGACTGACAGCTCCTGGACTCCAAACTACAGACTGTAAAGATGGAGGATGGGTCTGAACCTCTCAGTCATACTGAAATGTTGCTGAAATCCTGCACTGGTGACGTCAGCTTCTGCTCACCAAAACACACATTTCACTTCATCAGAAAGAGCAGAGATCCCTCAGGTCAGCTAACAGAATCACACTTCATCAGACATTACCTCCCACCTCTTACATCCATCTTCATCTCTGCAGGTTTTCAAGCTTCCACGAGGACTGAATGAAGCTGAAAATCATGTTTCATGGTGCACGCTGTGCATTTACTTACCTCTGCCACTTTAAGGGGAACTCCATCTCCCAGCACTTCTCTGTAGAAGCACTGCTGGGTCATGTAATAGGTGAGGCCGCTGGTTCTCTTGAAGGCATCTTTCAGACGCCTCAGCTCCACATCGGTGACTGAAGAGACAGGGAGAGAGGAGAGGAGGAGGAGGAGGAGGAGGAGGAGGAGGAGGAGGTGTGTTATTAAAGTTTAGGACGCTTTTTGAAAAAACAGTAGCGCTCAAACACCACATTCATTTTAATCCGACTCAATGTAACTGACATTGGATTTGTCTCTTTTTTTAGGTTAAATATTAAGTTATTTGTTTATTTGGCGTTCAAGCACTGTGAACCAGATTTGTACAGAGCCCCTGAAGCAAAGGTTCCCATGCTCATTAAACAGTCACGAGGTGCACGCCTGGGACAAACCAGCACCTTCACGTACATTCGGCTTTGCTTGAACATCATCACAGCTATCCACCTGTTTCTTCAGAAGCTTATGGGTGTTGACTTCTACCAGCGGGTTATCAACTTCCGGTTGCCTTGCGACAATATGGCTGACCGCAGCCGGCAGGCTAGCTAGCTCAATTAAATCATTAACTAGACAGGGCTCAGTGTGAACTTTTCCAACATGAATCCACCATCAATTTTTGTTTATTTTGTTGCTTTCTTGCTGTTAAAAGCCGGTTATTGGAATGAGTATGACAGCTAGGCTAACACCATCAGCTTGGTGGTCTCCATGGCGACGTAAACAGAATGTTCAACCAGAAGAGCATAACCGACAATCGTTATGAACTATGGGAAGTCAGGAAAAAGGTGGATATTCCAACAGAAGTCATCTGAAACTGATTCTGTAGACTCGTAGTTTGTTTTGGAGCAAAACATTTGGTCAGCTCCATAAAATTCAAGAAAAGGATTTCATGTCCAGAAAGAAAACAGTCGTTACACATTTGCACCTAGTACTCTGTGCCAACAGGAGCCCTGTTTTTTTTTTTTTAATTTTCTGCCCATGTCACCTCAGGGGATCTCACAGATTTGGACTCAGACACCACTAAACAAACTTCTTGTTTGGTGTATTCAACTCCTGTACCTTTACTTCACCCCAGTAACGTTGTGCAGACTGCAGTGCATGCACAAGTTTTCTTCTCCATGTGGAGGCATGGTTCAAATGAACTTTAGTGCTGCTCTGCTTCGAGCTACAACCGCAATAAAACTGGATGGAAAGAGTGCAGCATGCACACACTCGGAGGAACTGTTGTGTTCTATCAACTAAGTTTTATGGCTAAATTAGTTGCAGATGTAATTTATGGCTGTTATATAGCCAGTTACATCCTCATCATCATCATCTGTGTTTTTCATAATGGGTTTAGCCTCTCACATCCTTATCATCTGTGAGGAAAGTTGTGTTTGCAACACAGCGACTGGGATGTCATACATATAGAAAACATGCAGAAAGCAGAGGCCAAAAGAACATTTAACCCTCAGTGGTGCAAAGAAAAGCTGCCTTCAGCGATTGGAAAGCAGAGCTTGTTCATCATGGCAGCACGTGGAAAAGGCACGGTCAAAGGTCTCTCTTTGAAATCGCCATGAGAGAGTTCAGGCCACGCTGTGTGACTGTGACTTTTCTCAATCACATTTTCACTCTTTCACCTTAAAACCTTTGTCCTGAAACACAGCAGCCCAGAACACCATTGAGCTCTTCATTCGTTATAGAGAAGAGAACACTTTGAGGATTCTGGTTTAGCGTAACGGTTTAACTTGCCCCAATGTGCAGAGGTCACAGACCTCTTGGCAGTGAATGTGGGTTTAGTCTCTCTGTTTGCTGTGCTCTGACATTCACTGTGTCTCTACAGCGGTCAGGTAGAAGAAAAATAGCCCAGACTTGAGAGAGCAAAACAGTTTATCTGTGTCTGAACAAGGATCAAGTTCCTGATGGCACCAATTAGCCTGCCTGCTCCATGCTGAAATGAAACTAAAGCAGCTTTATTTCTGTCACATCATCAGATTGAACAGTGACGGAAGCTTCCAGAAACAGCTGCACAGGTCTCTGTTTGCAAACTGGTCAAAGTGGACCATCAGCACCAGCAGAGGAGACACACACTTTGACTCCGTGACCCAGTGAACCCACTGAGTGTTTCTGCAACATCTCTGCATGTCTCCAGTGTGTGTGAGGCTCACTTAGGAACCGTTCCCTCCCTCTTCAAAGAGTCCACAGTTTTTATTTGGGAGCCTATTAATAGATCTGTTAGCCAGTGAACAGAGCTCTGACATCATATCTGGAGGATCATGTCAGAGAAATTAAGAAAAAAACAGACTCTTTTTATCCGCTGCAGACGTGTGGCACGACTCACAGCCGTTAAAGTCCTCTGGTGATTCCAGTCTCATGCGAACAAGGCTTAAGCCGCTCTGTTCTCTTTTATATGAGTAGAATAAACTCAGGATTAGAGCGCTGATGCGAAAAAAAACAGTGTTTTATAGATTAAATACCAGAAACAAACAACAAACAGGAAGCACATGACGGGGATGTATGAGTGCCTCTTTAATGTTTACTTTCTTTAGAGCTCCTGAGGGGAGTTTAAGCTGTTTTTGGAGCAAACTGAAATAAACACTGACGTCTCTTCATGACCTCAAGAAGTGAACAAGACCATCAAGAAAAGCAGTAACGGTCTCTGCAGGGTTATTTTTTGAAGCCTGAAACCTCAAAGGAGAGGTGGCTGGAGGTGGAAGACCGCGTGATGAACTGAACGCTGTTGATGACATGGCGTTTGTCATTATTTTCACTGCAAAGGGGATGATGAGTGATATGTTTGACTGTTAAAAGAAAAGAGGATTGCATCTGTCGAGAAACACTGAGACACTCAATTAACACCAATGAAACATCCTGCATGTAAAAGTTCTTAATATCAAGAGAAAAGTGGTTTTTATACAGTTTTCTTATTGGACTTAAACCATCGACGTGTGTACTGTCATACTGTTGTGGCCTTTTTTTAACAATGATGGCGCAGCACAGAAAAGAGAGCAACAGTAGGCACCACTAAGCACCATGGATAAATACATCATGGAGGAAGACGGAAATTATTTGGAATTTTGGGATTGTTTTCACAAACTGGACCCGTCTGGATTCTCCAGAATGCAGCTGTGTCCAAGCAACAACCTCAAGATTTGGAATGTCAAACCAAAAACTGAGGGCCCACCAGAGGCTGGCTGGAAAATCCTCCAAAATTAGAGGCGTGGATGAGTTGACTGACAGGTGGATGAATCCTCACTGAAGGGCAGGAGGCTACCAGCCCATTTAACCTCCACTTCTTTGCTTGTTCTCAGGTTAATTTGAAGGCCGAGTCAAGGTCCACCATCATTTGGCTTCATACAACTCTCCAGACACCGGTGTACGTCCTGACTACCATACCTCCAGCTGTTCCCAATCACAGTTCAGAAAACACCAAAGTACTGTTGGTTCATCTCCTAAACTTGAACCTGTTCAATCTGCTTCTGCAGCAGATGGACAGAGAGGACAGAGTGAGGCGTCACCTGAGCTTCACACCTCTGCACAATGACACACAGAGCTGTCCCAAACTCAGCCACATGAATAAGAATCAGAGAAAATGTGTGGGCCCTTTATTTTAAAACCTGAGGTAGAAACAGTCTGAAACACCTGCCTCCAAACTCTTCTGACACCAGCCTGTAGAGGGCGGTAGAGTCCACACTGCCTCAGATTAAAACACAAGCTTCACCAGCTGTGGGACACACAAACGCACACACACACTACAGTAATCCATGTCTTCTTCAACACTTGTAAGAAGCTGTTAGAGCTTGTATCAGATGAACTGTAATCCCTGCAGAGGTCTGTTATTCTCCAAACACTGATCGTTTTTTAACATAAACTCACAGATTTTCATCCATCTACACAAAGAGCTTCAGTTACAGCCACCCCCCTGTTCTCAAAGATGGTTCTACACAGTAATCAGTTTAAAAAGTGTTTGAGGAAGCTTCAGCAGATTAGAGATACTCTGGGGAGGTAAAGTTCTGCTGAACATACTCCAAACTACAGATAAAAACAGCAAGATGGGCTTTGGAAACCTCAAAAAAAGTGTTTGAAGTCAGGACTGGCCCTGATACCAGCTCCAAGACTTCACTGCTTTCGTTGTCATACATCAACAGTTTTTATTGTAACCCAAATTACCCACAAAGGTCTCCTACCGAGCCAAAAACACCTTAATAAATCAGTGAAGCATTTATTAAGCTGTTTCCCTCTGTTCCCTCATTGTTGAATGTCAGAGGGGCTGAGAGCTCAGCTGCTGCTCATAAAGTCAGGACAGTTTCTCAGTTACGAATCCTTCAGTGATCTTCAGCTTCCTTCTACAGCCAGCAAATCATTTACAGACACTTTGAGATTTCATGATTGTCTGTTAGAGTCCAAATGATTCTTCATGTCACTGCCATTAATTGAATAATCGATTATTAATCGATCACTAAATTAATCGTAAACTATTTTGATCATCGATTAATCAGTTTCAGTAATTATTTAAGAAAAAGAAATCAAGATTCTCTAATTTCGGCTTTATAAATGTGAATATTTTTTGGTTTCTTTGCTTCTCTATGACAGTCTTGAATATCTTTGGTTTGCAAACAAGTAGTGCTGCACGATTATCGCAATCGCAACCGCAATCGCGATGTCAGCACTTGCAATTATGTAACCGCAAAAGATGTGCGATTGTGCGATTATTAAAAAAAAAAAAGAGCGTGTGTCATCATGGTATGTTCAGATATTAATTCGATAATTAACGCGGGGGGAAATTAACGGCGTTAAAAAATGACGCATTTTATCATATTTTATTTTATAGTCTATATCACACAGAACGGTTCTCAGTGCACGAGTCTCTGGCAGACGGATTATAGCGACGCACTGAGTGATGGATAACTCTGTTGACAGCGCCTTGCTTAGCTCGGTGGATGGAAAATTTACTTTTAAAAAACAGTCGGATGGAAGCCTGGAATCACATATACTCCATGAGCGGGTCCGTCAGCGCGAGCTACTTCACACTGCATCCGTCTCAGGAGCGGAGCGCAGCTCAGCGTACTCATAGCAGCTGGATACACAAGATCACAGGAGAACCACATGTTCCTGCAGGAATCACACCCATGACAACTACTTTCATGATATTTAGTATGTTAAACTCACCTGCCCTCCCAGAGCTTCATTAATTCAGTCCTTCCCTTTTAGTCTCTGTTGGTGTCCTTATATAAAGGATGTGTTGTATCGTATATAATTATAAGGGTTTCTGCCTCCAATATAAACTTTTCCTCGTCCATGGTGTCAGATTTCCTCTGGATCTGACCCGCTGATGACTGCTGGCCCTGTGCCAGTGTCGTAGTTTTGATATACGAGGATAATGTTAGGATCGACAGGCTGAACATGGTGCTTTATTTTGAAAAGACCGGAAACTCTGATCGTTTTTCGTGTCTGTTTTCCTGTTTGGTACGATCTGCTCTGCGGAAATTGACGCGTTTTCAAAAAACATCTTTTGAGCAAAATAAACAGATTTTGTAGTTTAAACTTCTGTATGTGACTATTCAATTATTTAGTCTTCTACCAAAATCTGTTTGAAAAGTGTTGCTTCTGATGTTGAATATCGATGTGATTAAAATGCGATTAATTACGATTAATTAATTACAAATGGCATAATTAATTTGATTTTTTTTTTTTAATCAAGTCCCACCACTAATTTGAATACAAAAAAACAGCACTGTTGTGCTGTACACTGTTGTTTGTATACAGCAAGTTTTGGATATTATGAGAATTAGGACACAATTAAAAATTCTCAGTAATCCATCTCTGCCTTTTCCTTGATTTTTTTCCCCCCATGATAACGAAGCAAGTCTGTAGACTCATGACACAACTTTTTTTTATTAAATCGCAAGCACAATCGCAATCGCAATATTGTCCACCTAATCGCAAATCGCACCTTTTTCCCAAATCGTGCAGCCCTACAAACAAGACATTCGACGATGTCATCTTGGACAACGTTGACATTTTTCAACATTTTCTGACATTGTATGGACCAAACAACCACTCGATTAATTAAGAGAATAATCGATAGATTGTTCGATCCTGAAAATAATCGTTAGTTGCAACCCCACTGCACAGACACAAACACTGTTTTCCAGTTTACACCTTTCAGGAAGTACAGCAAGCTGTCTGTTTCCCTCTGCACAGTAACCATTAACCTGTCAGACAGCCTGAAAAGCAGAGTTTCATTTTAACCTCCATCAGTCAAACATAAAGTCGAGTTTGATATCCAGTGAACTCCCCTGACGCTAATGACAGCCTGAAGCACAAATAAAATGATCCAAAGAAGCAAATGAGGCGACTGAATTAAAGGAAAGTGCTTTCAGAGCAATACGAGGACGCGGCTGTTTGACAGGACTGATGAGACTCTGGAGGCATCCTTTGGGATATTTAACCTGGGCTGTAACAATGTGTGTGTGTGGGGGGGGGGTTGATCGCCACTGTGTTATTGCACCTTCATCTAAAATATCTCCAATACTGAGGACTAAAACACACAAAATCTAATTCTGATAAAAGCTGAGGTAATAAATATGATGAAGAGATGTGAGGGCCAATCATACACAGCTGTGTTAGACGATTCAAAGGGCGAGGGCTGAGATTAACGACGGTCATTTGACGGTTTAACATCCACAGTCTGAAAGAAACAGTAAATTGAGGGAAATCCTGCGACTCCAGGAAGCAGAAGTAGAAAAAGTGATTTCCTGGAGAGTAGCTGCTGGTTGACTAGAAACCTCAGGGTGATAACAATACTAGAGGAAGTCATTCTGCAAACTGTGAGGAAACAGTCCGGCCCATTAACCCTCACATGACCCCAGGTCATCTTGACACTGCAGCGAAACATCCAGAAAGCTGGCCTCTGCAGATCCCAAACACTGAGAAACATTTTAAAAAAAGACGACATCACAGATTAATTTAAAGAGGGCAGGTGAGCCTCTCTGTTTCTGCTGTGGAACTGTGTGAGTGAGACACTCCACATCAGGACACTGCAGGCATGTCCGAGTCCAGGTAACAAACACCAAACAGGCTCACTGTCGATCCCACACATGAGCCGGTGATCACGGCGCCCAATAGGAGCGCAGATATGATTAGCACTGAAGTGCTGAATCACAGGCTCTAGCAGGCCTGCAGGCAGCCAATCACACACGTGGATCAGCGGAGCGCACAGAGCTCCAGAGAGAGAAGAAGGGAGCAGTGCTGTGTGTCATGTAAGGCAGCGCTGACTGTATGAAAATGAAAGACAGAGCAGAGGCAAACAGCAGCCTTTGTCTGCTCTATCAGCCTGATCTGTGCTGCATGTACAGCACATGAGCACATTTAAACTGTGCCAAACCACAGACAGACACAGAGAGACACAGAGAGACAGACAGACACACAGAGAGACAGAGAAACAGACAGATACAGACAGACAGACACAGACAGACAGAGAGACAGACAGAGACAGACAGGCAGAGAGACAGACAGACAGAGAGAGACAGAGAGACAGACAGAGACAGAGAGACAGACAGAGACAGAGAGACAGACAGAGACAGAGAGACACACTCAGACACAGAGAGACAGAGACAAAGAAACAGAAACAGACAGACAGACAGAGACAGAGACACACTGACAGAGACAGACAAACAAAGAGACAGAGACAGAGACAAAGACAGACACATGCAGACAGTGAGACAAAGAGAGTCAGACAAAGAGAGTCAGACACAGAGACACAGACAGACAGAGAGACACAGACAGACACAGCAGCTCGTAGAGTAGGCTCCTCTTACTGCTCTTCTTACAGAGAGACAGACAGATAGACAAAGACAGACAGACACAGACAGACAGACACACAGAGAGACAGACAGACAGACACAGAGAGACAGATAGAGAGAGACACAGACAGTCACAGCAGCTTGCAGAGCAGGCTCCCCTTACTGTTGTGGGACAACTGGAGCTCAGTACGGTTTTATTTCTTTGAGTTGAAAAAAAAATCTATGCTTTTCTTTGAATTGAATGTCTTTAAGTTTTTTAGACTGCTGTTTGAATACAGGGAGCAGGTCAAAGACTTCAACCCTGAACACAGAGTCTTGACCCCTCCACCAGGCCACTGGGTGTCCTTGTCTGGCTCTGCTGATGTGATGCAGGTGATATGTCCTCATTGGAGGTCATTGGTGAGAAGAGCTGTACCTGGACCCAGTGCACTCTCTGCATCCATGCGTCCTGCACTCAGTCCTTCCCTTACATCTCAGCTCCTCATATGAAATATGCATGGAGACGCAAAGAAATAAAGCTTGAAAGAGAAGGGATGAGGAAACATCTTCTAAGAGACATAAGATGTCCTTCCTCTGGAGAGGTATGTAACTTTAAATATCCTAAGCCAGATATATTCATGCTAATGGACTACAGCTGCTAACAGCATCAAGGATCGGGCCTCATTTCCTTACTTTCTGCTCCTTGCTTATTCACAAATGAAACTGCTCTGATGATATTCAAGCACAAAAACAGCCACAGAGTCCTGCAGCTCTGAGCAGTTTGCTCTTGTTCTGTGTCTGACTGTGATTGAGACGAGCTGTTAGCATCTCCACTCCGAGCTGCACAGAGCTGAGCTGTGAGCTCTCATCCTGACAGAAATAAACTCCATCAATAGACAGGATAAGGTGATAGAGGGAGGAAGTCCTCCCTGTTTGATTGAGCAGATGAAACACAAATCTCACAGCTTCGTGTTGATGTTTTTAGGTCACAAGAGGTGGAACAGGAAAGAAACAGGAAAGATTTTTGGTAAATTTGACTATTTTAATACATTTTGGACTGTTATCAACAAGGTGGCTGATGACTTGTTGTTAAATCACTGCAGCTCTGTTAACAGGATTACATCTCATCAGATCTCAGCAAAGAAGGACCCAGATGGGATCAGTTTTTACAGGCCTGCAGCAGGTCTCTGATGAACCAGTGAGGCTCAGCATGAGCAGAAATCTGCTCTGATCATGACTCCAGTTAATCCATGAGAGTTAAATCATCCATCAGGCGGCTATTCAGCTCCTTTATCACCCATCTGAGCGCGTGTGAGGATCGTTAGCAGGCAGCAGGGCGGTGAGGAGGTTACAGGGCTCATTATCTGACTGGATGTTACACCTTCACCCCTCTGAGCCCTGAGCTCACTCCATCTTCACTCTGACAGGCTGGAGGTTAATGGACGTCCTGCTGACAGGTCTGTCAGAGCGAGTCGTCCGTCAGTGAAAGATGGAGGATGAGCTAACCTGCTCAGCAGACAGCTGGTTTACTGATCACTGCGTGCTCCGTCATCCTCAGCTTCATCAACATTCAACACCTGAGCTGTTTATGGAGGGATGGCGTCAGGAGAGATCTGCAGCACAGGTCTTTATCCTCTTTATTTTCTCTGAAAAACCAGCTACAAGTACACGGATCACTGATAATCAGAACAAGAGCCTGATCTCTGTCAAAAACAACAACTCTGTTCTGATTCAGATGGAACCTTTAATTATCATTAACTATCCAGATAACACTGTTTATACAAGAAAACAGCACATAGAGGATAACTTTAAGTTAAGAAGAGATTAGACTGTCGAAAGGAAAAAGTAAATTATTTTTGTCACCCACTCAGATTTTCCCAGAGTTTCTTGCAAGTCTTGAAGGCGCAGACTCTGGCTGCACAATGGCGGCTCCCTTGACGGAGGATTTTTGGCTTCAAAACCGTACAACGGTAAAAGGCAGAGCCACTGTCCATTCTATATACAGTCTATGAACGCCCCACATCCTGAAACAGTGTGTGGTTCATCATTACACGCAGAGAAGAACAAGCAGACCTGTGAGACCAGTTTCTCTCTGTTTCAGAGGACAGAATGAGGCTACATTTTAAAACATATGAACTGAAAGGATTCAAAAAAGCACAAAACAAATCTTACAAGTCACCATAAAGCCAGCAGAGTTACAAAGACAGGGGTGCTGGTACAGCCTAGTGGTCTAGGTTGAACACCATTTGAAGCTATTCCTAGAGCAGATGGGCTGGGTTTGAATCCAGCATCCCTGTCCTGTCCTCTCTGTATAAAGGAGCCACAGCTAGCATAAACATGGGTAAATGTTGGCGTTCTCAGGCTCATTCAGTCATTTGAGAAGTGCAGAGGGTTCAGAAGAGTCTCTCCCCCTCTTTCTCAGGGTTTCAGTAGCTAAAGGTGTTTTGGGATCAGGATTCTGAGTCTCTGCTGGCGTGTCTACCTGGGCTGTATGAGCGGATCTTCCTCTCACGGGAGCACAGAGACTATCCTGAAATCTAATGCCCGGCAATCAACAGAACTTTTCTAACCACGCTCGTATGACGTCATGAGAGTCTTCATCAGTAGATTGGTCTGTCTGTCTGTTTAAAGCATTCACTTTGAATCTTTGGTTAAAATGATCCCTTAAAACAAAGTGTGATGGAAATCAGTTTTTATGTTCTTTGTTGAAGTAAAAATAAAAACATAACATGCTTTAAGTCAAAACCATTCCTGTTTAAGGTGGTAAAACTGGTACAGAATATTTATAATGGTATTTATTGATTTATTTGTTGATTTAAAGGGACAGTGCATAGCCATGAACATTTCAGCGCATCTGAGTGACGACAGAAAGAGATAAAGATTGAAACAAAACCTCATGATAGCATCAAAATGAAACCTATAAAAAAATCACCTCTCTAAACAGTAGCCTTTCCAAATATGAATTGAACATGAACTTCACATTGGTAACGTCTTTTTAAATGCAAAATGTGGAAGAAATATCAGTAACCTTACAGTATTGGCTCAGAAACGTCTATTCTGAACATCCTTGATCAAAATCTTCCTGAAGACTCTTGATTAAAACATTTCTTTCCAGGTTTGAGTAAAATTATTTTTACCATGCATGTCTACCTTATGTGACTTGGCATCTTTCTGCATTTAGTATTTATTATAAATTCATGATTTGAGAAAAGAGTAAAAAAAACATGTCTGAAGTAAAGTCAAACTTTTCTGAAGTTGCTCAAAATCACAGAGCTGAAAATTTCTGAAAAGCTGAAGCAAGTCGGCTGTCAAAAAACAAAACCACAGCACAGACAGCAAGGCTGGTAAATAACCTGCTTTATTCTGACTGTGTTTTGTTTTGGGGTTTTTTTGTGACGGTTTTACTTTCTACGGGACGACCAATCTGACTAAACTTTCCTCTAATCAGGAGAGGAATCAGTCACCATGTCAGACAGCCAGATATCCAGACACTGCAGCAGAGAGGAGAGGAGTAAATAAAGAAAATGTTTGTGTTGTAAATCAGGGAGAAGAAGAGTTCAGTTATACTGCTGATACCAGGACAGAACCACAGGATAATAATAAAAGTGTTACGATAGCGTGAACAAACGGGGACGCAGCACAAAGCCGTCCACTTTCCAGAGAACACTCTGTGTATTGTTGGTGCTGTGATGCAATGGGTGTATTCGTGGACAGTGGGCTGCATCAACTGCAACGCTTACCATCCACTGCAGGGCAAACAATGGCTCCGGTTTCTGCAAGAGTGCCAACACACACACATACACATGCACACACAGTCTTCAGACAAAGCCTGGGGGATTGTTACTGTCAGACACACACCACTGCATCCTCAGCTCTCCTCTCCTCACACCTGCATTTCCAGAAACGTGGCGGTAGGTTTTCTTACTAAACATTGGTGGAGCAGCGAGCAGAGCCTCCAAATGTGACTCACTGCCTCCTCTCCTGTTAGATAAACCGGACCCTCTCTAACAGCATCACTGGAAACACTCGGGCATCTGGAGCAGCATGCAAATACTGAGCTCACGTGAGCCCTGGTGACCTTTCAACCACAGAGACCATCAGCAGAGAGTACTGCGGGCAGAAACACACGAAGCGGGCTGTTCTTAGAAAGCTCCTTCCTTTCCACCCGAAGACGAACCTTCTGTATGAGGCTTTTTAAAGGAGACTGGGGGGATAACACAAATGAAACACTGTTTGTTTGTTCTCTACAAACTTAAATATTTCCGCCATGATCCCTCCTGCTCTCCATGGCCTTTATCATCTGATGCTATCTGTTAGTGTCTGCCTAACCAGTAACATAGTAATTAAAAAAGGAAAAATTCAAGCCATTAAACCTGCAGCATGCTCATATTCCCTCAGTTTCTCAGGGTAAAGTTCCCTCAAAGGTCGATGTAGTGACTGGTTCTGTTTTCATGACTCATCTCTGCTCAGAAATGATGTCACTTGTTGTGAGGGTCTTCCCTAAGATACTGTAAGACTTCTTGAAAAACACTGTTGGCCTTTCAGTCCTGCAGATCTGCAAAAACATGCACTAATACAGTTCAAAGTGAAACTGAGCAGATTTACTCTCAAATGATGACTGAAGCTCTTCACAATCTCTGTGCTCATTTCATTCATTTAAAACCCCAAAACATGTTAAAAAGAAATCACAACATCATCCAAAGATTGTTCTTAAAACAGTTCATGAGATGGTTTTGTAGAGAAGCCTGAAGAAGACTCAGCTGAAGCTCAATGCGGTCAGTTAACTCAAACAAAAGACGCTTCGCTTCCTGGAGGAGAAACTGCAGCGGTGCACAGAAATCACACACAGGATGGAGAGAAGGAGACACACCTGGCATGTGCAAATTTAATTATAAACCTATTGATCGAGCTGCTGAAGTGTTGGGCTGGGTACTGAACTTTGGTTCTTTTTTGGCACTGACTGAGAGCTGCTGTAGTACTGAGTATCAAAATAAGCTTCATCTTTCGGTGCCAAGTTTTGGTACCCAAAGGGGTGATCAAGATCTGATAATTGGCCTTTCATACGGCTCATTTGTTGGCGATTGACACCAAACTGGTTGTGTTTGCAGTGATGTTTTTACTTCTTTGTTCCTGTTTATCTGGGGAGCCTCCGTGTTACCATGGTTGCACTGTTAAAACACAAGACTTCAGCTGTTAGCAGCCTGTAGCATGTCGATGCTAACCGGTCCAAAGTTGCCTGAAGCTGAGGAGAAAGAGGTGAGGACGACTGGCTGGTACTGCGGTGCGAGCTAAGGGGAAACATCAACCAGTCCTCCCATCCATTGTTTTAGAGAACGTAAGATCTATCTACAATGAGATGGACAAGCTAGCCATACTAACCCAGAACCAGAGGGAACACCAGCAGAGTAGAATCATGCTATTCACAGAGACATGGTAAACAGAGCTAACACATGACACGAAAAACCAACTTGAAGGATTTCACCTGCTGTGAAGGGACAGGATACAGGAGAACTAGACTGAACAGACTGGTGAAGAAGGCCAGATCAGTCCCAGACCCTCTGGACCCTGTCGAGGGATTTTTTTTTTTTAACATGAGAATTATTGCCAAGCTGTCATCTCTGATGGACTTTTTTTCCTTTTTGACATTTATTATATAAAACTATATATATATATATATATATACTCTTGGAATTTTTGCACTTTACGCTTTGTTTGCTGCTGTGACTCCTGAATTTCCCTTCAGGGATTAATAAAGTATGTTCTATTCTATTCTATTGCCACTAGTAATTGGCTGTAAGGTTACACATGATTGCGGTCAAGGTGCAGTGGCCAGCGGTGCAGGACAGTGTTGCCAACTTAGCGACTCTTCAGACAATTTAGTGACTTTTCAGACCCCTCTAGTGACTTTTTTTCAAGCGACAAATCTAGCAACTTTTCTTGAGTTTGGAGACTGACGTGAAAGCATGTACTGATCTCCAGCACCTTCTGTTTCTCAACAAACAGCTCCTCCCCTATCTGCACACTCTTGGTGTCTCTCTGAGTCACTTTTGCTGGTCAAAAGCCAAGATAAATAAAGAGGGTTGATATTTGACATAAAAAAAACAAGAATCGACTAAGAAAAGTACATTTATAGTTATTAACACATTTACTCTACTCACTTTTTACTGACCTGTCACTTGTTTGCATTTGTTCTTTTGCACTGGCAATTATTTGTTGTTTATTTCTTTATGTGAGAAAACTGCTTCAGAGTAGAAAAATACTTAAGCTGAAAATTAAAGCTCCAGATTTGTACCGTAATGTGTAATGTAATTTTCTTTTAGTTAGACTTGATGTTATAAGATTGGTTTCAAAAAAAGTATTGATCAGGAACCAGTATCGGTACAGGTATTAAAAATTTTTTAATTGATATCCAGCCCCATGGAAGTGAGACACAAACAAGCTGTTTTTTTTATTGTTTTAATTAATGTCAATAAGAACAGGTCCACTTGATTTAACTTTTCTTTATTATAAAAGTGAATCTTTTTACACTTATCCAACAGTTTTTTTCCTTTTTCTGTAGAGACTAAACAGACAGACCAAAACAGAAACCTCATCTCTGTTAATCCAGCGTCAACTGAATAAATACATTAATCCTGCTCTTTGGAAAGCATTTTGATATCCGATATAATGATTGTGTTGCAGTTTGACTCTCTGACATTATGGTTAATGGAGGTCAAGTATCACTTGTTTTCTGGTGATTCACATGATGACTCAAATCCTAACACTGCTGTGCCATGTGATAGAGAAAAGGAGAATAAGTAGACCTCACCTTCACTGGTCTTTGTTTCTCATTTCATAGTTAAAGCTTCAGAGTGTGTGTCACCGGTTTAAACCACAGAGTCACTCTCAGTCATGAAGATGACTGAAAAACCCAACAACCCAAACATTCAACAGCCTTAACCCATGGGGTTAATATTAAGTTGTAAAATCCAGTTTCATCAATGAATTTTCTGCATGAACTCAGTCAGTGCAGTTATAATTTGACAGTAAGTAAAATATTTCTTCCATGCAAACTATGTGAATGAAAGGATGCCTATGTTTCCAAAGCAAACCCTGGACTGTGAACCTTCATGACAGCAGGAGACAAAACCACAAACCAGGAGCACAGAGCCCAATGCAAAGCAGCGGTTTGCCAACCAGGCTGCTGAGGTGAGGAGAAATGTGAGGCTCTATGGTTCTCAGGGGACTCTAAGGCTGACTGTCAGAGGAGTCAGAGCGAGGAGTCAGAGCGAGGAGAAGGATGGTGCAATGATTCACTGTGTGCTGGTCGACCACGCAGGTTCATGAGCGGGTGTCAAGTGACCCTAATCCATGGGGACGTAAATACAACATTAAACATTCCTCCAAACCTGCCTTAACAAACAGAGTCAGCTGCTGCTTTGTAGAGGTTTTTAAAGTGAACTCCCAGGTATTAAGAAACCTGGCTCCATCTAAACCAGCCAAAGGAGGAAAAGGGTTTGTGGATTGCTCAGGTTTTAAAGTTAATCATTGAGTTCAAGCACACCCAGGAGAGCAGATCCACTGACAGAGGTCATCAGAGTCAGGGTTTTACACACTCCTTCACACACTTACTCCTGACATTTTCAGGAAAATTTCAGGACAACCCAGCTTTGCCATTTTCAACTTGTTTTCCAAAATACTCTGGTTTAGGCGGAAGCGAAAGAACAAGAAGCTCTTGGTAAACTTAAGGTGATTGTTAGTTTAAGAGCTGCAACAATTAATCAAACAATTGATTATTAAACCATTACTAAATTATCAAATATTTTGATAATACATTAATCAGTTTGAAATTAGAGAATTTGGACTTCTAAATAGTTACTCAGTTTCATTAATTCTGATTTCTTTGCTTCTTTATGACAGTCCTGAATATTTTTGGTTTGCAAACAAGACATTTGATGATGTCATCTTGGACTCCAAGAAACACTGACAATTTATAACATTTTCCGACATTTAATGGACCAAACAACTAGAATAATTGATAGATTAATCAATTACAAAAATAATCATTAGTTGCAGCCCTAGTTAGTATCACAGTTCACTGCAGAAGCAGTGAAACCACACAGTAGTGGTGCAGACTCTTTGATCGGGTGTGCTTTCCAAAGAGATGACATTAAAGCAATCTACTGAAGATATGTCAAAACTTCTGTGGAGACATTAAGGCTTGTCTGCAGAGCCCAAGATTAACCATTGATCCCCTCCGACACTGCTTGTAAGGACATGATGCTGCTGAGTGTTACAACATAACACACTGTAATACAACAGCTTCACAATCTACGGCTTTATGAGGAGCCTGAAGGTGAGTCAGCCTCTCTGACGGGACAACAGGAAGTCAGTACACACAGGTTCCTCTCTGTCTCCTGTTGAACGCTGTTTAATTTAAACATTAACCCTGATTTAACTCACAGAATCATACAACAGCTCTGTGAATAAGTCACAACACGATGAGGAAATAACTGTTTTCATTTCTTGTTTTTTAGCTTCTCAATTTCTCACCCAAAAACTAGAACTGGATCCAAACAGACACTGCAGATAAAAAAAGTGATCGTAGTAAATCAAAGTGTACTTGTTTTCTCCTGACATGAGGCAGCAGTGGAAGAAAACTGTAAACAAAGAGGACACAGAGCGCACATTTAACTCAGGAAGTCTGACTGAACCTGCATTTACTACGGGAAACAACCTGAGTGTAACCTTTGAGGGCACAGGATGCTTCCTGACCGCCGTCCAGCGTGGCCCGTTCCGATGAACACTCACCCTGTAAACGCTGCAGACCAGACTGCTGTGGGAGTCAGGGAGGCCTGTCATGTGACCGGTCAGATAAGGCTGGATGGCTGGATAATTCCACCGCCTGTGAGTGTGTGAGTGATTGTGTGTGGTCACATGTGATCATCAAAGTGGGAATGGCAGTCAGACCACCACACAATGAGCGACAGTAATTAAAGCGGCTCAGACGTGATCTTTAGGAGCCAGAGACTCCTGACTGGAAACCACTTTAAAAACAGCTCCCAGTAACTGGAATCAATGAGGGGCTCTGCAGGACGATGGCACGGACCACACGGATTGCACAGACAGCAAAGCGTCCTGAATCAATGTGTAACAGCTTCCCTCCAATAACCTGACAAAGTTCATCCGTGGCCAACCCGGAGAGTGAAGTCCAACATGAAGGCCACAGAGTTCAACGTCCCATTTGAGCTTCCTGATAAATGCTCACCACGTCTTACATAAGAGCACCAGCTCTCTGACGCTGCCTCAACTACAACACGGATTCAACTCCAATCAGGCACTTCACTTCAGTTAGGTTAAGGTCCCCAACCAACACCGCCGAAATAAAATCACCTAAGAAAACTAACGTCACAGATTTTGTTTGGGAACTGCTCCATTACCCAGAGGCCTCAGAGATCATAACTTATAATCATAACATAATAACTGTTTGAAGGAAGATGCTTAACCGGAAACACAGGGGAAAAAAAGCAAATAAAATCCAAGAAGCTTCTTAATTTAGACTTTAAAAATGAAGATTTGACTGATTCATGGCTTCTTTTGGAAACACAACTCTTAACACTCAACAGGTGCAGCTTTAACTCAGTTCATAGATGAACTGTCGGAAGTTTCAGCTTTTGATCTCACAGATCATGAACCTCTGCATTTTTATCTATCTCCATATGGATTCCAAATCTTCAGATATTATTGGTAGAAACTGTAGATATCCAAAAGAAAACCGTGCAAATCTTAATTTTTAGTACCCTGTCAAACATGCAGAGCTCCCAGGGGCGGTTGTGGAGGACCTCTCCTAAAAACAGAAGCATGTGTCTGTGTACGTGCATGACAGCATGTAGCTGCATAATTGTACATAATGGCAAAAAATAGCAAGAATCTGAAGAAAATGCTTTGAAAAGCATCTGATGCGGGTTTCTGAATCCTCGCTCCATCAAAAAGAGACGTGCTTCTTTTCCAACATGCACAACAGAATCAACAAATAATACAACCCGTAGTCTTATCCAAATCTTCCTAAATAAGAGCAGAATAAGACTCAAACAGAGCTTCTTTCCCAGCTCTTCACCACTTGATGAGGGACAGAGTGGAGGGGCTCTTTCAGCCCTGTCATGAGTGGATGAGATGAGTCCCAGGAGGAAGGACATGACATGAAAATAAAGCTGTGAGAGCCACAGAGTAATGTTTACAACATGAGGCAGACAAAGCCTCAGTGACCTGCAGCATGATGACACTTTCTGCCCTTCTTTCAGTGCTGTGTGTGAACGGACAGATGTGCACACATCTTCCATGTGATCCTTGTGAAAATGGCTCTTCTTCTTCAGTGCTGAATGTTTTTAGTCACCCTGTTTGTTGCTTGTCTGGGCAGTGGGCACTCACCGGTCGATGATATAAATGTCATCATCACCCCTCCTCCCACCTGCTCGAGGTGAATTTCAAAAACATCTCCTGCTGCATCACCAATGTTTACTGAATTACATCTTTGTAATTCTTCAGTAATCCTTCATTTCCATTGATGAACTGAGAGAGGATGTTTTAAATTGTTGCTTGTGGTGCTTCTTCCTGAAATGATGCTCGAACACGTCTTAAAAACTGCATAATGATGATCTTTCTCAGAGATGGTGACACCCTCACACTGAAAAACAAAAACAGTTTAACCAGTAGTTAAACTTCCTCTGCCCTGTTTAACCACCTCTGAATCAGCAGTCTGCTGAACAAGCTTGCCAGCACTAAGCTGATGTGATAAAGATGTGATAAGATGCTGATAAGCAGAGGAAGATGGTGTTACCAGAACTATAACAGCAGAGACTGGAGCTGAATCCCTGTCTCTGATCCTTTAGTTCCTCTCTTTTCCTGCAGACGAGAGTCCAGTTTGTCACGGTGAATAACTCTGTCTCATCTGCCGTCACTAAAGCTGGTCTATCTTAAGGTTGTGTGAGTTTAACTGTGCTCTCACTTTCCTACAGATGACTTGTTGTTCAGCTACAAAAAGCCTGTACAGTGTTAAGTATTCTGATGATACAGCTCTGATATCTAACTCAGATGGCCTCAGGCTGCACCAAAACACTGCAAAACTGAAATCAGAGCAAGTGTGTGCGTGTCTTATTTTTAGTTAAAAAAAAATCTCTTGTTAGTTTTTTTCTGGACTTGTCAGGTGGATTTGGCTCATATTAAGTCTGATAAGGCAGTTTTTGCTAAAAATAAGACATCAGCACTTCCTCGGATTTCATCTTTTGCAGTGGATGTTGTGATAAAAGTGGTCAAGCACAGTTATAGTACTGCCCCTGAGATTAACACACAGAAGAGAGAGGAAGCTGTAAATGGTTCTCATAATGCTCTTCTCCTTCTTCATGCCTCCTTATGAACACTTAAGTGTAGAGATCGACTTTTTATTTCCCAGGAGGGAATTCTGAATCTTTCAGCATAAAGAGCGTTGAATCCTTCACTGACTGAGACCTTTTAAGGCGAGAAAACTTTTCCATTTGTTTGTTAATGCTGTGATTCGATACGGTAACACCAAATGGTTCTAATATCTGAATTTCTGCCCATTAGGATATTATTCTGTGACTTTTGCGCCCTCACCATGAATGAGTATGACGCACAACTAAAAGGTTTCTTTTCAGCAGGTTTAAATAGGTTTATATAAAAGCATCTATTCTACTTTGTCATTCGTCCGTTTTGTCGCTGGTCCACATGGATCACAGTTATGTTGCCGTTTTGCAGCCGTAAACAATCACGCTCATGAGCAAAACAGTATTTCTTGTCTCATCAATCTAATAAACGGTTGTGGGTCTGTGTATTGTGTTTTATTTTAATATGATCTGATGATCTTTACTGTTTTGGTGCCTGACTTCCTGTCCTGGTCGATCATCTCTGTTCAGATTGTCGCATGTTTGGAGCGCACTCCGCCGAAAACAGACTTGGCACATAGACGTGTCATGGCACTCCCTGTGGGAATTAAACTTAAAGGGCTCCAACTGATGAAGACCGCAACAAAACTCCTTCACACTGTCTTACTGTCAAAAATACACTTGTTGAAAAAAATAGTCTAACCAAAAATCATACAAAGTACTATCCTTTGCATCTGTCTTGTGATATTAATGTATGGTAAATATTTTAAATGTTTCTGCATTTAAAAAGAAATACACTCCCAGCAGTCTGGTCCAATTAGCTCACTTAAGTCCTCTGCTTCTGATAACAGAGCTAGTTGTGGTTTAGGATTTTTGGGTGGCTGACTTATTTTCAAGGTGACAATGGATGACATGCCCATCTCTGTGCGCCCCTGCCCTGAAGCCCCCTGTTATGTCTGATGTCTGACCTGTTGTCAAATACCTCAACCTTTGTATGATGTAAGTAATGTAAGTTATAAACAGAGCTACTGCGCTTTTAAAAACAAATTCGTTCAGACAAATCACAATAAACGATTAATTAATGCCACAATCACAAACAACTTGCCGATCTCACATGGAAAGGCTAAAAATCAGCAAGACGAGGTGGATCAAACAGTCTGGAGGCATTTCTCTGTCAACTTAGCTTACCAGCTAACTACCTGTCGAGCTAACAGAGAAGCTAACAGCAGCACGAGCATAACTGTTGGCAGGCTGTAGTGAAAAACATTTTGATAGTAGACACAATGTAATGTCAGATTCAAACTTAAATTATATTTACAGATATCTTCACTTCTGTTTCGTAAATGCCAGCCCATCCCTCCTAGTTAGCCAACACTAGCAATGCGTTCGTTGCTATCGCAGGAATCCCATACTAGACCTCCTTCAGAAATCTGTCCATTTAACGTGACCGGGTTTACAAGCAAAACCAAGCAAACCACAAAACACCAGGCATCATAATTTAAATTCAACAAGAAATAATGACTTAATCGGCAGAGACATAGTCAATATAGCTATAATATATTCCATAAACTTTGACAGGGAATGCCTCCCTGCTGCAGCAAACGGAAGGCATTTTTGGGTAAAGGCTACTGCGGAATATACAGGCTCTACGCTAGTTTAACTTGACACTTGATAAAAACCAAACAGACTTTCTCTCATTTATCCAACCCGATTTAGATAATAGACCCTGAACATTATGTTAAACATATAATCTCCTTTTCCAACATGTATCAGTCGTTTTTATTTTGCAACGCCACTTAAACTGATGGATTTTAACCGTTAGTCAGGACGTTCCCCCCCATGTACCGGTGTTCTACCAAATAGTGCTACCTATCAAGATGTGTTATTACGCGCCTCTGCGCATGTGCAAAGCCAAAATCCTAGGCGAAAAATCCTCATTTGATGTGATGTATGATTCTATTAAGATATATTTCTGCTTAAATTTTGATTAGGAATATTGTATTAGTGTGTAATAATGTAATATGGAGGGACTGTCTATTGGGATTGTAATCTGATAAGATACGGGTTCGTTCTTCTATAGCCTTCAATTAAGGTTTGATAAAAGAGCAACGCACATGTTAACATTATTCTTACAGTACAATTCGCACATTCTTTTAATGAAAAACCCAAACGTATCACGAACTGACCGCAGTCGCTGTCAGTTGGTGCTACAGCAGCGTTAGTTCGAAAAGGCAGCAGATATCTTCGGAACACCGGTTAGCCTAAAAGCTGTCAGTTAGCTGAGTGGTGGATTTAGCCCGTTGCTCTTGAAGCTTACCTCTCTTCACGGCCTCGTCAAACGACAGGAATCCTATCCTCGACTCTTTGGCCCCCATGCTCCCCTCATTTCATGGCGATGTGAGTAAATAAATGTTCCCAGCTGAGATGATCGGGGTTGTTTGTCTCCTTGTCCGTTTATTGTGAAACGGGTTTCCTTGTGCTGTGTTTATGTGGTGAACGGGTGAATGTTTTTAGCGACGCCTCCATTCTGTCACATGATCGGATTCTACAGGTCAGTTGATCAGATTCTTTAGACGCCTGAGAGCCCAGCTGACGTGACCGACACAGATATGTTATTTAAAGACCCCATTACTCATCCTAGTGGTTCCCCTTGCTTAATACAAATAATAAAAACACTTTTGGTCATAATGCGCCGTCATCCCACACAGCCATGTGTGTGACTGTACGCTGGTAACAAGAGCGAGTAGCACCACCCAGTGGATACTCTGATACCTAACACTATTTTTCTCGGGAAGCCCGACGTGGACCTGCATTTTGATTGATTGACTGATTTTGCCTACAGGTGAATCTGAAAAACGTGAAAGTCCTTTTGTTATTTCACTTATCTCTGTGGATATAAAGAATAAATATAAAACTATGTAATCTTATGCCAGATGTCAAAGATACCAGATGATCCTAATAATAACCATAATGTTTGAAATATATAAAAACAGAATCTATATGACATCAAGTTAAACATTTACAAAAAACAGTCAAATTTGAGTTTTGAATTTTTTAAAACAGTTTTTATTTTTTGGCTAAAGTCACGACATTTAAATCTCAAAGTTAAGCTTTACCTTCTTAAAGTCTTGACTGTGTCTTTCATAATTACCCGTTTTCATCTTACATACTCATAAATTTGGTTTGCTTATCTCTTTGTTATGAAAACATGTCTCATAATGTCTTTATTTGAATTACAATTCTTCTCTTGTATCTCATAATCTTGTTTAGCTACTTTAATCTCAAATTTTCTGTTAACAGCGGCCTCAAGTGTTAATTTTTAAGCCTGGATCAAAAGGTACATCGAACAGTTATTTTTCTTTATTTTATTTGCATATTTTTTTTAACAAATATCTTAAGTTTCAAGCTTTAATTATGTTTACGTGAAATTGGATAAGTTCGCTTTTCACTGAGCCAATGATGCTTCCAACAGAACCCCTTTAAAAATGAAGAGATTTTATCTCTTCTCGCCGTCATCTGAAAAATCCAGCATCCTTTCCCTTGTATTAGGATAAAATTAATTTAAATAAGAAGTTGTGACGACATCGGCATTAAACTGTTCGCTACAGCACCATTTAAAACTTTGATATCAGTCAGTTTAATAGTGAATATCGGAAAGTGTCTCCTCTTCAGTGCTTGGGGAAGGTGTAGTTTTTTTTAAAGGGGGTTTGGTGTGACGCTCTGGCTGCGCCTACTTTAGCTTCGTCATCCGGCTACGTCACATATTTGACATGGAAGCGGCTGAAACACGCTTCATTTAAAGCGACAAACTTCACCTGAGCGTGGATAGAAAACGGGTTTATACAACATTAACATGAACAGGTCAGTGGATATATAAAATTAAACCAGTGTGCCTGCTTCGGCAGGTAGACAGGTCGGGCAGTGAACGTGGCAGGTTGCATCATCTCTTCCGCGATGAAGCTCCGGTGTACTTTATGTAGCTGACCGCCTGAAGCCATGGGACAACACATCCTGCTCTACTGGCCGAATATTATCGGTAAGACATAAAGACACAAAATTAGTTTTTACAAACTGATTTTGTGTTTTATACGTGTTCTAGAGCCTGGAATCAAAACTCTGTTGTCAGCACAGAGAAAACGGAAACTGTCATTTAGTGTAAATATACAGACAGCCAGTAAGTCGATTCTGTATTTTAATAGACCAAAGTATTATTCAAACAATACAAGTAAGAATAATAAATGTACTTAAATGTAACTGTGATTAAATAAAAGTTGTTAGTATGGTTTGTTGTATAGTGTTGGAATTAATTAATTAACTACCTTTACCTGCAGGTAATGTTGAGGACACACCTGCTGTTAACTTCATTAAAGCTCCTGTGAGGAGTTTTTAGATGAATCGGAAATGGTTACAAATTCATACTGAAGCTTCTGGATGACTTTAAGAAGACCAGGAGACCATGTTCTATTTGATTGGTTATTTATATCATTAGCCTAATAGCATAATTGCCTAAGTCATAGTTAAAGATAATATAAACATACTATTATGAATACTATTAAAAAATAACAAATATACATAAAATGTGTTTTTTTCTACTTTTCTGAAAACGTTGATATACAACCTAGGCAATTATGCTCCGAGGCTAATGGTATGTTGTATTTTTTCATAACTTAAACTGATGCTGCAGGGTAGGCGTCAAACTATTTTATCTATTCCACAGAAAATATTTTCCACTCGTGATGAAAGCAAGATTATGTTTTTGATTTATCTACAGGATCAAGAATGAAATAAGAAAGGCATATTTCTCCACAGGTTGCACCAAAATCAGCACAAACTGAAGCTCTACGGGAGCTTTAAAGAGTGATTTAATTAAGCCGTACATCACATATGTTGATGTTTCTTGTCTTTCAGATTACATCAGGATCGGTCTGTTATTTTCTGCATGGGCTGCACGTGAAACTCCAGCAGTCTTCATGGTTTTGCACTTCATATCCATTGTCTTAGATGGTAAAATATCTTGTTATTTTGCTGTAGCTTATAATATTTATGAAATGATTAGAATAGTTATAGAATAGTGATTAGAATAAAGAATAGTTAGGGGTTTTTAACAGGTCAGTCAAAAAATAGGTCTGTCAGAAAAAGTTTATTTATTGAGTTATTTCATATTTAGTCTTAAAATAAAATTACCTGCTAGTTTTAGTCTCATTAGTGTTTGTGATGCATTCAGGAAGTTAGGAAATCTGAACGCTGATTGTCTTCAGTGACTCAGCATGGAGCAGGTTGTTGTCTCAGAGTAAATGTTTGATCCTGGACAGACTGTTAGCTGTTCTTGATGCAGATTTCTGTTTAGGGAGAGGAATAACTCTCCTCAGATTATTATCAGAGGGGGTTGAGATGTCACTGCGGTGGATTTACAGACTGTTTTTTCCAGCACCGAAGCCCGCTCATGCCTGATTGGTCAACAAACGCCTCCAACGGACACACTGCATCCACTCCCAACAGGAAAAAGGAAAGGCTACAGCGTCTGATGTGTTAATGATGTTTCCTGTGTTCAGTAGTGGACGGCTGGCTGGCGAGGAAGCTGGAACAGACGTCCAGGTTCGGGGCCTGGCTGGATGTTGTGGTGGATAACGTGGGCAGAGGGATGTTGTGGAGCCAGCTGTTTGAGGTCACACAATCACCTCCTCTCCTGAAAATGCCCCTCCTTTATCCTCCTGAACCTGACCTCCAGCATATTGGAGCTGATTTCTGCAGATTTTATGATGGTGTGACTCTGAATCTGACCTGAGCGTCTGACTCTGTGTCCTGTCTGTCCTGTGTGTTGTGGTGTCACAGTTGGGCTGGCTGGTGTCTGCTGTGGAGTGGTGTGTGTTTGTGTGTAACCACAGCAGCAGAGGAGAGCACTGGAAGAGCAGCTTCAGCAGGAGCCCTCCAATCATACGGGCCATCATGGACGGAGGTAACAAGCTATCACTGCTTACACACTGAAGCCTTTGTCCTGTTTTTTTTTTTCCAGACAGATCACTACAAAAACGGAAATCTAGGCAACTCTTTAAAAAAAAAGTCTTATGAGACTTAAAATGAGTCAAATTCAGCTCCTAAGTCCAGAAAAAAATCATTCAAGACTAAAAGACAAAAAGACGCCTGAATTTCTTGTTAAAGAGTAAAAATAATCTGCCAACGCGTAAAAAATGTTTTTCTTTACTTTCCTGTATGAAGACATTATTTATATTTAGAGCAACTTCAAAATTGTTATGAATCTGATTCTTAAAAAATGTTTTTTTTTTCTTTAATCGTTGGTCAGTCTGGTTCAAATTAAGTCTAAACTTTTTTTGTACTAGAAACTTAAACTTAGACTTCAATTTTTGCAGTTAAGTGTTTCAGATCAGTCTAGCTCTGATCAGGAATTCATACCTGGTCCACAGGGGGCGTTCCTGGGAGTTGTGACCTCTGTGTGTTAAATGTTTCATGTTTTATATCAGAAATGATGACAGTAAGAATCTTAAGGACCTGAATGAGCTGGTTTGTTTGTGTGTTTCTCTCAGGGTTTGGGACTCCTCTGGGCCTGTGGGTGGTGAGCGGGCTGGACGGCCTCCCTCTCTGGTTGTTCGGCTCTCACGCGGGTTTATTCTCTGGGTGGATGTTCCTGCCACTCTGGATCCAGATTGTGGTGACGGGGCTGCTGGCTGCAGGGCGCCTACTTGCTCTTTTAGTGGAGGTAGAGATGATAACCATCAGTTTAACGTCTTCAAGGTGTAACATGTTTTATAACTTCAAACTCTCCTTGCTGCAGATCTGGTGCATTAAGACACACATTGACTTCCTCACCAGAGAGGACATGGACGACAAGAAGAGCTAAGAGACGCATCAGACATCAGCTTCAGCTGTCCGGTCCACACAGCAGGAGTCTGAGAGTCTTTAGTTTCTGAAATATTTATATTTTTCTCAGGGAAAATCAGTCACTGCTGAGAGATAGTGACAAAGAGTGGAGCCAGGCTTAGAAAAGATCAGGATGGTCAGCTTGCCTCCATCTCCCCCAGACTGAACCTCGTCCTGATCACAGCGTATTTTGTTGTTGTTTCGAAGCCAGAAATGAATAAATCAATACATGTTTGACATCCACTAACTCATTAAAACCAAACTGTTCAGAAAAAGAAGAAGAGGAATGAACATTTGTTCATAAATTATCATGATAACAGCAGTCCAAACAGACTCAGGTCAAGGTTGTAGACTTATTGACATGTTTTCATTTTAAAAGCAGCTCTGAAAGGTTAGGCTTCACTTCAGGGAGCTGCTGTGCTGTTCATGTGTTCATACAGTTGGTGTAATCATTAATTTGTCCTGTATAGAGTCAAAATGTGTCCCAGTCATAATGTCATACTCAGATCAGCACTTTTGGAGCAGGCTGAACACAGATTAGATGATCTAAGGTCTGGGTTCCATCCTCCAGGGTTCAGGACTCATCCTCACTGATAATTTATCCATAAATTGATGATGATCATGTCTCCTCCTTAAGGAGGAGTTTAAGAGTTTATGACAGAGTATCAGGTTCAGGTCAAAGATGATATGAAAACGGCTCTAAGTTCAGAGTCGAAACATTAAAAGAATGAAAAGTCAGTCGTCTTTGTCCAGAAAGAGGAATCAGTGTTGGGGTGCAGCAAACTCAGCACCAGTCAGTGTTTCTTATTCAAACTTCTTCCTGTCTCTGAACTCCTCCGGGCGCTGACCTCCTTCTCAAACCGTGCACTTATCATCAAGGTGGAAACATCAGATTTTACTGGAAATTTATGTCCCCCGAAAAACCTGAGTTCTTTACATAAATGATCATTTATTAGACTGAAGAATCTTCAATGTGAGAAAAGACTTGTGATCTTCAGTGTTTTTATCTCGTACTCATGGTACTTTTCATCAGATCTAATGTTTGTAAGGTGATTTTTTTCCACGTCTGTAACACTGTTTTTAATATTTAGATCTAACTCAAATATTTGGAGCGAATACCTGACGATGAAGCTGACGGTGCTCAAGCATGGATGCTAAAGCATCTGAATGACCCACTCTGACTTCACTCTGCGTGCTTTATGAGAGCGCTCAGTGCAGCGGATCATCTACAGGAGCATGCATACTGAGCATGTGTGTGCAGGGAGGTTTAGAGAGATCCTCATCAAGGTGGAGGGGATCAGGGTCCTAGGTCAGACCAGGAGAGAGGATAAGGATATGCAAATTAATAAGCTGAGCTCTTTAAATGTTGTTGTAATGCTTGTTTTGGCCACAAGAGGCAGCAGTGCACTCAGGTTTCCTTTCAGGTGACTTTTATTTCTTCATGTTTGCATCCATCTTTCATTTTGGGGACCTGTTTTATTGTTTTAATCCTCACTCCAGCTTCAGGACTCTGCAGAATGAGAGCGCTGGTTTCACCTGGATCATGAGAAAAGGAACCCTGAGGTCTGAACAGAAGAACAAACAGCCTGAGTTTTGTGATCATTGATATAAGTTTTAATGTTTTTGCAGCTAACAGTGAAGCAGTAACAGGACAACAGTGAAAACATCTCCTCATCACATTTGGGTCGAACTCTCAGAGAGTAAAAACGGGGCTGCAGGACAGATCACAGCTTCGTTTAGCATCTTCAACTTCTTTTCCCAGCGAGCCCTCGACCTTTGACCCTCCCAGCCATCCAGCTCTGACGCTGTGGACTATCACTTCAGGTTTCAGCTGAGCACAGTGACGACATGTTGGTGTTATCAGCCCTGTGTCTTACATTCCTTCAGTCAGCTGGTTTCTCAAGGTTTGGTTAAAGAAAATGCATCTTAAGATCCTCCAACACTGGAAAAAACACGTTTACAGAGACCTGACAGCTGCAGTGTCCTCTGTGAAGCATTTCAGGAAAGGTTGTTTCTGCCTCGGACTGAGTCAGTCCTTCAGAGATTAGTTTGTTTCAGGGAAAGAAAGTAAAAACCAGCACTCTGCTGGCTTTGATGCCCCCAGACTCCATCTACAAAACATTCATTTGGCTGCTTCATTCAGCTCCACTTTGTCTACTGCTGCTGTGTTTCACAGATACTTTATGGACATCCAGTTTAACACGCCAAAGCTATTCAAGATTATGAACCCCACAGTCCAGGATGGTCTGATTACAGTTTTTCTCCATGGACTTTGTCGAGTGTGCAATCAGTTGTTTTCTCTGCAGGGTTTGTTGTTGTAATACTGTTAGAAACTGAAGTTTCATCGATGAGAAAAAGAAAACTTCAGGTGGAGCAGAAAACGTTTGCTAAAGGATCCACGCAGAGAAACACTTTTTAAATTAATATATTTGTCCTTAAAACCAAAAACATACAGAACAACTTTTCAAATCTACCAGACCTGCAGAGATCAGGAGCTGATGATCTACATCTAAAGGTAACTTTGTCATTAGCACAATAAGAGATTTCACTGACAAAATCTGGGAATTGCTGCTCTACCTCTGCTTTAATCAGCCGATCATCACGTGATTTGAAAAAGAGAGAAATGGCTGTTTCCTGATCCTAATAGAAGACTAATTCTTTACAGAAAGGATCCCAGTAAGAACAGATTTCCTTGTATACAATCGAGCAGGCTGACTTTGGTTCAACTCCCAAAGATTTCGCTGCCATAACTGAAATCTAAGCAAGTGTTTGTCTGCTTTTTAGAAAAAAAACAAACAAACCAAAACATCTTATTAGAATTCAAAAAAGGTCTTTTTCAAGATGTTAAAAGAGAAAATAAAGGTAAGAAAACTTGACTTATCAGGTTTCATTAAATAAGATTAATGCGTTAATAAAAAAACTAAACCAGTTAATTTTTCTTCGCCCACTGGCAGATTTTTTTACTCACTTCAAGCAACTCAGGCATCATTTTTATCTTTTTGTATTTTGAAATCAAACATTTTCTGTACTTCTCAGTTCAATGTGGCTCAGATTAAATTTTAGGAGATTTTTCTTTTAAACTAAAAATAAAAACACTTGATAGATTTCAGTTTTTTTTTCTTTCAGTGGAAGGTAAAACATTCTTTTTTTTTTATGGAGTTCAGGGATTTTAAAGAGCTTAAACAGCTGTCTCCAGAGAAGAAAAGCATCGTAACTCTTAAAACAAAATGATCTTCATCAGTTTCTGTTCTCGGACAATCAGATTAATAAATAATCTGAGAGCAGGATTATCCTGCAGACTCTCCATGTCTTTCCGCAGACACCAAACTCCATCATTAAAACCAGTCATTTTTTTCCTCCTCTGAACCAGGAGTTGTCTACCTCTGCTTTTTCACTCTCATTCACACTCTGATGTCACCAAATAACCCCACCAGACTAACCGACACAGATGAATAAGACCAAAGACTCCAGAGTCCTGCAGGGTGAAGCTGCTGGTTTTCTCAATGGAGTCTGGAGACTTCAAACACCACCCTGTTACCACCCCCTAAGGATTCTGGTTCAACCGTTAGAGCGTGCTCAGTTTGTTTCTGCAGACTGAACAAAAAACACTTCAAGAAGACGCTCTTTAAGATGTTTTCAATAGAGGGAGCAGAAAATGCATACACAGCCCAAAAAGACCAGCATGCATTACAGCAGGTGTGCTTGAAACAGGATTCAGTGTTGGAGCATCTTAAGTTTCCAGTCAAATTTCTGCCTTTATTGTCAGAAAGGAAACACGTACGACCTCTGACAGTATAATTATAACATTCATTTCCATGTCTGCTCAGGAAAAATGCTCAGTGTGTGTTCATGTGTGTGTGTGTTTGTCAGGTGGAGGGGGGCCGGGAGGGTGCGCCTGTTGAAGCCGAAGCACCAAGAGTGTCGCTGAGCGTCCGTTTAAGGGGGGCTAAGGCTGGACTTCCTCAGCTAGAGCCACTCACATCACTGCTAGAGAGGGAGACGTCCGACAGCACTGAAGCAACAGCAAGGCAAAGCTCCATTTCCTCATTCACTTTGAATCCACAGAAACACTGGGGGGGGGCGCTTCGCCAAGGCAGCAGAGTCCAGACATGGTGCAGAAAGTTCGCTTTGACTGGTCTGAACTCTGGTTTTACGTCTTCCATCAGATCCAACTCTCAGTCCGATCTCCTCAGGCTGATGGAGACGATGGAAAAACAGAGTCCAGGAGAGTGGAAACTTTGCTTTGACCAGAGAGCATAATGTGAGGAGAAGAGGAAGATGCCAGACGCACATTTTAACACACACACACACACACACACACACACTCACACAGAGTCAGATACAGAATATTGGTCCCATTGCAGTGCCCTTAAGGGTCAGATAGTTTCATTAGCACTTAGAAGTACGGGTCCGTCTACTGACAGATAACTGCAGGCTGGTGTAAGGCTGATCATCATCAGAGGAGCACTCGGGCACCCAGAGTTCAATCTGTTTACTCACACACACACACATACACACTCTCTCTCACACACTCCTCTTCAAAGGGGAATTCTGTGACGTTTAAACCTGGATTTCTTATTTCACACACTTTGGGGTCTGAATGACAAACAGCTGAGGAAACTTTTAGAGACTGAACAGTTGCATAGGCTGCATGAGAGCTGCTCCAAAACACTCAGAGCTCCCCCTGGTGGCTGTCTGCAGAACCGTCATCAAGGTTTTCAGTTGGTCAAAATCAGCTCTTCTGCTGGCTGTCTTCCCCAGAAGTTTAGTTTTTATTGGCTGTTTGATGCTACAAAGAGGGAGGTGTGAGCTCATGATTGACAGCTGTGTTGACCAATGGGGCTCCAGATTATCAGCGTAGAGGAGGAACAGTGACATCGCAGCTTTTTTGGCTTAATTTTCTCCCAAGAGGGGAGACTAAGGCGTGATGTCTACATTTATTTACAATTAGGAGTGAAAACATAATCTTCTCTAATCAAACTGTGTCCACTAACAGTCCTGGTTTCTGTTGCTTAGAGGGGGCTTAAATTATTATTCTATCTACCTGACATCACTTAGAGGATTCCTACAGAGAAGAACTCATTTGTTTAAAATTTAAGATCACTTTAAAAATAAAAACAGACATTAAAGTAGCCAAACAAAGTATGAAGCAGAAACTCTGCTCGGGGTGAACTTTCTTCACCTCTACCTGATGTGTTCACCCACCAGACCACCTGACTTCATGCACAGGCTGGAAGGAAAGAATGTGCAGGAGCTCCACAGTACTTTAACCTCACAGAGCACAGCAGCTGTCGCTTTTAAAGCTGTTGTAATCTTTGTGCTGTTTTGTGGTTGAACTGGACTCATATTTTTTCAGCAGATAACATCCAAGATAACCTGACTGAGGGAGCAGCGCTCCTGTGTTCTGCAGGGTTAAATAACTGTTCCTTCAGTGGAGTCTGGTGGATATTAAAGGGACAATAACACATCTTGTTGGTGTCTAAAAAAACTTTTTACTCTTAAAAGAAGTCCATCTTTGAAGGGATCTTTGCAGATTTATTTTGTCAGCGTCAGTGGCCATATCCTCTCAATGAATGTAATAAAATTTGGTGCATTTCTCCAAAAACATCACGCTGCAGCTCCTCACAAGGAATATACTGCAGCACGGCTCATGTTTTTGTACTTTTAAGTCATTCAGACCACAAAATATGTCTTTATAACAGCCAGGTTTGAGCACCAGAGACGCCCCCAAAGACGAGAAACATGACAAGTAACACGGCCCTCTGAGCCTCTGAGCGTGTGGCCTCTTCCTCTCCTCCTGGTTGACTGTCAGAGAGTTGTTCAGTTTCTTTAGCATTCATGGCCCACTCAGTAAGAAAAGCATAAACAAAAGGGCTACATAACATACACTTTTGCATATAAATTATTGGCATTTTAATTCTTCTAGATCAGCTCTAAGCTGGAAAAGAGATAAAATAATGAGTGTAACAATAAACCCACTGGTTCAGCACATTCCTCTGTTTGAAATCTCTCCTCCAGAAGTTTCCTCAGGGTGCAAAAAAAAAAAAAGAAGCCTTCACTTAAAACTGAAGAGTACAATCTGCTGAATTAGTTCACTGTACAAGTGTCAGAAACATCCGGCATCCTCGCACGACCACGTTGACGAATGAGGGTGTGTGTCACAGACGTGTGTGGTTCAGATACGGTCGTGTGCGTAGCCCTGGAGAACATGGTTTGGATTCGCGATGAGTCTCATGGTGTTCGGAGCTACACTGGTTCAAATAAAAAAAGAAAAAGAAATCCGAGGATCCCGAAATGAAATAGAGAAGGCGAGTGAGAGGAGAGGAGAGGAGATGAGGAGAGGAAAGAGAGGAGAGGAGAGGAGAGGAGAGGAGAGGAGAGGAGAGGAGAGGAGAGGAGAGGAGAGGAGGTCATTGGTCATCCTGACAGGACGTCTGAGGTTTCTTTTTTTACTCGTTCCTCTCGTCTCCCAGAGACAAGCTTGAGTCTGCAGCTGCTTCCTGGTGCTTGGTGAAGGTGTCCATGAGGTTTCATAGCTGTGTCTTCTCTACGTCTTTAAATCCAAGACTAAATCGGTGTGTATGTCAGCGTGTCTGTGTGTGTAAATCAGTGTGTGTCTGTGTGTCTGTCTGTGTGTCTTGGCAGCATCCTTGCCGGTGATGCTCTGATTTACTGTTACTCATTCACTGTGAGCAGCCGGAGCGTCCTATCAGGGCTGGTTTCTGTCCTCACGAAGCCCACGAGTCCTTTTCTTTGTTCCTCGTCCCTTATGAATCAGCCGAGGCAGGGGCGGGTGGGGCCCATGCTCTGAGCCAATAGGAAAGCTTGTACCACCTCCTGGGTCTGCTGTGGCGTAGTGTTGACGTCCTCCAGGGCGTCCGCCACTGCAAACTGGCGGTCCCTCAGCCGGTTCCAGTTGGACAGTACGTTGTGGTATTCAAACACCTTCTCATAGTTTCCCACTGAGTTGTAGAGTTTGATGAGACCTCTGTAGTCGTACTCCAGCCCGCTGTAGCCCTCCCCGAACAGCTTCTTACCTGTGAGGAGATGAGAAACGTCACATGCTGGGTTTGAGGTGCATGCTTAAACAGATACACATTTTTTTAGTGTTTTTGATTGTTTCCTGCCTTCATTCTGAGGATGGGACAGTGGAAAGAGAACAGGAGGAAGAAAAAGGGTCGCAAGTTGAACTCAAACCTGGGCCGACCTCCTGAAGCTTCGGCCTCTCATGCGGGGTGTGTAACCTAACCGCTCAGCCACAGCGGCTCCCTGCAGCTATTTAAAGGCACAAAAACTGAACACTTTCTTTGCTCCTCTCTGTTTTAGCTCTGGAGACTTCACATTAACCAGCTCCACCATAAAGAGTCCAACTAACGCCACTTTGCCACCAAGACACGCCTCCTAAACCAGACAGAGACTAAACACGGCAACCTGCTGTTAACTGCTTAACGGCTTATATTAAAGACAAAAGAGGCCGGAAAACAGTCAAATATCTACCTAAAGGAAGGAAAACTGGACTCAACAAAGGTCTCTATAAATCGTCAAAGAGACGATGATCTGTGGACATCGATACCTGTTTTTGATCCTAAACAGGAGCAGATCTAAATGATCTAAGGAGCATAAACTGCCTCTCAGTCTGACAGAAACCAGACTGAGCTTTGTAACCCTCCCTCCTTTCCTCCCCGTTTCTGACCGATTGCGATGGAGCGCAGGTAGAGCCTCTCTGCGTCGTCGTACTGGTTCATGTCGTAGTTGTAGAGTGAGGCCAGGTGACCCACGGACAGAGCCACTTCGTAGTCCTCGTGGCCCAGGAGCTGCTCCTTGATCTGGATGGCTTTGATGTGCATCTCCTCTGCTTCCTGGTCCAGAGGACACACACACACATACACAGATATTGACATGAAGCAAACACACAAGAAAGTTAAGCACAAGATGAAATTATAAGCTATAAAACTGAGCAGATATACTTACAGAAACTTAAAGGATAAGCTTCATAAGCAAACAACAGGATTTTACACCAACTCTTTCTGCCAGAATTCCCTAAACCTAACCCTCAAATTTATCCTATTGGCTCCATGCACAAGAAAGCATATATCAACTTTAGTGTGTTGTTGTACACTTCCGGTTATTAATAGATGACTGAAGGTTAAAGACAAGATGGCTTTATTTTATACAAGACGCCTCCAAAACCGTAGCTTGTACAAGCAGAAACCTTTTGTTTTAAATGTGTTTTGAAGGTTTAAAGGAACTTAAGCTATCATGCTCATGAGCACTAGCTCAGCGCATCGCCTGTTCATATATGGAGCCACTGTATGACTGTCATGGCTTTTCCCAGCTCCCATGTTGTTTTGATAGTTTTTTTAAATATCCTCCATCTCTCTTGAAATAATCATGGCTTCAAAAAGACTGTCTGTTTTCATATTTTGTACTTACTTTCATGTAAAAAGTGTAGCGCTAACTCTGCTAGCATTTCAGTTTCTCTATGGGATTTCCCATGTTTTTTATTAGCATAATGCTAAGTGAGGATCAATCTCCTACCTCTTTGCCTGCCTCTTTTTTAATACATATGCTTATCTGTTTCAGATTTTATCCACATTTCAACACAATATGCTCAGAAATTAACATAACCTTACACTTAGTCTTATGTTACATACATAAGTTTTCAACATTACATCTACAACATTAACCTCTCTCTGTGTTATCATTCTTTCCACAAATCCTCACTTAGCACTATGCTAATAAAAACATGGGAAATCCCATAGAGAAACTGAAATGCTAGCAGAGTTAGCGCTACACTTTTTACATGAAAGTAAGTACAAAATATGAAAACAAACAGTCTTTTTGAAGCCATGATTATTATAGAGATGGAGGATATTTAAAAAACTATCAAATCAACATGGTAGCTAGGGACAAGCCATGACAGTCATACAGTGGCTCCATATTTGAACAGGTGATGAGCTGAGCTAGTGCTCATGGGCATCATGAAGTCATCATGAAGGGCATCAAAAGTATCTTTAAACCTCCAAAACACATTTAAAACAAATCTTGGCATCTTGTTTAAAATAAAGCCATCTTGTTGCTAAACCTTTAGTACTCTAATCATAACAGGAAGAGTAAAAACACACACTCAAGAAAAATACGCCATCACATGCAACAAGCCTATTACGAAAAAATAATTGTTTCAAATAAAAATAAAGAGTTTGCAAATGTCTCCATGCCCCACCTTAAACTTCCTCATGGACTGGTAAAGCCGCCCGAGGTTGCCGTAGTGTTTTGCAGTCTGGACATTGAACTCTCCGAAGGCCTTCTTTGCGAGCTGCAGTGAGGAGAGGTGGAGGTCGTGAGCCTCCTGCAGGAGGCGCTCTTCTGTCTCCTTATTGTGGCAGTCGATGGCGATTTCCTCCAGGATCAGAGCTGAGTGATGAGATAGATGTTAGATATTAGCTGAGTCACGTGTCATTTATCATTTATACAGACAGATATTAATGTTGGGGCCCTGCTCACTCTGCTCACCCTGTCAGGATTCTAGTTTTCATAACCACCCATTCATGATACATTATCATTTAGAAAACCATCAGAGCTTGCTCGTATCTAAAGGTGGTACTGATTACTTCTGACCTGCCTTGAAAAGCCATCCACAGGGACAGTCCAAAGGCTTTCTGCACCCTGTGAAGCTCCCCTATTGTGAAATAAGCGGCCTGGCTCTAAAAAGACTCTTGAGTCACTCGTTCAGTTCAAGCGTTCCTGCCTCATGTCCCCACTCTGAAGCCTTCACCCAGCTGGCAGCGTCTTGTTTCCTGGGCTCTCCTCTTACCTTTGACTCTCTTGGAAGAGGCCAGCAGCAGATGGTCCTCAGGCAGGATGTGAGTGATGATGTCTATGGCACGTTCAGCGTGGAATCTGAGGGACAAACAGCAGGTCACTCCAACACGCAGTCAAACACACACTCCAACACAAGAACTCTGTGTGATTCTGGATAAACTCCTCCAAGTAAGGAAAAGTGTTCATGCTGAGCTGAGGCAGGTTTTTTTTTAAGCTGAGTTTAGGATTTAAAGGTCACAACTGACACAAATCAAACAAAGGCACCCATACATTTAAATCTATGGAGGAGTATCAGGTGCAGAGAAGAACATTCAAATGTTAAAGGGAACACGTCACACACTTTTTACACCATGTGACCTGCTGAGTCAACAAATCAACGTCACAATATAATGTAATATAATATTCAGTCTAAGTATTCACTGACTTAAGCACCAGAGGAGGTTTTAAACCATCTCTAAACAGACTTTTTCTAAATGTTCGGTAAATCCAGACAGGCTCCATTAACAGCCACCTCTCTGCAGCTCGTCTGGCTGCAGAAAAACACAGAGGGCACTTTGGAAGAAGAGCATCAACCAAAAATACAAGAAGATGTTTCAGATTTTTTTTTTTTTAGAGTGTTACATGCTGCGCAAACATCAGCAAACTCTGCTTCTTACCAAGGAAAATGTTCTCCATTAGGGGGCGATATGGGCAAAATATGTCAGCATGTTTTTAAAGCAGAATCAGGATCTGAATTTGATCAGGGTTGGTTTTCAGATTCAGACTTTTCTGACCTCAAACAACATTTTTGGTCCCAAATATTTCTGATCTTGTGTTCTGAACTATTTTCTGCTCTGTTTCATAACTTTAATCTGGTCTTGTGTCCTCTGATGTGCTTTTTGAGCTTTCACATTTACACATCCTGATAAATCCATTCATTTAAAGACGTCAGCTGTAAGAGCTGTAAGAGACCTTACAGATAGACTATGTAAAAAAAAATGTAAATGTACACATGGTTTAGATCATGATTCATTTCAGTGATATAATTAACACATTGTAAGTTGAAAGCTGGGGACTGGATGAACATTGTCCTCAGTCCTGATCGGCCCCGAGGCCTGGCTTTGGACATGGCTACATTAGAGCAAATCCATGACAGGCTTTTATACAGGCGAGTTTCTTAACAGAGCATCAGGCTAAGTGCTATCAGACACAAACAAAGGACTGGGCTGGCTAAATTCCACATTTCATGGGTAAGAGACTCCAGATAATAATACTAATAATACATTTTGTTTATAAAGCTCTTTTCATCAGACGAGCTCAAAGGGCTACAAATACCTGCGGACCTTAGCAGCAATACTGAAAAGGTGGGTTTTTCATGATATGTCCACTTAAAGTGAATATGCTGAAAAAATACAGACAGAATAGCAGGATTGGAGCCAGGTATGAGATGAAAACCGAGAAAGGAGGGAGCTTTATTCTGACTTCACTGTCACTATTCTACATTATTTACAAAATTCGACTAAACGCAGGAATTAAAGACAAAAAAAAGCTCACCGTCTTAGTGACAGCAGAGATCATCATGTACAGATTTGAGAAAAAACTAAGTCCGGATAAAACTGCAGATATAAATCTTGAACATCATCTTTGTGCGCAGCCTGGTGAATATATTAAGTGTGTGAAACAGCCTGCAGCCGAACAAGATCAGCGCCAGTACAGAGAACAGACCTTCACAGAGGAGACTCACAGTCTTGTGCTTCATATCCAATGAGATTAGCTGCTGCTGGAGGAGTAGCATTGGGTTTGTTAGATTCATTGTACTCACAGAGCGTTGTCGAATTTCCCAGAGCTGTACTGGTGCACGTAGGACGAGTAGGCCAGGTCTTCATGGGCTGTGGCAACGTGGATGTTTTTTCCTCCAAATACAGACTGTCGGATGTCCAACGCTGTCTGAAATTTGAGCAGAGAAATCAGCATTCATGAGATTTATATAAATAACACTATCAATAGAAATGTGAATGTCTGAAACCACTCTACGTACCTGGTAAATAGCGACTGATTGGCATATGTTATCTACATTTAATAAGTAAAATCCATAATCTAGCAGCGTGTCTGAATACTTGGGATGCTTGTGTCCAAAATGTTCTCTGTAAGAGAAAAGACCCTGAATCAGGATTCATGACGGGCAGAAGAACAACAGTGAGTCCTTATAGAGATATTGCATGCTACCTTGCAAGAAACACTGCATGTTTGATCAGCTGCTCCGCTTTCCTGAACTCTCGCTTCACCACGCAGGCCTGCAGCGGGAGAAAAGTCACAAATCACACATCTACCTCTATGATACGCCTTCTACAGAAACCAAACATTGATACAGTGTGGTAAAAGTTACCTTTGAGGCCTGCCGGAGTACATCAACCACTACTTTGACAGGCAGCCCTGGAGTAATCTCCCTCATAGCCTCTATACACCACCTGTATGCCTGGAAACACCAGACAAAGACAAGTTTAGCCCACATCCGAAATACTGTTAAAAAGGAAGAACTGCACATGGAGTCCTGCAGCCTTGAAAAATAAGATCTCTCAGAGTGCTGTGATTATATAATCTTTTTTTTAGAGTGATCTCAAAGAACAGCAATGATTAGTCTAAGGCCTCCTCTCTGGTGTTCGACAGCTATTTGACATTTAGCGACACAAAGCTCAGAACAGAGTCCTGACAGCACCAAGGAGGAGAGAACAGCTGTTAAGAGGCTGTAAAAGATAGTTTCCATAATCCTGGGCAACAACAAATTACATCAGCACTAAAAGAAAGGGGGACATGAAGGAAGTCTTTCTGCTGCAGGCTGACACGCCTGTAAACTCTGCTCATCCCAAAGAGCACAATAAAGTCATTCACAGATAAAAACAAGAAGGTCATAAATAGTGCCAGAGGTTTCTGATCCTGATGGAAATATTTGATTTTTTTTAAACATGAAATACAGATATAACAGAAATCACTGTTGATCTGACACACGTACCTCATCGTAGTGGCTTTTGGCGAAGAGCAAGGCACAGAGCTCGCCGTACAGCGCCGCCTTGTTGGCCTGGTGGCCATGTTTGGCTAGTTTGTCCATGTAAGACTGAGCGAGCTTGAAGGTCTCCTCCCCCAGGTGGTACTTGCAGTTCCCATTACGGACATGAAGCAGCCTGTGGAGAGCACACAGGCAAATAAACACAGATCTCAAGTGTGTCAGTGTTTATATTCAACAAATATTTATTCTCCGCATGACTCATCAGTCACAGAGTACACTTAGTTTCTTTGGCATTTATTAAAGTAACGTATGGCAGTTTCTGAAGTGTCAGACTGAAGCCTGCAGCGTGTGTTAAGTGCACTTTCACCCTGAAATTTGGAGGTGAAATGTTTGCTTTGTGACATCTTATTAATCTCAGTTAAATCACCAGGATGTGAAGGATTCTCGATGAACAGCAATTTTTTTTAGTCCAGCAACTTTAAGCACTTCTGCATAGGCTTCATGTTTTTCTACCAGATGTTGCCCCTTGATCAAGACACACCTAAGGGAAAGGTGAGGTTTGATTTCATCAGTCTGTGATGATGGAACAAGGATGTTTGAGACACTTAGAAATTAATTTTTACAGAAATCAGAAGAAAAAGTTAACATAAAGAGCATTCATATGTAACTGGCCCTCTGTCATTTTCACAACATCAACTGCAGCCCTCTTTGAAAAAAGTTTGGACCTGCTCTGCGCAGTAGGTCCTCGTATCCTATTACCCATGCAGAAACCTACACACACAGCCTGTTGTGCATCTCCTCAAAAATGTAACTACAAGTCAGAGAGACACAGACCACAAACCCTGAGACTGATCTGCGGAGTAGCTTTGTATTTCAAGACTCATCAGCCGTACATCAAACCTCCTCTGACATCTCCTTTTTCATCTTTGCACTCATTTCAGTACAAGCCACTGCTGCTAAACATCTATCAGCTCCAGCTTTGACATATTAAGATAATATTCGTATTGTTTCCTTTGCACAAACCAGCAGAGACTGTAGCAGAACCAGAAACTCTCACTATGGCTACCATAGAAACTGAACTAGTGTTTGGCACACACAGAACAAAAAAAGAGGTATGAACCAGGCTTATCAATGCCAAAAACAAAGTATCGACGCATGAGGCAAGTGTGTGCAAAAAAAGGAAAGTTCACAGAATGGAAAACATATTTACAACAGTTAAAAACATAAAAAATAATGCCTAAAAGATATGCTTATAAAAGCAGAGGCTAAAAAAGTAAGATATACTCAGTAAATACAGTATTTTCTATACACCAGAGGAAAAAATCTCTTAGAGGAATTCCTGAAATATAAAATGTCAAAGGAAAATCTTAAAAGACAACTTTAAATTTTCCTTAACTTAACAAAGAAGTGTTTCGATTCCACTTTCTGTTTAGATTTTTATCCAAACAAAGCAGAGCTGCTCAAACTTTTGTGTCACGTGTGTCATAACATCACGGACAGAAAAGTGAAAAACTGGTGAAGAACAGCTACAATGCATTGAACCCTTCCTAAGTTCAAACATAAGCCTTCAAGAGTTTAAAAATCAAAATGAACTTGTTTTTCTTTGAAAGTTCCTGCAGCTGTTTGTCAACTTAAACATAAAAAAGAAGCAATACTATTCTCTTCAAAGGACAAACAGGAGAGAGACATGTTGGACACAATGAAAGAAAAATGTTTTTTACACAAAGCAATAGTTATTTTAATAAGGGCAACATTTTCTGGAGCTGTGTGTGTGTGTGTGTGTGTGTGTGTGTGTGTGTGTGTGTGTGTGTGTGTGTGTGTGTGTGTGTGTGTGTGTGTGTGTGTGGTTGGGGGGCTGACCTGACGCAGCACTCCACAGCTCTGAAGCAGTGGAGGACCTCACTGTGGAGCGTGCACAGCTGCAGGCACGACAAAAACACTTTCTCTGCATCTCCGTACCAGCCTGCATCAGACAGGAAGCCACCTGGAAACACAGACAAAAGTCTCCAGATCAGAGGGTTTCACCTTTGGAAAGCTGAGGGTTAACGCTGGTTTGTTTGTTTCACACACAGCCTCACATGTTCAGCATCACACTGATATCAATTTATCAACATTTGGAAGAACATTTTACCCTTTTATTCCTACAACTCTATCACCAAGCAGTAACACCTTTCTCATCCTTTCAAAATAAAGGCATGCTTGTTCTCAAAGTAACCCAGACATGAAGCCGTAAAAAGGCAAAATTAAAGCATCACAAAAAAAACTTTCTCTCTACAGATTGATCCTGAACTGGGTTACTTATACTCTTAAAAAAAAAAAAGAAGAAAGACCATGTCATGAACCCAGCAACTATGAGCACATCGTTCCATCCCATTATAATAAACATGGTAACTACATTACATTTAACACTCCAAGAACCATGAAAATGAATGTAGACCACTCACATTGAAGCGGTTTATCTCTTATCTGTGATGTAATTTTTCCATCAGCTGGAGCTGAGATAGGATCAGAGGGATGAATGAATGGCTCTTGAGCGTTACCTCACTGCTTCTCTGTTACACACTCTTACCCCTTATCCACCAGTGCTGGTTCAGTGCTCATTCAAGGCCAGTATCTGAATTCATACCAGTTCTTTCTGTTTCCACTGGCTCCGGGTGCTAAAAACTGGTACCTACCAAGTACAAACTCTTTAGTGAGCCAGAGAAAAGCACCAACAATGCCAGAGATCAGGGCGGGGTTACCGTGAATAACAATCAGTGTGTAAAACAGCCATTCATAAAAAGAAAAGCTGCCGAGCAAGTTTTCTGTTGTTTCTTTGGTTTCCTCGTTAAAAACGAAATTGGAGCAGCAATGAATTCCCTCTCTCATAGATCAGGTCTATACCTTAATTTATTTAACAGACTAATTAGCTTCATGTTATTTATCTTATTTAAACTAATTTCTGTCTCATGGTTGTGCGATTGCACTTCTCCTATGCTCTCTGCATCACATAAGGCAGCGTTCAGCCCTGATGCATTCACAGACACACACATATGTACTTCTAAAGTTTTACACAGACTTTTTAAGTCTATACCCTAAATTTTTCCAGAGTTTGTTGTTGAGACACAGCCCTCAGGGTGTGCCGTCCTCTGTGGGAGGGCAGAGATGAGTCTCTGGGGGCGAGACGTGTCTTTAAAAACAAAACGAGGGTAAAAAGGGCTTTTTTAAAGCCCTGTGTTGCTCCATCCCCAGCACTGCAGTCGACACCCGCCCCCGCCTCCCCAGGTGTGGCTCCAACTTGGCGCCTTACTGATGGAACACGGAACCGGTTCTTTGGAAGACGGGGATCAGAACCAACTAAGCACTAGCACTGGCACCAACTTGGTGAAAAAGGGGTTTCAGTGAGTGGTGTGGATCCTCACTCCCTCACGAACTCACCCAGCACAAAGCCAAACTGGATGGCCTTCTCTTTGACGTGGGCGTCGGACTCTGCTATGTAGGAGCAGCGGCGGCTGAAGGAGTTGGCCAGGACTGAGGCCACCTTTACGCCGTGGTCCATCAAGGCCTGGAAGCAGTGGTGCAGGAGGTGTCTGCAGAGGAGAGGAGCAGGAACAGGTCAACCAGTGAGAGATAATGCTGATGTTTGCTGTCTTTGTATTATCTTCAGTGGTCAGCAACAGCAAAAAAGGACCACGTAACACTTTTAAAGGATCATTAAATCCATGTAGATTCCCATTCATCCAGGTCATGGTTATTCTGATGACTCGAACAAGGCAACTGGACTGCATAGAGTTGGGAAGACGTTTTCACCTCTTATCCAAGAAGCTTCTTCAGTTCCAATGTCAAGGTGAAACGTCTTCCCAACTCTACAGACCGCTGAACTCTTTATAAACAGTTACAGCTGCACACACATTTTGGGAACAGAAGCACAGCGGGGCAGAATGACTACATTATCTGTGAACATGTTCAAACAGTCAAATATAAAGACTTGAACTTGTGTCAATGAAGCAGAAACCCTCTCAAACCAAAGACCAGCACACAGACCGCTGAGCCTGAGACCTGGGTCATAATAAAGGATCCAGAAAACTATGTTCAGACAGGGAACTGCTCCAAATCTATCAGAATATTAATGAAGTTGAGTCCACAGTGAAGAATCAACTCTGGAAACCCACCACTGAACAATTAGATATTTTTAAGCTACTTGAGAGTTTAATGAACTCTGAATGAGCAAAGCTAAATGCTGCTCTTGCTGCAGAATGAAATGCGCATCTTTATGATGATGTGAGGTTTAAAGGTGGTAAAGAAAACCCACAAAGACTTACTTTTTAAGATATTTTGGTCGGTAAAACATTTATGTCTGGACAGCTTGGATAATATATAAATGCTTTTACCACAAACTGAGTCATTAACCGTGGAGCTGCTCTCGGCTACGTGAGGCTAACCAGCAGTTTGATGATCTCTTATCTAAGCTCAGGACTACTTGTTCAGAAACAAACTGCTGGCTTTCCCTTTGAGCAGTGGAGCGAATCACTCATTGTAAAACTTTGCCATGGAAAATTTTGGGGGCAAAAAAAGTTTAATTTCCACAGGGTGAGTGACATCAGCCCTGTGATTTCATTATTACAGCTAGTTTTTGAAAGGATACAGAAGTAAACAATCTGAATGCTGAGTCATGTTTACGTCTGTAGCTCAGACAGAGAAATCAGCATTTATTTCTGTTTCTTCTCTGATTATAAAAAGGTTAGAGGGTGCACAGTCCCCTAACCTGTTGTGTAAGACATCCTCTGGGTCAATGAGGACGGTGTGAAGTTTCAGGTACAGGTTCAGTCCCTTTGTGTTATCCTACCTTTTGTCTGAAGCGCGCAGCACTTTCGCAAACACCTCCAGCTCACAGAACTCTCCCCCCAGCTGGCAGAGACGGCCCTGCTGGTAAAGCTGAAAAAGACACAGAGGCAGAGGAGTTAGGTGGGGACAGATACTAACCAATGATAAACATTTCACAGCTCTCATGAGGAACACAATGTGGAGTCTAAAGGTTATGGATCATCAGCAGGAGACAGGAGTATAGAGGATCTGGAAATGCAGAGATGGAGCATCAGTTTGGACTTCAAGAGAAATCTCAGTTGAAGCCACAACTTACATCATGCAAAACTTAACAAGTAATGCTTTCTCACTGAGTGTATTTTCCTTGCAGGATTGAGGCTTAAAATGGCTTTCAGCCACCCTCATATGAATTTATGCCAATTAAGTGCTGAATAAAAGCTGTTTTGATTTATTTTGAACTTCTAAAGTGCAGATTGCAGAGACGGATACTGTTTAAAACATGAAGCTCAGCACATAAATACAGACCCAGCATGAACTCCCACTGCATATATCCACATATTGTGCAGACCTGTTGGAGGATGTGTTATTTCTGGGTTTAGGATGGTTAAAAATGCTGCCTGTTGTTCAGTTGAAACAAAAAAATCTGCTGTTGTCTAGCCTGTCATCAAAATGCGCTCAGCTGGAAGCTGTCAGATTCAGTGGCTCTCCATGCTTGGGGAGGGGAGGGATTGTACGTCAGCTGTGTCTTTTTGACTGCAATCATTAGGTAACAACTCAAATAATGTGCAACATCACTGATATCTTACATCAAGAATGTATGACTTGAGAAAAATGGGAAAAAAACATTGCTCAATGATATGATTATAGTCCGAGCTCTGTTTTTCTGTCCGATAGTTGTTCTCCAGGTTTTACACAACACCTGTTTGTAATCCCTGAATCAAAATAAACCATCAAAAGCTTTTTTAGTCACCACCAAATGAACAGTATTTAATCTGAGGGTAGATAATGGCCTTCTTGAGCTTTAACACACCGCAGTGCAGACACAGCCATCAGGACTAGGCCGCCATCAAGCAGGTTGTATGTGTACATGCTGAGTGAGAAGGCACCGCTTGTTTACACATCAGTTCACATTCATTGCAATAATTCAAGAATCAAGACCGACTACTGAACCTCATCCTTTATTAGAGATGAGTCATGATTTAACAAAACAAAAGTCAAATAATTTACATGAATATCTGAGAGCTGTTCGCTTTTTGTCATTAAAAAGTGGAGCCCCCATTGTGCAGCCGGAGTCTGCGTAGTCGAGACATACGAGGAACTCTGGGAAAATCTAAATGGAAGCGGGTGACAAAGATAATTTATTTTTTTTTATTTAGACCATCTAATCTCTTCTTAAATGTCCTTCTCAATGTATTTTATTATTCCCGAAAAAACTACACATGAACGGCAGCTGTCAACCATCATTAAACGAGACGTAAAATCCCTGTTTTTAACCTCAAATAACTAATGAAAAAAACATTTCAGAAAAAAAGAGGACCTGAATACAATGCAGCCCAATAATATCTAAATATCACCACAGCATGTGGATGTGAGAAACATTTCTACAACATCCCATCTGGAATAAATAGAGAGGCGGAGTTTTTGACTTGTTCCGCAGCCAGCCAGCAGAGGGGGCAGTTTTTGTGGTGACCTCAGTTTGAGCCGAGTGAGATGACGTCCATTTTTTTACAGTCTTTGGTGAGAACCAGTTAAAGATGCAGCTTCTGCGAAAATTGTGAGAATTCTGCAGCGCCAAAGATTTCCTGAAGGAACTTTTACTAAAGTATTCTCCCAAAAATAAGATTAAATGCAAACTTTGTTAGGTGAAACTGGAATGAAAAATTCTACTCTGGAGGGCGTTTTAAAAAAGTTGCATTTTAGGTCAGCTTGAACGGTATTCCTGTGTAAAAACAAAGGCCGAAACGCAACAATACTTTGCGTTTCACCCTAAAACCGTTGTCATATAAACGGGAGTGGACTGACCTGTGACTGTTGTCTGATGGTGTGGATCAGGTCACAAACACATTCAATGGAGCTCATCTTACAGACGACCCTGCACTCATTTCCTGTCCCCTGGGGGTCAAAGTGAAGGTACCTGACTCTACCTCAAACTCACACCTATAAACATCTTAAATATAAAACCTACCCCTAACATAACTGTGTATAATAAACAGTATCGTCATCTCCTCAATGGCCTTTTACACAGAACTTGTCATGGGCTTTAAATTCCAGCCCCAGGCTGGTAGTTCCAGTATTTCATAACAAATGCCTCTGCTTTATCAAAGGAGACAAGAAAACAGTTTCACACAAACTGGCTGAACAAACCATAATTGAATGCATGAAAACCAGAAGTTTCTTCATCCAAAGAGCATTTCTCCCAACAAAGTCCCCAGTGTTGCCATAAATGTCAGTAAAATATTACGCAAACGTGTCTCAGCACTTTTCTGAGTGATGACAGAATTAGGCCAAAAATAACTGGAAACACCTGTTTTCAGTCTGAAGGAGCAGTTTGGACAGGTAGAGTCAGAGCTGTCCATCAGGATCAAACGAGATGAGGAGGATAATCAGCTGAAACAAACTGAAACACTCACAATCCTGTGACTTTTCCAGGTTGCAACAGAAACTCTGTTTTATCTCAGAGGTGAGAGTATATTTAGGACTGAAATAAAAACTCTTTTTGCAGAGATATTATAAGTCCTTTCAGGTTAAGAATTTACTGCTAATGGCTGGAGCCGTGTGCTCAGTGAGGACACAAAGTTCATGACCTTTGAGTGTAGTGAGACTGGACATGTTAGCTCTCTGAGGGGCACCGTGTACTTTGTTTTTTTTGCTTTAAAGGTTGACTTCTAGTTAAAATGTCTGCAAGATTTATTGTTCCACTGTGTTATTTCACTATTTTGGAGTACTGTTATTTCTGTTTTAAAAAGCAGGCATTGAAATATCTAGAACATTTTCAATGGATTTTATGCATTGGCACAGTTGTGAAATAAACTAATGCATAATAACCATGATGAAGTTTAAGAAACTGTGATTATACTCCAAAATCTAACCACACAATCAAAATCTCCAATCATTGTATCCCTACACTGCAGAGCTAAAATGGAACAACGAATCGATGGCTGTGAGCAGACCATCAAAGTTGGCACGAGTAAGCTTCAAGTTTCTGCACGCTGCAGGACGGTTCATTCAAACAGACCCTGAAAAGGGGGCAGAAATGAACTGAGTCCTATGCCTCCAGGTGAAGTTCTCAACCCAGGCATGACACATTCAACTTTAAACAATTTCTAAAAGACAGACGATTTTTTAGCGGTATTTAATAAACAAAAATATGTTTAGGCTGGAGTGAGTAACACAGGGTGAATTTTATCCCTTTGGTTTGACCGCAGCTTAAAAGGTGAAACGTTTAATGTTACCTGATGGAAAGCTCATTATTTTCATACTTTTTTTGTAAAGGGATATCACCAAAGCATAGACTGAATAAAGATAGTTTAAGGGCACAGTCGTACCGTGCCCATGCACACTTCAGCCTAAAAGTCCAGTTCGTTTGGACAGTGTGACCGCGTTCTCAAATCACTTAATTCATTGCAAGTGCTCAACTGCTACTTGATAACTTTAGAAAGTGAATTTACAGACTCGATGAAACACAAGGACTCGATGGATAGTTTCAGATTTCTCATACACAGAGTCATGAACTCTTTCTTTGGACTGATGTTGCTTTTATGACTCAGGTAGTTTTACTCTCAACATTTCCATGAGTGTATGACACATATTTTCTCACATGGCAAAGCATTTAGGACACCGTTTGAGGCAAAACTCCTGCCTTCACAACTACAGCCTAAAGACATTTCTGTTTAGAAGATCAGAAAAGCAAGAGGTGAACATACTTTGATGTCTGCTCACAGAGGAACATGTAAACTCCACTTTAACTGGGCACATCGAGCACATATGACCTTATGTAGACGAAAATATATATTGTAATGTCAAAGGAACTGATTATAAACTCAAATGAAAGCTTGAACTTTTCAGTAATCGTAATAATTCCACCTCCAGAGGTGTTTTCCACATTCTTTTATTATCTTAAATTAATTATTTCAGCGAGAAAGCTTATTAGAAGAAGTCAAATCTGAGTCTTGTCTGTCATGAATCAGCTTCATTATAAAATGGCAATGTCTTTCCATTTTCATCCAGTGCATCATACCTGTGGATTTAAAGAGGTCAGGGTGAGAGTACAAAAACTGAAAACACAGTGCCCTGCCCAGTAAAATAAAAGCCAGTCTTCATTCACTCATTAAGGATATATAATAAGGGGGCCTGTTGCTAATCAGATACCCGTCTTTATTTGAGGATTGAAAATATTTATATTTATATTAAAGAGCTCAGACAACAAGCCAGGACTGAGTGAAGATAAACAGCCAACCATGATCTGCAGTGATGGGTTGCTTGAAGCCGGTCGTTGGTTCAGAGATGGTGTGAGTATCAATGCAGCTTATAAAATTTGAGATTTATTGGTTTGTGCATAGCATAGAGGTGCATTTCGTTAACCTGCTGCTTATTTAGATGGAGTCCGTGATTAAGAGAAAGTATCTTCTGTATCCTGAGAAAGAGTTCTCTCCAAAGCAGGAGATGTTTCTGAAATGGGGAATATTTTGTTTCTGAATAAAAACTAACAAAGTCCTGAAGTTGCACATGAAAATTCACTGCCTTCTTAACGTGTATATTCAGAAACTCTTTTAATGCCCCGTACTTTATTAAAACCCTACAGCAGTTTGAAAACAGTTGTCATGTTATTTTATTACAAAATGATACAAAAACGTATAATGTATATCTTTGACTGGCATGAAGGTTTGTGTGCACATAAAGCCTGAATAAATGAACCTTTTGTGACCCTTTGGGCTTCCAGAGGTTTAATCTCGCCGTCACTAATAATTTGGTATTTAAAGGTATAACCAGGAGGGCCACCCCTCTTGATTCGCCCCTGGCTTCGGGATCAAAGCTAACCATGTACCGATCATCAATCGTTGATTATACATGGTAAATATGAGCTGTTTTAACTGAAAAATGAAAGCCAGTGCAGGCTTGAGGATGTTAAATTAATCGTAGAGGGCAGTTTTCGCCCTCAGCTATCGCAGCAGTGTGTGAATGTGGCTAACGTTAGCATTAGTGTTAGCAGCTGATAACAGACTGTAGAACAGCTGCTTTCAGACACACCTGAGCCCAGAGTCTGCTGTGTCTTACCTTATAATAGACATCGAACTGTATGTTTTCGGGCAGAGAGCGAATGTCCCTTCTTGAGCGGCTGTAGTTGTCCACCACAGCAGAGATAGCTGTGTTATAAAGTGTTTCTGGGATCCATTCGAGCTCCACCGCCGCCATGTTGTTCTCCCTCTCCAAAAAGCTCCAGCCCTCCACAGCTCTCACCTCACCGCGATTAAAACACGTCCTCCGCGGGGCCTCATACAACATTCACATTTAGATGAGGCTACGGATTGACTGCAACACCGCTACGAGTCTAAAAACCGCTGTTTAAGCACCATTTTCCCCTTCATCTTCAAATATTCGTCGACCCTACAGTTCCGTCCCGACGCAAACACTCACAGGAGCTGACGCAGTGACGTCATGGTGCAGGCGATGCAAAAAAGCTTTCCATGATTATTTTAGGCAAATTATTTATCCTCAGAATTTAAACATTTCTTTATTAATAAAACAAAAACTTAAACAATAAAAATATAGAAATCCATATCAAACCATATGAGGAACAAGAACAGAGATCTGCACACGAGCCATACTTTTATTGATAGACCTACATCAGAAAATAAAATAGAATAGAATAAAATGAAACAAAATAAAATGAAATACATGGGAAACATCCATAATTAAATTTTAGCTTTAAAATTTTCATTTTGATTAAAGAGCTTGCACATATTGATGGATTAACCATTACAGAAACATAGAAACTATTATGGTAATCAGCAAAATACTGTTAATTTACACTTTACACAAGGAGCACCCAGCTTTTTCACAGTTTTGAGTTCAAAGCCAGCATCCCTGATGGTCTTGGGATCAGAGAGTCCTTGGCATTGGGGTCTTGTACATCTGTGACGGCTCCATTAATGCTGGACAATATCTACAGGTTTAGGAGCAACATATGCTGCCATCCAGACAAGGACTTTATTCTGCATGAATTACATGCATGAAGCATGGCTCTGCAGTAGAAGACTCCAGGTGGTGAACTGGCTTGCCTGCAGACCCAAGCTGTCACCCATTTCAGTGGTTTTACAACATAAGAGAACCTGAACTGTTGTGGAGCTAAAATTGTCTATCAGGCAATAATTCAAGGAGCTTTAAACTAGCACACATTTACACATGGATGGCATGAAATTTCACCCTCATAGTCCTGGTTTTTAAGAATGATAAATAATTAAGCAAAATAATATGTAAAAAAAAAAAAAGTATAAAAAGGAAAGAGATCAAATGAAAGAGTTGGGAAATTGGACAATTTTTCTAAGATGCTACTTGATAAGTCTAATTTTAAAGTCACTGAAAGGATATGCATACAGGCTAGTAGTGCCAGATGTTGCCAACCCTAGTTGTGCTTCTCACCTGCCATCAAGGAGGGAGCTGTTTAGTGACCTACTGTACAAAGGTGACATCTAGTGGACACATTGACCCTTAACTCCAGAAATAGCCAAGCTGTCTTTACATATATAATAAAATGTATATCAAGCGGTATTTTAAACAGACTGATTTTATGTAGTTATCGTTTAACTGTATCACAAAAAGTAGTAATTTCAGGCATATATTTGTGTAAGCTAATACATAATAATAGCTATAAGCTTTATCCCTGAATCAAGACAAAAAGCTTTAGCTTCAATTTTATTTATTTGAAATGAATTATATATTTCTTTAGGTAAGCATTTTTTTGTTCAGTTTAGGGTTATAGGGGAAACCAAAGCCCTCTGAATACACCTGCAGATATGGGGAGAACAAGAAGACAGTGGTAAGTGGTACACCAGTGGGTCACCTTAACACTGTACTCAGATAATGATAGCAGCAACAACACCTTACTTCAAGATCAGAAAAGTCTTATTCATGCCGACAGGATTCTAGTACTGCATAACCACCTGCTGACCATACATTTTCCCTTATCAAATAGTCATAAAGATCCCTTGAGTAATTATAAAGCCAACAGCAGTTCAAATTCCTACTGGTTTTGAGAGTCATTTTTAGAGTCTCTTCTTAAAACTCACTTTTACAAACTTGCTCTTATGTAACTGTACCATTTTAATCTCAATGTACGAGACGATACCTCATTTATTATTCGTGTTATCAGGGTTCAGATAATTTAACAGAAAAATTGGGTTAACTGCTCTTAAGGTGACCATTTGACATTCATTTGGAATACTCAATTCTGTCGAAAGAGAAAATTTGTATCTTAGTGATTTAAATCGGTTTAAACCAAAATAAACTTTACTTTTACGGTTTATTTTCATTCGCCAAATGTTGTACTGAAAGATTTAAACATTCTTTGAGTTCAGTCTTTTTTTGTCTACTGGAAACAGATCTCCACACCCTTCAGTTGGTGGCAGTAATACTAAGCGGCAGTCATTAGAAATCAAACAGTAGAAGAAGAACTCTGACGTCATCGCGTTTGAGCATGCCTACTACGCTCCAACATAAACAAAGGCAGGACGTAGGACCTTAGTTTAGTGTACTCTGATATTATTTTATATGATTAAAGAACAGGAAAATAGGAATAAAAGAACCTGGGAGCAATGGAAAACACACTTTTGATGCGAGTGAGTGTTTTCACCGACCAAGGAGGCAGGAAATACATGGAAGATGTGACCGAGGTCATAGTAGAGCCCGAGCCGGGGGAAGACGAGCCTACATCGGGTGAACCAGACGAGCGTCACGGAGGAAACTCAACGGCTGGTTCTCCGGCCGGCGACTCAAACGCAGACTGTGCTGGTGAAAGTGTGAGCTCCAAGGAGGCTTCAGAGGCATTTTGTGATCCTGAACCAACTGAAGACCAAAGTACATCAGTGGAAACACCGACACCGGGAGGTCCGAGCCCGACACGAGCTCAGCCAAGCCCTGTTGGTCGTTCCCGCCGGTCCGTGGCGTTCTTTGCTGTATTTGACGGGCACGGGGGTCGCGAGGCTGCGGAGTTTGCACGAGACTATCTCTGGGAGTTGCTGAAGAAGCAACGGGGCTTCTGGTCGGACTGTGACCGGGAGGTGTGCGCTGCTCTCCGCAAAGGATTTGTTGCCTGCCACCATGCTATGTGGAAGAAGTTACGTAAGTTTATAACACCACACCAAGTTCAAACTTATCTTTAAGCGAGGTTCGAGGTATCATACTATACATGTCACGATACATGGGTGACGATACAGTGTGTGGAACGATATAGCGCAATACTGTACATAATGTACCTACAACTGAAAACAAGACATGATTGAACAACTTGCTGTTACATTTAACAACTTTTTATTAAGGTCACGAGGAACGTGTCCAAAGGAACAGGGGTCTGTCACGATACCAGCTTTTTAACTTTTGGATCATTGAAGTAAAGTTCTATATAGATACTGCTTAAAGTAAAATAAAAATCCCGGGGCCTAAAATACCAAGCCAGAGTATCTCTTTCTGATATTGAAAACAACAAAGATAGATATAACAGTCACATAAAGCTTGTTGTTTAGTCAAAAACTTTTTATTGAGATATAAACAAGATATAACATGTAGCAAAGTGCTGATCGGTTACTGATATTAGAGGATGTTATAAATAAACACCAAATCCAGTTATCAGTCCCATCGACAGAAAAAAAGAGAGGAAAAACAAAAAAAATACAAAAAGTAAAAAAAAAAAAAAATAGCTAGTCTGCACATGGTAGGAGCTTGTTATTAACCTGATATATCATCTAGAGTTTACATGAAAATTAGGATGTAGGACTGATAACTGACTAATGAAAAAGTGTACTGTCACCTGACTGTCGCATTTTAAAGTGATCCGCAAAGTGAAATATAAGGTCCTAAATGCAAGAGCACACAATTAGGAATATTTCTTTCTAAGGTTTACACAAAGCTCCAGTGAGGAACTTTTATGTTGATTTTGGCACCTTTTAGGGAGAAATGGGCATTTTTTTTTATCATGTACTTATGTTATTGTTGTTTTAGCTTTAACAGTGAAAATACAAATAACTTTGGTTCATTTGACAATCCTGACTCTGAAAACAGTTGTATTTGCTAGTTGCCTTTCACCTGGGGGTTTCTGATTGAGAAATGAACGATGAAACACAATTCATCTTTCTAACCTGGGAACTCTGAAAAGCAAGTGAATGCATCATCAGCGATCAGGTCTATAAAGAAAGCCGGCCCCAGTGCACACAGCCAGCTGCAGATGTACATTATAACCACAGATTAGTTTCCTTCCACTGGTGCACCACTGAGGGCATTGTTTTGCACTCACTCTGTGTGTGACAGCTTTCTGAATGGGGAAGCAGCCTGTGCTGTGTGCTCTCTGCTCCACACACTCAGGCGGTCTGCTCATGTGTCTATGAGGACATGACAGGGCATGTCAGCTGTTTAACAGCTGCTCACATACACAGTGTGTACACAAAGAGTGTTTGAAAAGCACATGTCTGACTTTGATCACATTGTTCAGGGCATGGAGGACGCTGTCTTTTGGACTGACCCTGAATTCACAATGATATCGGCAGGCTGAACACATCAGCGACTCTTAAATGGTGATGACTGTAGATCAAAGATAACGTCATGTTTAGAGTCCTTCATTTATATCAGTTCTCTCCTGATTCTCTTGTAGGTCAGTGTGCTGAAGTTCAGTACACAGCAGCAATTTATTTACAGTAGTTTTGAATAATCTCAGGTTTGCCATTCAAATTTCCAGAGTAAGATATGTTTTAGATGTTCATGCAACCTGGTGCAATCTTGTGTTTTTTATGTAACAGTTCATCAACAGTCACTGTTTCATTATCAACATTAAACTGAAGGAAAGTTATGAAGTTTCTGTTCTTAAACTCATTTCTTTTTCTTGTTCTTGTAGCTGAATGGCCAAAGACCCTCACAGGCCTCCCCAGCACATCCGGCACCACAGCCAGCGTTGTGGTCATCAGAGGAAACCGTATGTATGTGGCCCATGTTGGAGATTCTGCAGTGGTTTTAGGGGTCCAGGATGATCCCACAGTCCCGTTCATCAGAGCTGTGGAGATCACACAAGACCACAAACCTGAGCTGCCCAGGGAGAGGGAGCGAATTGAAGGTCTAGGAGGAAGGTAAGACTTTATGGACAAGATGATCTGCTGCTGTTTAGAACACGGGGTTAATGATTCTGCGCAGATCTTCTCTTAGAAACCTTAGAAATAGGTTTAATAATGATCCTATAGAATGCAAACATGCTGCCCTAATGTTCTACAATTTCATTTAGCAGACGCTTTTTTCCAAAGCGACGTACAACACAAGCAAGAATTTTGACAAGAAGGAGAAACCTTATTAAGTGCGAATAAATGCTTCAGGTTGGATTTGTCACAGGTACTCTGTCACCAAGTGCCCACTGAACCCCCCCCCCCCCTTTTTTTTTTTTTTTTTGTGTTCTATCTAAATATCAGCCATGTAATGTAAGCTTTGTTTTCTGTTTTCTTTTCACAGCGTGATCAAAAAGTCTGGAGTGAATCGGGTTGTGTGGAAGAGGCCGAGGCTGAGTCACAATGGCCCGGTCCGTCGCAGCACCGTCATTGACCAGATACCCTTCCTGGCAGTAGCTCGAGCTCTTGGTAAGAAAAATAGTGATCACAGAAATCAGATTTAGTGTCCTGCTGGTTGGCGCTGAAGATGCATGATTACATTTGGCCTTTAAAGAAAAGCACAGTCATTATAAAACAATAAAACCCTAATTTTAGCAATAAATAGGGTCGTAATCTTGGGTTTATATGCAACTGGAACTTAAAGGTGACTCTTAAGACTTTAAATATCACTAAGGTGCTCAGCTTGAAGTCAACCTGTCCTCTTTGAAAGGGCAGCAGTGAGTCATCTTGGCTGTTTGTGGGTATAATCGTGTTGTGAACGATCTCAAAGGTATAATGTCCATAATGTCATGGATGTGCTGTTGTGTTGACATTTTGAAAAGCAGAATTTTTTGGTATATTGAAGTATCAATGGCAGCTGCAGAGGTCTGTGGTTGTTTTCCTGGTTTAAAACAGTGATGAGATGGTGTTACCCGGGTGTCATTATTTATACCTGTTTATAATAATCAGAGTATCCACAGTTGGCAGCTGAATGACTTCCTCTCACCTCCTTGCAGACTGCATGCAGGCTTGCAGCAGTTAGCTTAGTAACAGGAACGTGCTAATTTTCATTTTGCTGTAAACTTAATTGTGTGACTTAAAAGATTTCCTCTACCTCTGTTTCTCCTCTGTGCATCAGGTGATCTGTGGAGCTACGACTTCTACACCGGAGAGTTTGTAGTCTCTCCAGAGCCTGACACGTGTGTGGTGACCCTTGACCCCAGAAAACACCGCTACATCATCCTGGGCAGTGACGGTTTGTGGAACATGGTCCCACCTCAAGAGGCAATCTCAATGTGTCAGAACAACGATGAGGCCATGGTGAGTGAGCTTTTTCAGCCCTGATCAGTAAACCTGTGGCTCTCTGGTAAAGTGTTGGTATGAGTAAATAACTGTCTCCCATACTGTAGGCGGCGTGTGGGGTAAACAGCGCCCGGCAGCTGGTCAGTCACGCTCTGTTACGGTGGCGGCAGCGCATGTTGCGTGCCGACAACACTAGTGCCATTGTAATTGCCCTGCAGGAGTCCGGGACTTGCCAGGACACCCTGCACCACGAGGAGGTGTTGCTTGATTTATCCAAGATCTCCCAGTGTCCTCCCACCTCCGTCTCCCGCGCTGACACTCCACTCCTACAGGTAAAGATGGGACACACAGATGTTTTATTCTGTGTGTTTGAGCACTGCAGTGTTTATAAATTGTAAAAGTGATATTTGGACCCAGCAGTGCGTGAATCAGGATGAGAATATTTGGCACCTCATTTAAGGATAACATTAAGGAGACATTTATTATGCAGTTAACATTTAATGGAGCAGCACTGAAATGTTTCTGAGGTTGGGGCAGAAAACAAATTGAGACAATTTAATTTTTTTAAAAAATTCTGACTTAAAAGTCTTTATTCAGTGATAAAAACATCACAACATTTTAAAAGATTAAGAATCTCAGATTAAAACGCAGAAGTACATTTAAAGCCATCTGTAATTCAGACTTGATTTTCTAATTCTCTAACTGAGTTTGAGCAAATAAATTAAGTTCACTTCAAGTTTTCCTTAAAAAAAACTTAACTTTTTCTGGCCTAACCAACTCTTTGTATTTAAACCAGATATTTTGCCTTTCAGACTGTGTGAACAGGTGGTGGATGTTAGTTTAGCTTTCTTTGTGTTATTTTATGCTACACTAAAAGTTATTCAAAGCATTTATGACATGAAACTGTAAAAAAAAAAAAAAAAACTCCCAAACACTGTTTCCTCAAAAACGTCTCTAAAAGGCTCATCATGAGCTGCCTTAACATTCCTTATTTTAACCCCTGAGAGATTTTAAGTTTAGGAGAGCTCTTTGAAAAGTTTCAGAACAATTAATAAAGGAATGAAGAGATTCAGGTTTTCTGTTTGTTGGTCCATCTCCACTGAAAGCCACTGTTTTAGCCTTCTGTATGTTTAAGAAGCAGCAAGTTAGGTCATGTCTGTTGCATAGCAGGTTCTAAACTTTGGTATAAAGCCATATATGACTTCTATGTTTGCTTCATTTGGGTCTGCTGTGCAAAGATAGCTTCAGTCGTGAAAAGTCTTAAATCATCTTTTAAAAGTGGCAACAATACAGCTGCAAGAGCTTAGTGACCGGAGAGTCCTTTGTTTTTTAAAGCAGTCTGGTAGCTTTAAAAGGAGTCATATATAAACCTGTCTGGACTGAAATCAAAGGGTGCTCTCTTTAAAACGATCAGCTGCTTTTCTGGAGAATATGTCATTTTATTCTTGATATTTTGAGCCGATTAGTTGAAAACAAACGAAAAACGGAACCTTTTCTTAGTGCATCTGATTTTAGCTAAAGTTTTAAAGGCACAGTTGGTAGTCATGGAAAACTAGCTCCCCCCCAGGAGCTCCTCCAAAACGTCACACATGCATGAGCGCTGCTGATTCACGAACATATGATGGTGACTGATACAAAACCACAGACTCAAAAACAGTCCTCAGCACATCGAAATATAGGCGTGGGAGGAATGGCAGGATGGGATTTGATTGGTTTAATAAATTGGATCCCAAACACTAGGATTGGTTGGTGTTTTCCCAGGTTTACTCCTGCTGTAAGCCGATATTTTCCCCCCTCTATTTTAAGAACACATCATGCATCGATTGCCAACAGGACACAAAGATCATTTTAAATAGAATAACAAAAGTGTGTCTAAATCTGATTGTCAGCACTGCCTTTAAGTTTAACCTCCTCACATCTTTTTGCTGTCTGCAGCGCCCTCCAGAGGATGACTCTCCCTCGGCCGTGTGTGAGCTCCTTCCCACCTTGGAGAGAAAAGACGGACTCTCTGGGAGTAACAGCCTGTACCACCTGACTCTGTCCGACCCGTTCTCTCTGACTCCGCTGTGTTCACACAGCAGCTCTGAGCTGCCCAGTCCATCCGGTCCCTCTGACTGGACGGCAGACAGCAGGACAGCAAGCAGCAAAAGAACTATTGATGGCTCATCGCCATCATTGACGGGCCCGCCGGCTAAAAAAGCACGGCGCAGGACTGCTGACAGGCCGCCGCTGGTCCAACACAATGCAGAGAAGAAACAGAAGGAGTCCAACAACATGTCCCCCGTCCTCCAACAGCACAACAAGAACACAGTGTGTGTGTGCTGATACACACCAACACACACATACTGATACACCAACCAGCTGCCTCCTCTGGTATTTCTTTCTTTCCTTTCTTTGGAATAATCACACGCTACACTCAGTCTTTTCTACGGCTGAAGGGGAGGAGAGCCCTGTGTCAACATTTATCTGAGCTTAAAGTCAGAATTATTCTCTACTGCATGAGATTAGAAATTAGAGCACAAAGACTGAAACTGAAAAAGGAAAAAATAATAATTTAAAGCACAAAAATGTTTTATTTCTCCCTTAAAGTCAGAGCTCTCAGCTGTAGCTGGAAAAGTTGAATTTTGTTGAAGCAGAAAAACAAAACAAAACAGAAATCTGATGTGAAGAGAAAACAGGAAAATATAATAGTCAAAATTCTGATGGAATATAAAGACATGAAGGTCAGCTTTGGAAAGCACAGAACACTCACCTTACCAAGGTGTGTTACAGTTAAATCACTCAGTGTTGAATCATTTTTCAATAAAAGTGATATTAAGAACAGATAAGAAATTAAACTACAACAAAGACCTTTTGTTTAAAGACAGAAAATGAAATAAAGCACAAATAAGTCAGTTATAGTCGAGCTGTATTCACACATGCTCCGCAGCCCCCTGACTCAGTCTTCACAAACAGTTCCTGCTTTCATACACCAGCTGACCCTGACTTCATGCAGACATGCAGCTCTCAGCCTGGCAGGTAGAAGTCAGTCATGTTTGTGCTCACACTCAGAAAATTAAATTTGTAGATGCTTCGCTAATTAGTCAGCCAGTTAAAATTCTGATTCAAATCTCAGAACTAAAATAAGTGTTTCACACATGGCTCTGATCCTCTTCTCTAATCTTAACAGTGCAGACTTTTTCTTGTTTTAATTGTCTGTTTTCATTGAAAACTCCTTGATACAGATTCTCGTCCCCAGAATCAGAGTCTTGCCTCATGTCTCACTCCTACTCTCCCTGATGCTGGTGTAAATATGATTTTTGTCGGGTGTTCCTTGACGCTGGTTTAAACAAATCTATATTTTTTATACATTCTTGAATCGTTTAGGATAAAACTGAGCTCCACCACAGCTTCTGTCTGCTCCTCACGCTCTCTGTGCGTATTGTCGTGCTCACCCCATGTTAAGGCATATTTATGGATTTTTATTCTCTGTGTTTTATTTAATCACTGGAGATTTATCTTGAATATAAACTGAAGGTGCTGCTACAGTCACAAATCATAAGCTAAGACTTTGTGTAAAGTGATATATGAATATATGGAATAAGTGTTGGCAGCATTCCTTTTCTTTTCTCTATTTGAGAACATCTTTCTGCCCCCTTTTAAACAAGCATTATAAAGTTTTAACTGCACGATGAATCCAAACACCAGAGTCACTTCACAGCTGAGCAGCATAAGGGTCAAATGTTTTACTCAGTGTAGATTCAACAGATGCTAAAACTGTTCTAAAAATGTGTTCAATGTTGAGTCTTTCTCGATGTGACAGCCCCCCACAGGTGATTCTCTGCTGCTCAGACCTGCACTGTGACAAAGGTGTTAAAGACTGGATCCATTCTTCTTGTCATTTTTATATTTCTTATAAACTATCACAGTTTTCATTTTCACTACCTGTGAGCCTGTCCCACCTCTTTTACCCATGCTTGCCTCCTTTTTCTACAGAAGTTGTCTGTTTTTGCAAAGATCTGCCCCCCCCCCCCCCCCCCCCCCCCCCCCCTTCTGTGTTTGCTGATCATCCAGGCCACTCTGAAACGGAGACTTCCACTAAAACTAATGTTTACAATGTATGTGTGAGAGCGTGTGCAGCTTTTACCTTATGCAGCCAAACTGCCAGTGTGGCTGCCAGTGTTGTAGTCGAGCTTTGAGACTAAAGTCTGCAAGACTGAGTCACTTCAGAAGAATCACAGTCCAGGCTGAGTCCTCCTTCCCTGAGGGTTTTTAAAGAGGGGGCCTTTTTGACTCCAAACAATTGACTGTCTGACTCTGGACTGACAGTGTGAGACTTTTTGGATGCGTAGAAAACATGAGTGAAGTTTCAGTGTGTGTGACTGCTCACTGCTTCTCTAGATTTTGAGATGCATTCATCTGTCCTGCTGATTATCCAAGAGAGCTGCAGCCTGCATGGCTGCATGATATTTATCCAAATTCTAAAAAAACTGTACATCTTGGATCCAGCAGTAAAGTCACTTTAGAGGCAGCTTGCAAGTCCAAAGGTGTTGTTTTACCCCAGGATCCAGGGACTATTTGAGGAAATGCGTGCTTTTGACTGCAGGTACCAGGGTCTAGATTTAGTTCTAGGGTTACCGATCTATCCATACGTCACTGCTTTATTTGCATAATCTGTACAGGACTAAACACTGACAACAATGGGCCACATTATTGGTTCCTGAGAGAATAGTTCCTGGAGCTTCTGGTCGAAAAGTAATTTTAGCCTCCTTACTTTGCTGACTTCACCCTGGACAGATGTCTGTTGAAGTTGGAGCTTGCCTCTGTCTTCTTAGTGTTTTTTTTTTTTTTTAACATTTTGAACATGTTGCTACATTCTCACTTGGTTGCACCCCTCTGTGCATCCTTGCAGGAACTATTGTTGATCATTACGGCACTTTAAAGTGCATAGAACACCAGATCCTTATGAAAAAACTACATACAAAAACAGTCGAGAGTCTAATGTTATAAAGGCCTCCTCTCCATATTCACAGCCTGACTACAGTTAATACTTGATCAAGTCCAAATTCACACACAAGTCGTCACAAGTCCTGAAAACTGTCTTAAACTGGAGCTCTACAACACTGGTGTCTGCCATGGCGGTTAAATGATTTCATGCTGTCTTTGTTTGATCACATCCCTTAGAAGAAGAACAGGACAGGACAGGACAGGATTGTGTCACTTTACCACACTGCGATCTTGTTTTGTCTCTTTGCAGTAACTGTTGTGTCTCTCTGCTTTGTTCGGCTGATTGAGATGTTTTGTTTGGACTCTCCCTCATGGAGCCATCGTCCCTCCACACTGCAGCTGCAGTTTTATTGTTACTGATGTATGCACAAGGCTCGTCTGAGGAAATACACTCTGCATGGACTTTATATGAGAGTATTTTTGCACTGTTTTAGTGACCTTTATCGTCTTTGATGAAAGAGTTGTTTCTGATATAAACTTTTAAAATTATTCAGCTCAGAACTGATGAAGATTGGGGCCAGTAGTTAAAACATTTGAGTAATTGTTTTTAAATCTTTATAAGCATCATTACTGAGTCATTTTCTCATCCGGTACCCTGTGGCCTCTTATTTGTTTCTCATCAGTTGTGCATGGTCCATGTGAGAAATAATCACAACATGAGATTAATGTCAATGACACACATGATAAAGATGAACTGGTGTTACATGGTTTTGTATTTTCACTGAGCTAAGTGCAATTTTTTCACTTTGGAATTTGTAGCATTATGAACTGGTTTGAAAATCTTGTTTTAGGATAACTGAAGATGTTGGTGTTTTCTCTACAAACACAGTCTGTTGTCTTGTCTGGATCCCTCTCTGATTCATTTATGTTATTCTGAGAATATGCTGGAGTATATTTGTACAGAGTCAATGTGGAAAACACAGAAATGACCCTCTAATAAAAAAGCACCGTGGGGGTGAGTTATCTCAATGTTTTACGAGACTGTAGTGCTTTAAATGTTAATTTTCCAATGCCAATTTTTTTTGTTTTGTTTTTTATTTTCTTTTTTTTTAATTGGTAAAATTAAGTCTGAAATTTGATATCACACCTTGGTCCAACCTTCATATTTGACACTTGTATTTAAAAAAATCGAAACATTTAATTTCTTCCTTTCTTTGTTGAACGTGTTGTATACTTTTGGCTGTTTTGTATCATTCAGTATTTGTGTTTTATGTTTGAATATGGATGTCACAAATATGTTTCTGTTTACCTTTACTCTGCCTCAGCAAACCTCACTCACTTTAATACTTTGCTCCACAGTTTTCACTGTTACCTACACTTTCTCTTGTCATAAATTAAAACAAGCATATAAGTATTATTTTTGTGTCATGTGTGCATCTCTCTTTCTTGTACATTTTTGTCAATATATTTTTCTATCTTTACTTACATACCTGTATTTTCTCAGCTCATAGAAAAAATAGAAGAAAAGCCTAGTTGAAAAATATAAGCAAAATACTTGTGATTATTATGAGATAAAAAGTCAAAATTAAGGGATAAAAACCATAATGATGACATAATAGGTCAGATTTTTAGGTGAAGAGAAAAAAATACAATATATTATCATTATTATCATGTAAACTATTATACTATACTATAATATGTAATTGCTCTTTACAATACCTTTTACTTTATGATTAATTCATAGAAAGGTAAAGAAACAAGAAAAACGTTTTTTCCTTTAAAAAATATGACAAACTTTAATGCATAAAGTATCCCATGACAGAAGATTGAAAGATGAAAGAACAGGAAACAGGAACATCTGATTTTCTCTCCAAACTGTGTTTCAGAAGTTTAATCCTGAGTGACGCTGCTGAGGTTGCTGTCAACACTTGGCAGCGCCTCTACAGGAACAGACAGGTCATGTGTGTGATGACTTTCTGACGGGAGGTTTGCCTGGGCATGCCTCTACAGCAGAAACTACACACACACACACGCACGCACACACACGCACGCACGCACACAAAACAAAACGAACAAACAAACAAACTAAACTAAACTAACTACAGTATGAGACAGATACTTGGCCCCGATGAATAAAACAAAAATCACACGTTAAGTTAAAGTAATGTAAAAAGTAAAAATTAAGATAAGGAAAGGTGTGATCAAAATTGTATCAAATTATGAAGAATTATGAAACATAAACTCATAATAACAGGATTAAATGTCCTTGACACAAAATATGAAGTCATTAATATGGAATAAAGCGTCACAATTACAGGAAATAAACTTATTATCTTAAGAAAGTAACAAAAATTTAAAGATAAAATGATAAAATTGTTGAATCATAATGATAGGATAAAATGTCAAGAAAAAATATCTTCTGATTTTATAAGCAAAGCAAATATGTACGGTTTTATATGTAATTTGGCAGAAATAGGCGTCAACCTTATTTGATAAGGAAATTACGGCATGTGCGGATGTTTACAAACGTAACATCCGTCGTTTGGAAATGTCAAGTTGTAAATAACGACCCATATTAACCTTTCAAAATAAAAACAAAGGACCCGCTACTTGACATAACTGTTAGTTACTTTAAGTGTTTAGTGAAATAAAAGTTTACAGTGCAGTGTTATATTTACTGTTACAAGTATCATAAAGATAAAATAGGTTTTTAAACGTGCTTCTTGCTTCAACTTATCCTGTATGATTAAAATTAAGCATTTTATTTTGAAAGGATATCGGGAAACAGCCATATACAGTTGGTAAATGGATCCAACGTGATTTCAGCTTGAGCGGGAAGAGTAATCAGGTAATTGTCCTCACGAAGCATCGTTTTGGCCTAGTTAGTTTCAAAAACCATAGTTGGCTGTTTAGCCATGATGTATGAATTATATGTTGGAACAGTAACGGTTAAAAACTTGTCGTAATGTTAGCTTATGTGAGCTAACTTTCATTTATAGCTACCAAGTGACTGTTTCGACTCTCAGGTGAGTTATCAAACGGTAAATGACAACTAAAGATTCATGTTGAACAGAAGTGAAGCATTTTAAAATAAACGTTAAAAAGCAAAACTGTCACTTTATATTGAACAGTAACGAGCATGTTTGCTATTTTTTGTGTTACGTTATTATGCTCGCTTCATGGCTACAGTCATTCAGCGCAGGCGCAAATACCTGGAATACAACAATGCAATGAAAATGTGTCAGGAAATAGATAAGCAATGCCACAATTATAAGACATTCTAATTGTTGTCGGTAATATTTTCAGTGTGACAGGGAGACAGGAACATGGCTCTGTCCCCAGTGGAGTACACCATTGGAGGGGTGAGAATCAACTTTCCCTGCAAGGCTTATCCCTCCCAGCTGGCCATGATGAACTCTGTAAGTATCTGTCTATCAAATCATTTAACACCTCCTCCATTGATTCATTGTCTTGTGTAATGGCACAGATTTCAGCCATAGTTAGGTCTCAAAGTTAAACTGTAAGATGTGTCTACAAAAACTGTACTACAAGATCTCCAGACTTGTGCACTTCATTGACTGCTAAGAGTTATGAAGAACTACACCAGGCTTCATAACCAAATGATCTGTTTTATGTTTGTGTCTGTACTGTTTACATGCAAAAATGTAAGTACTTCCTTTCTCCTTCTCTTGCTCCTTAGGGCAGGAGGAATACAGTATAGCAATACATTAATCATTACCCCCTGAAATCTTTGGTTTTTGTGGAGAATTTTGGTGGTGAAGTCTCATTGAGATTAAAGTTTCATTATGAAGTAAATGTTTCTTTAAGATGAAAGTATTGAAAAAGAATGATTACTTATGCTATGGCTAAAGTGACACTGAACTGAGGCAGTGAGGGAGAGAGGAGCAGACGTTTATGTGTTGTAGTTACTTTCATTATTCCTTCAGCTGTTAGGGAGAATAAAGCTATTCCACAAATCACCGTTCAGAATGAAAACTAGATGCTAAAAATGCTTTGATAAGTAAACCAGATCTCTACACTGGTTTTCTTTTAATATTATGCCACTTTTTTATGTTTTTAGACTCATATTCCTTTGGGAAAATAAGCACAAACTAAATTAAATATCTTACACTGCTCATCGATATTCCATGATGATGCTCCTTTGTACTTCTAACTATGCTGTTTTGTTTACTTTGATTTAATTTCATAGGCAGTAAAGCAACAATGTAATGTGTCTGATTGGTGTTCACAGATTGTGCGAGGGCTGAACAACGGACAGCACTGTTTGCTGGAGAGTCCAACTGGAAGTGGAAAGAGTTTGGCCTTGTTGTGTTCAGCTCTAGGCTGGCAGCATGCTCAGTTAGGTGAGTCTGTTCTGACAGAGGACAACAACAGGTGTGTGAGCTAACAGGTAATCACGCATGTACTTGATTATCATATTTGTGTTTCCGTGTGTGATCGCAGCTAAACTACAACAAGGAGTGATCCCTGGAGGGGACAAGGGCCAGCCAGATAAAAGCTTTGGAGACTATAAGAAGCCAAACGTCACCCCCTGTCAGTGTGTGTGTCACAGCAATGTCAAGAGGCCGGCAGCTTCACCTGCCTCCACACCTGCTCCCAAACCTGCTGTTATAGACCTGACTGAGTCACCGCTCAAAGACACAGCACAGCCAACTTCTCCTGCACCTGGGAGAAGTAATCTTCCAACTCTTCATTTCATTCAAGTGTTCTTTAACAAGCATAAAATTTTATTACGGCATTGTTTTCTGTGTCTTTCCCAAAGTTTGATTACACTTGATGTGTTTCAGGCTCGGCACCACATGAGTCACAGCCCCAGAGACAGTCCTTAGCATCTCGTCTGTCTGAGAAGTTTCAGTCCTTCCTCAGCTCTGACTGTGAGAAAGAGGACGACTTTCAGCCCCACAAGAAACGTATCCGTACAGCCGAGCCCAAGGTAGTCATAGAAAATACCAGAAAGAGTCTTGAGCTATAATTTCATGCACTTTAATTTGAAAGAAAGCTGTTTAATAGAAATGTTGAGCTTGAGTGTAGCTTGGTCATGTTTCTGTGTTTGTTCCTCAGAGCCGTAAGAGGCAGCGTCTGGAGCGGGGAGTGGTTTTCATCGATGACGATGAAGATGTGCCGGAGCTGGAGGACGAGCCTCCATGTTTTCCAAGTTGGACCACAGATCCTCAGACTCCGGCAGCTGCTCCGTCCTCATCATGCTGCGTGAGTACAGCCGTCCTTAATCCTTTATTGCTGAACACATCACATTTGATACATGAGCTTCAACGACCTCTTTCTCATCAATATGATAAATAGTTTTTCTTAAAAACATGTTTAAAAACAATAAAAAAAAATCATCTGTGGCACCACATCCACACAGAAAAAGAGTAATTCACCTGTCATGAGCTAAGCTAGTAGATCACAGCTTTATGCAGACTACTCACTGCATGGTGTCAGTACAGTAGCGTACTGTCACCACTGGGTGGCGATATACTCCACAAAATATATGAAGGCTGTTGAACAGCTATAGAACAGTAGGGACTGGAATAAGAAACATTTGAACATAGCAGAAAACTCATGGTACATAAAATGTTTATTAGTTTTAATAGAAAGCTAAATTGACCAGGTTCAAAATATCAAGATGTGGAATTTATATTTAATGAAAAACAATAATAACACCAATAACAAGCTTGAAATAAGACATTTCTTTGGACTTGTCGGGTGACTGTGGTTCATGTTAAGTCTAATAAGACATTTATTAATGAAAGAAGTTGTAAACACTTGCTTATATTTCAGTTTTTGCTGGGTACACTAAGTATGTTAAAATAAAAACACTATAACAACATATTTAGGAGTATTTTTCTTTGAACCAAGGTGATAATATTGCTGTCATGTATCTCCAAAATAACTACTTCTCTTAACAAAAAAACAGCATTTATGACGGCCGTTAAACTTTTTGTTGGCCTTTTTTTAAACCCTAAAGATGGTATTTTGAGAAGTTTTTGAAACTTATTGGAATAAAATGTCCCATAATGTCAACGTAATATTCAGGGTTTGGTCCCTCTAAGCATTTATGATAATTTGTTTTGGTGTGAGTTAATATTTGGAAGTTTGTGTCACCATGTGGAGAGACAGTGAAGCTTCTTCCTTTGTCAGACAAAACTAGTCCAGGTGCATCAAAAACCCCTTCAAAGGTTCAAAGGTGTCTCTCTGCAGTGTTAATTTGTCGTGTGTCTGATTTGTCTCCACGTCCCAGAGACCTTCAGGTAAGTGATGATCATGAGAAGTACTTTGCTGTCTTGTCCCGTCACATGGCTCACAGGAGTGGGTGAACTCTCTCAAACTGAGCCCTAACCTGCCACAGGTGTGTGGTTTGGATTTAGAGCCGATGGTGGGAGGTGGAAAAAGAGGAGGAGGGAAAGTGAAGTCGAAAAAGCGCGTCGGGCTCTGGTTTCCCTGCAGCTACATGACCCGGGCTCTTTTGTCCTGCGAGCGCTGACTGACGGCCTGAATGGGCTCCTTTGAAGCAAGCTCCAGTTTTAATTAAGAGGGTTTGCCTCGCCTGGGCCGCTGATCTGTGAAAGCCATGGGGATAAATATTGAATGGGGTTCACCCGCTGGTTACTGCGCCCGAGGGATAAACAGGTGCTTCGGAGGGCAGATATTTGCCAGGGCCTCTACCTGCACAGTGTGGTCATATCAGGAGGAGAAGGGGTGTTCGGTGTCACGTCTTCCCAGGTATTGGCTATTGAAGCCCAGCCTTATTGGGGTGAATTCCAAGCCCTCCGAAGCTGAGGAATGAGGAGCAAATTGGCGTCCAGTGAGAGGCGCCAGTGATACCTAAGTGATCCACTGCCTGCGGCCCCTCACTGCCCTCCAACTGGCCCCCTGGAGTGTGAGATTTCCATCTCTCAGGTGTTGGCAGGGAGCAGAGCAACAGAAGCCTACCTGTGAATATTCGGAGGTGTTCAGTAACACCGCTGACCTCTGTTCTGTCCATTCACAAGGACTTTCGGCGCTGCATACGCTTACACCTTGGTGGTGTAGGTGTACCACAGAAACTCAGTATACCTGTTCACATATTAAACCACAGAAACTCACCTGTTCATGTATTAAAACCAGATAAACTCACCTGTTCACATATTAAAACTAGAGAAAAGGTGGGATGTCAGGATGTCAGGATGTGCTGTGAGCCGAACTGCTGCGTTTGAGATGAGCTCAGTTTTTGGATCATATCGTTGTTGTATTGTTGGCAGTAGATTCATCCACAGACGTGCTCTCCTCTTTCAGTAAAGTTGTTAATTATTCAGGTTTGTTATTAAAAACAGTATTTTTTATAAATTCATTGACATTTGGCACCGGGCACTGTGAGCTGCGCTCCTGCTGGCTGGAAACTGATTGAGTTGCTGCTGCCATGTTAATTTCTGCTTAGCTAGCCCGTTTTATCTTTCCATATTGACTAAAATTAAAGTTAATCATTATTGAAATGGTTTTCATCACCATCCTTTGTGCTATATTACCTTGCTATAGTTGTTTGATAGACAATAGCAGGGTCTTCCCACAGCCAACAGCTCCCCAGGAGCCACACTGTTAGAAGTGCTGTGCTGAAAGAGCCGGTATGTTCTTGTTGCGAGCAGAGCTAGCGTCCACTTTGCCCCCTTTGCCAGTTATCTGCATTCCTTTCCAGGGGGTGTCTGCTCTGGGCTGTGGGGCCAGGCTTGAAACCTTGTTGTCCTGGCATCTTGGGGAGGCAGGCGTGTAAAAGGATACTCTTGTGTCAGCTGTTTCCTGCTGCAGCTTTTGACAAGGGCCTCTATTCTTCAGGAGCCCTTCTACACTGCCCCAGCCCACCCCCCTTCCCCCCACCTGCCAATGAATAAGTAATTATTGGCCATCTTGGGGCAGGATATTTGGACGGTTCTGTTTAATGTGGCAGCAGCAGGTAAGGTGATCGGGCTCAGGGCCCAGGCTGTGGAGCGTAACTGTTCCAGAGGAGAAAGGTAACCTGAACTGGTGTTGGGGCCCTGCAGCACCTCTGTTTGTTTTTCACATGGGCTCAGGGCTCGTTATCCCTCTTAACTCTGAGAGGCGGCTCTCTAAGGGCTCCCTTTGGCCTACACTCCATCACACATTGTAATATTTGATGGGCAAACACGCTCGGAAAATCTGAGCCGCCGGGAAACTGGAGCTGCTCGTCTGTCATCAGAAGTGCTACCTTCTGATCCCCATCATAAGCTGCCATGCGTGACAACACATACCGCTCATTCCTGCGTGGAGTCGGGCAGGTAATTTGTTGAGGAATTAGGGTTAAAACATGTTTGTCAAGAGTCTAAGTTATGATTATTTAATATAAACAAAAACATGTTAATCTTTGGAGGAAGAGGATGATCATGAAGTGGATTTGCTGTTCTCAGGTTAACAAGTGAAAGTGTGTCTCATTGTTGAGCTCTCTGATGACTTGTTCTGCCATTTGCTGGAGATATGTCATTAACCGCCTTCTGGAAATAAGGAAAGATATAAATGACAACACAATGTGAATTAAATAAAGTATAAAAAAGTTTCTAAAAAGTAACAAGAAACAACATGTATCTGTGCATGGGGTCATAATTAAAAACCTTCAAATGAAAATGACTATTAACGCGTTAACGAATGTACGTAATGTGTTCAGATGTGTCTGTCAGATTTACACGTATTACTGTGTCAACACAGCAGGTAAAAGTCTGCAAAATGTTCACATGCAGTGGATTTTTCTCTGCTTTAATCTTTTTACTGCTTGCGGCAGGTTTTTTTCTTATTTTGTTTATATTTTGTAAAGTTAAACAGTGATATAAATACAGAAACAGCCCAAATTAGCGTAAACTTCTCCTGCACACTCTTACGAGCGGATGCCCACACCTGAAGCCAACAAAGTGTTTAACGTTCTCAGATGAGGTCAAAGAAAAACTTGAGTTGTGAAAGACTGAAACTGTTTATTTCAAACACTAAAAAAAAAAAAGAGCAAACACTGCAAAACCTGTAATATTAGGAAGTGATTATAACCAGCTTTTGGTAAAGATGGTCTTATTAGACTTAATATGAGCCACATCCACCTGACGAGTCCAAAAAAATGTCTGATTTTAAGATACTAAAAGACAAAAATCACCCAAGAAATGCTTAAAAAAAACCTACTGATTGCTTGCGAAGATCCTGCAAAAAAAGATTTTTTTTTCATATGAGAAACTCATTAAGTACATTTTTCTTTTCTAATTGTCAGATTTTTTAAATCTTTGTAAACAATTCAGGCATCATTTTTGTATTCTTACCCTTACCCTTGAAATCAGACATTTTTTGGACTTTTCAGGTAAATGGGGCTCACATGAAGTCTGATTAGATCATTTGAACCAAAAGTAAGACAAACAATTGCATAGTTCTTTTTTTTTTGCAGTGAACCTCCAAAAACAAAGACAAACAAAAAAGTATCCTCATATAAATCCTCGTATAAATTCTGTTTACTAATATATAAAGGAGTGGGAAGAAGCAACGCTTGTTTAATCCCGCTCCATTTCTGTTGTAAATTGATAAATAATGATCCAGTCAGCTCAACGTTTTACACGCCAAGAAAAATTGCCATGAGGCTGAAACAGCATCAACGTTAAAATCCTTTAAATATCAGCACTAAATGCAAATAATTAACAGCAACAGCTGTTTTATACACGGCTCATAATTCTGATAATGTCCCAGTTTAAGAGACAGATTTCATGAATTGATCTTATAGATTTCATAGGGTGTTTCTGAGGAGCCTGTGATGGCCACAGCTGAATGCTCAAATGTGACATCGCTCCAAAGAGCTCAACACGTAAACAGGATCAGTTTCCTCGGTGTCGTCGGCTACACTTCACCTGTAAAGGTGAAGGAAAAAAGAACCCACCACGTCACCGGACAGCCAATTATGAAGCAGCTAGATTTTCTCAGCTGCCACAAAGGTGGCGGATCATCTTTCAGCCTCCAAAGGTCAGCTGGTGCTGAGTGACAGGGCGACTTATGTACAGATACTAATCCTATATGCTTCCCTGTGTGTTTTCCAAAGGGCGGACAAGACGGCGTGTCAGAAGGACTATTCAGGATGTTTATTAATGTGATGAGTCTCTCACTTCATTTATCACCGCAATTAAAATGACAATACATTCACAATACAGAGCACTGAGCAGTTATAATGGAGAGGGAGCTCGTTTTGGTGACAAGGAGCGATACCTGCCCTTAGATTAAAAGGTAAACGCCGCAGCCTTAGCTCAAAGGTGTTAAACTGTTTCTTAATCTTTCTTTGTTTCTGTCTTTCCACCAGACCTCTGAACCCTGCTCCCGCTGCTCCTGTGCTTCAACCAAAGATGGCACCAAGGACAAAAACCAGGAAGGAATAAGGAAGATTCGTAAGATCTTCTTTGGCACACGCACGCACAAACAGATCACGCAGATCACCCATGAGTTAAAGCGCACCGTGTACTCCGCCACGCCCATGACCATCTTATCCAGCAGAGATCACACCTGCGTCAACCCGGAGGTGGCGCCACATGCCAGCCGCAATGAACGCTGCAAGGAGCTGCTGGAGGCCAAAGATGTGAGAGCAAGCGCTCACTAACACACAAATATCCACAGGAATACGAAATATCCATACAAATATCTATATAAATCCTAACTTTTAACTCATGCGCAGACTTAAATCTAACCTAAATCTCATAAAATGCATCACTGGCACATCTGGATCTGCTGCTTAACAAACAGCAGGCCAGCTCCTGTTTTTTTTCTTTATGTTCTTGATGTTTCAGTGATATTTTCAGGACCTTTTTGTTCTTTTTTTAGGGTTGACCCCCACATAAACTGCGTCTTTCAGTCATTCTGTAACCTTAACCTCAGTGTAACTAACAATTTAGCCTCAGAGCAACAATTATGCTGCTACAATATCCACAATTGATCCAGGCGGCTCTTTTTGACACACTGAAATGTCAGAGCCATTGATGGAGTCTTATTGTGGCGACATGAGACACTTGTAACCCCCTATACTGTCCTAAAGTCGAGGCGCCTACTGTAATGGGGACAATTACGCTGTCGTTGGAGGTGTTCGCCTCCCATGGCAATCGTCTGGCTTCGTGGCCGATTGTTAACCCCTCGGTGGAGTGGGTGTCATGGATTCTCTGTGTCTTCGTCCCTTCAGGGTGGAGTTTCGTCAGTGTCGGGTTACTTTGCTGTGTGGACACTGATTTATGAGAAAAGCACAGCCTTCAGTCAAAAGTAGAGACTGTAGGGATAAAGGATGAAGCCACCATGATGTCGACCATCGTCGGCTGCTTTAAAGGAAGGTTTAGGAAATGGATATTATTGTTTTTTGTCTTTATCTTTAGTTTATTTCTTCCCCATTTTTGCCTTTTTTTAGAAAGGACAGCTGAAGAGGGAGATGAAGTATGGGAAGTAGAGCTTGAGGGAAGACAGTCAGCAAAGGAAAAACAAAATTGAAGTTAAAGACACCGGTCTTCTTGTTGCGTCTGCGGGAGAAGCTTAGAACATTAATGGGGTGCATGCACCTGCTGCAACAAGTAAATCAGATACTGAAGGAGCTAACAATCCAGGTTGAGTGTGCAAATACACTAGTCAGTCTGCATAACATAAAACCAATATTCAACTGAAGAAATCCTGTGAAATTTGGATGACATCTCAAACATGAGTAGGAGGTTATGTTCAGGGAATGGATTAGCCGAGGAGATGACCAACAGACTGCAGACACTCAGCCAAAGCTACCTTTCCCTTGAACTTTAAAGAGTAACACAAAGCAAACAGGTGGAACAGGTGCACTAGATGTGAAAGTGTCATGAGCAGACAAATAAGCTTTAGAGACTAAATCTGTAGTCACTCCAGGCTGTAAGCTTGATTGTTTCTAAATTTGTGCATTAATATATGAGGTCTCAAACAACGTTTGTGTGCTCCATCTTTAATCCCCCTCCACCCTCTGTCTCTGTGCAGACAGGATTCAGTGTCACTTAAGTGTCGAAGCTTAGCTCATCATTGTCAGACCCTTCCTCACAGAGATTATCATGGTGTCTGGAGGTTAGTGAGTCCGTGGATGTACAGTATCCATGTGTGACAGTGTCACCTCCACCTGTTCAACCCATAAAGAGCAGGGTGGGACATCCTAAACACACACCTGCTCTGACAGAGTAATTGGTTGTCGGTACATGAGATGCTTCTCCTTTACACGTCTTTTACATTCACTGTATGAGTGTCAGGACATGTTAACCGCTTCAAAAGCTGCAACACCTGATCACAGGCGGCCTCTGAAATACTGTATGTCCCCTCTGGATCTGCTGGGAGCTGAGGGAGGAAGATAACCTAGAAGAAAAGGATATTCTCCAAACACTGCTGGCGTTATGTTTAATAAAAATCAACATGAAAAATTTTAATCTTCTGAAAGATGTTGTTGATTTCTGACGAGCTTATTTTAGGATTACTTTCAGGCTTTGCTTTATTTACTTCCTCAGTTTAAAACACAAAAACCTTTCATTTTGTTGCCCTGATAATGTGATACCTGCTGTTTTACTGCATGCAGGTGCAGTGTGACTCCTGGTTTCTCTCTTAAAATGTGTGTTTTACAGGGCAAGTCATGCCGTTACTACCATGGTGTTGCGAGGATAAGGGACCAGTCCAGCTTACAGCGTGTCCACGGCCTCCATCAGGCTTGGGACATCGAGGACTTGGTCTCGCTGGGCAAACGTCTCCGTGCGTGCTCCTTCTTCGCTGCTCGTGAGCTGATGCAGGAGGCCAGGATCATCTTCTGCCCGTATAACTACCTGCTGGACCCGATGATCAGACAGAGCGTGAGTACAGTCTGATGAAGGCAGAAGATTATTGATAAATCATGAAATTATACATTTATTATCATCTTCTTCTTTCAATCAGCTGGATATCGACCTGACCGGCCAAATCCTGGTGCTGGACGAGGCCCACAACATTGAAGACTGTGCGAGGGAGAGTGCCAGCTTCACTTTAGACAACAACAATCTGCTGACGTGCAGGGACGAGCTGGATGGGATGATCAAAATCAACATCAGACGCTCCAAACACGAGCCGCTCAGAAACTTCTGCTACAGCCTCATCAAGTCAGAGACTTCCTGTTCATTGTAACCTCCATTGCTCTGACTTTTCCATACACTGTTTGTTCTGAGGCTAATGTTTGTCTTCTAGCTGGATCCAGGAGAGCCAGTGCATGCTGACAGAGCGTGGATTTGAGAGCGCCAGTAAAGTCTGGAACGGGTCGGATATACTGGTCATCTTTCACGGCCTCGGCATCACCGCTGATACCTTTAACATCCTGAAGGTATCGACTTTATAACGGATCATTGTAGTAACAAAACACCATAAAGAGCTCTGGTTTAATAAAACATATTTTTAATTGTTTGCCTTCAGATTAAAAGCCAAACAACTAAAGATTAATGAAATCTGTTCAAAGAGACGGATGATATTCTCTGATTAAAGTCATGAATCTAAGAGAACAAAATAAAGATGTTATCTTTTTAGTAACATTTTAGCGTAGGAGAAGAAAATTTAGAGTTTGAGAATTTGTCAAATATTTACAAGAAAAATCACAGATCGACAGACTTCAGATTTTGAAGTGCAAACATGTCAAAATGCTTTGCATCCCTGTGCAGTTTGCTCATGTTTTACGTCTGATTGTAGAGATGAGCAGTCAGCATCTCCACTTAATTCTTTGCAGAGCTGTGCTTTGCGCTCTCATCCTCGATTGCTCCATAACAGCAAAGCGATATTACCCGACTAAATGTCCTGATATATTATTTACGGGTCATCGGGAGGTGAAATGTTGTCATGAACGCTGAAAGTTCACTCTGCTGCACAATTAGTGATTTATGGAACCATCTGAAGTGTTTTGTGATTCAGAAAATGCTTTGTTGGCTCATTTTCATTTGCTGAGTGGGCACAGTCTGCTTGTAAATCAGGTCCTCTGTGTTTATCTGAACTTCTCCAAAAAATGTCACAACAAAAAAAAAATTCTGCTTTGAAAGAAAAACAATTTTAAAATCCTCAGATATGAACTGAACCCTTTCATAATGAACGGTCAGGCAAAGATTTAATTCCAGCCCCTGGATATTTCTTTAAAAATTGACTCTTTATGAAGTGTTTTGTGTTTCTGACACGTGTCCTGTGGTTTGGCAGGAAAACTTGGCGGCAGTGTTGGAGAAAGAGGAGCGTGTTGGTTTGATTAACGGCAAAGAGGACATGGTTCAAGTACCGACCATCAGCTCAGCATCCTCGTCGGTCCTTAAAGGTCTGTTTGTGGTTCTGGACTTCCTCTTCAGAGACAGCTGCAGGTAAGAGATGAATCAAAAACGTCAGCAGCAGTTCTTCAGATTGTAAAGGACTCAGAGCTGACCTCACTCTCATTTCTTTCCTCTGATATCAGGTTTGCTGATGACTACCGGGTGGCTCTGCAGAGGAACTATGCATGGACAAACGCGGTCCCTCCTGATGTCCCAGACGCTCAGGGATACTTTGTTCGACCTCGCCAAAGACAACGGCAGAGTGCCCGTGTGAAGACAGAAGTCCTGACGCTCAGTTTCTGGTGCCTCAACCCTGCTGTGGTGAGAGGTTTGAGTTGGCCGCGCGTGCCATGGAGAGACCTGTGACTGAAGTCTGTACCTGTTCATACTGAGCCACTTTAAAGGGTCTGAAATAACTGAATCTGTGTTTGTGTCTGACAGGCCTTTTCAGATCTGAGTGGCTCCGTGCACAGCATCGTGCTAACATCAGGAACCCTGTCACCCATGGGCTCCTTCTCCTCTGAACTCGGGGTGAAGTTCACCATCCAGCTGGAGGCAAATCATGTCATCAGCAAGTCCCAGGTCTGGAGATTCAGCACAGTGTTTAAAGCTTTGAACAAACACATCAGTGTGTGCATTTGTCGCTTCTCTATCAGATCAGCCTTTGTTGGAGGGGATAGATATGAGTGGAAAGTCCAGGAAATGTTACATCCTTAAATTTATACAAAATAACTGTCGCTAAACTATCAGATGTGTACAGCATGGGGAACCAACGATGCCAGATGTTATTAAAAATCTGTTTTTTAGACTTTCTGGGAGCAGGAAAGCTTTTCTTCTGTTACCTCAGGGATGTTCCCTGAAAGTTTGTTCTCAGAAGTTAAAATCGAGGTATTAAAGGGTTAATTACTGCTTCTCCTGTCCAGTAGATGTCACAGTATCACTGTTTGATCACAATTACACCAAACAAAAGATCTTGACAGTTTATTATTCATTGTGCTGGACTGAGCATCATAAATAATTTCTGACAGGCAGGAAATTAGGGAGTTACAATCTGTTCTTCAGCGGTAATCTCAAAATCAAGCTAAATTTTTATTTATTTAAAATGGAATTTATTGGGTTTTTTTTGTATTTATCTTTTAAGGAGATCCAGCAGTGCATGTATTTTAAAAGAAAAGATAAATGTTTAAGTCGTGTTTCAGGATCTTAAAAGACTGATCTGTATCTATAAACTACAGTAAATAGATGCATGAACGCTAAATCTCTCCTCTCTTCTTTCCAGGTTTGGGTGGGAACCGTTGGTGCAGGACCTCAGGGTAGAAAACTCTGCGCCACTTTCCAGCACGCCGAAACATACGCCTTCCAGGACGAGGTGGGGGCTCTGCTGCTCCACATCTGCCAGGCCGTCACCAAAGGCGTGCTCTGCTTCCTGCCTTCTTACAAGGTAAACGCACAGAGAAAACACACCACACAGAAGAGAAGCACACAGGAGACAGAGGTGGGAAACATGAATGAAGGAGAACGAGATAAGGATGCTCTTAGAAACTAAAATCTCAATCGATTTCTCAGAAATTTGGATTCAGATGAGATGACAAGTCCAAAGGCACAAAAAATATTCAGAGTTCAGGTGAATTTATGAGGTGAAGGGTGTCCAAAACTTATTGAATACTGAAACCTTTCCTACCTTCCCTTCCTTTCCTTTGGCTATTGAAACATTAAAATATAATATCCAACACATTAAAATATTAAAATCTGCTGTATGACATGGTAAAGTAAAGGTTGCAGGACGAAATAGCTATAAATTATCTATAATAGCATGATATAAAAGAGATAATGACAGTTAAAGAGGACTCTAATGTGGCCATGCACAGTGCTTGATGAGGATGAGGTGGATTTTTCCTTCAGTTTTGATCACTAATTCCCTGCGTTGACCACTTGGAGGTGCCAGACACTGTAAGATAAACTTCAGTCCTTCCTGCAGCTTCAGCGCTTTAAAGGTATTTTGATTCTTCTTGCACAAAGTGAACGGTGAAGTGAGCATTTTGAAACTCAGACGGGATTCCTGCAGATCGGGCTGTCAGGAGGCAGCTGTGGCCGGTGTCGTGTGTTACAGCAGATCAGCACTAATCAATGGAGGGACTTGTCAAGTACTTGTTAAATGGCGTCAGCCTCACAGAAGTGTATCCCGTTTCAGATAATGAGGGCGCTTCTGAGAGCGCTCTCATACACACTTTGTCCTCCTTTGTTTGCCGTGCGTTTTTCTTCATGAATTATTAATGTCCACAGGAGCTCAGTTGTCACTTTGGCTTACTAAGGGTCAAGTGGATTTCATTTATCATTGTGTGTTTGTCCACATCGCACATGTTCTGTGTGACTTCAATTAGCAGATTTGGTTAATGGACTTATTTTCTGTGGGAAACCTGACACATGTAACCCTGGATTTAAAGAAACAGCTTTTTAAAAATAAAAAAGGGGAGGTGGATCATTTCACTGCTTTATATAACCAAACGAAATCTCATTTAATGAATTTATTTATCTAAATTAACAAAATTAAGAATTGTATGTTTGGGATGGAGTGACATGAGCAGAAATAGATCTCGTTTTATTTGAAGAATTAATGGTTCGACTCCACTCTCTGCTCTTAGGTGTAAATTGTATTTTATGCTGATCATGTCTTGTTTGACTTTTTTTTAATTTATATTTAGCTTTAAATATTTTTAGAAATGATGGTGCCATAGTATCTTGTATGGAAAATTGTTAAATGGTATAGAAGGTCTGAAACTTTTTTTTTTATGTTGAAACTTTTAATTTTTTTCCGTTTTTAATAATTTTCCAGTTTTTTATTTCTTTTATGATTTCTGTGGCTCTTACACACATCCACTACACATCATAAACCAAAAACTGAACTCATGCGTGTTTGTCTCCCCTAAATGAGCGCCTCTTTAAAGGTCACTCCCTCTTATTGCAAATCATTTATTCAGTGGTTCCCAAAGTGGGGGTCAGGACCCCCTGGAGGGGTGAGAAACACTGATAGGGGGGGTCGGGAAATGCCTCCCAAAATCAAAAAAATATTTGCAGCTTCATATTTCATCCTTAATTGTAAAAATATAATCAAAAGTAGAGGTTAAATTTTGTATAAAAGCATCCAAATTGAAAAGGTTTGACCTGTTTTTCTTTGTTGAAGAGTCCTGAGGGGATTAAACCAGGTTAACATCGACAGCAGAGGAGGCAGATTTATTTAGGAAACAGAAATGTGTGGATAAATGTTGTCCGACGTTCTGCTGCTTGTTTTATTTGTTGTATTTTGTCTGTTTTTGGCTTGTTAATGTTTTGAGAGAGTCTCTGGGTCTCCTGCTTCGTTATGGTGGGGGTCACAGGCTGAAAAGTTTGGGAACCCTTTGATGTGCTCTGTTTAGTGAGCGGGGTCACTGTTCATTATCCACGAAATATTGATTCAAGAACGATTCAGACGAACAGTGAAAGTGGGCGAAAGGTTGATCTGATACGATTTTGTTAAAAACTAAGCTGGTTTTTCTCCTCACAGTCGTTTATCATTTTATCCTTTGGAGCACCTCTCTGTCTTCCACTGGAGTATAAATATCTTTAAAGCCAGGTATCTCTGGCGTCTGTGTTTCTGTATCATATAAAGGAAACAAGTTTTCTGACGTCGGACCTTCACGCTGACGTTTTGCCCTTGGCAAATTTAGTTTTTGCCTTTGGCATCATGTGAGCGTGGCTCGTGTTTAACTTGCATTCACGGTGTCACATGCAGTGATCCCTGGTTTGATTCTCTGTTTGCTTGCTATCGAGTTGCCTCCTCAACCAGCTGATGACGCCGCCATCCAAACTGTGAGGGGAAGCTAAGACCGTGGGGCTGGTTGTTTTCTCGTTTTACCTTCCTTTTTTGTCAGCCCGCGCTGCCAGCCGAGGAGCGACTGCGAGCTGTGGGATGTTTTTTTATTATTGATAGCCATGTAGGAGTCTTCTATCTCCCTCTCTGTGCACATGCATTAATATTTAATCTGCAGTCAGCTCTTAAAGATGAGGAGATGAGGGGATATGAAGGGCTGGGGTATTAATTGGAGCCCATGGAGGCCTCATTGGTGCCGCTGAGTCCCGTCTGCCCTGTCGTGTGTATGTGTGTGTGTTTCCGTGTGCGTGTGTGTGTGTGCAGGCTGCACAGAGAGGATAGGTCATCTGTAGACATCCCTGCTCAGTGTGTCTTAGTGATGGCTATCAGCCTCTCATTCAGTTGGCTCTGTGATAGACAGAGAGAGCAGTGAGACACACAGGCCTGCAGGTTCAAGGAGGTGTACCTGAACCTGTCACAGAAACACACACCTCAAGCACACACCTCAAAAACACACAGCATGGTGTGCAAGTTCATTTTGATGCTTTAATCCTGCAAACATCTGTGGCCTAAAGCTTTATTTTTATGTTTGTCAGTTCATCCTTTCCACACGTGTTAACACCTGAAGGTAGAAATATAAACACACCATCAGCTGAGGATGTGATTAAATATTTCCATGACGTCTTTAAGGGTAGATGTAATCCAGTCAATACTCAAGCTTTAGAGAAAAAATTGCATCATAAAACTGTTATTGTGTTGTTTTTATGTATCTTATTTCACTTCCTTACACCCAGGTTGCTTTAATTTTTGTTTTGAGCACAAAATTAAAGCTTTTATTTTTCAAAGTATGATCCCTGAAGAAACAAAAACTCATATGATGCTGTGAAGTTTGTCTGGTATGCCTCACTTTCTTCCTCCATTACCTGGAGAGCATGTGTCAAGACACTACTCACCGTTTGTACCTGAGGAAAAGGAAGAGAGAGCGGGAGCAGATTTTTCATTTTTATTAACAGGGGATATCACATTAGAAATGGGGGTCAGTTATTCTTTTTCAGGCCACCCAGATATCATCTACTGTATTTATATGAAACATGGGGGTTACCTTAGACTGTATAAACTTAACTCCTGTATGTCTGCTTACCTCGATCAGCTACAAAACATTGACTTTATATTAACATGGACGATGCGCCTCTATCTGCTCCTGTTAGAGAAATGAAGCAGAAACCTCAGAGGACTTGAAGGAACCCATTCTGTGTTGTACCAGCAGAGCTTGAGTGCTGTGAAACTGCAGGAAATGCTCCAGTGTTAGATTTTACATGATGTTACTTGAACTTTAACGGTCAGATTTGATGTCTTTTCTGGAACTTTTTCAGCTCATAAGGACTGAATCCAGAAGTATTTAACCTTTGGCAATATTTTACATCTCCAACACCAAATACAGCAGTGCCTTGACTTTTGGGTTCGTTCTGTGATGGATCTTGTAACTCAAATTACCCATATGCCGAATCAATTTCCCATTGAAATGAACTGAAACGCCAGTAATCTGTTCTGGACCCCCCAAAAAACACCACAACTTTTTAGTTACATTTTTAAAGAAGAAAACTTCTTTATAAATAATGAATATTGTATAAAAACACATTCCAGTAGTATGTGGTGCAGTAAAGTGGTTTTATTCAGTCTAATGTCCAACATTTGGAGATCAGACGACTTAAAGATGCTGACAGAGGAGACATGCTGAACCGAATAACTGAATCTTATTGGCTGATTTTTGCCCTTATCTCTGCACTTTCCTCACTTTAATTTGCTGCTGTTTCCCATAAAAACCTGTCCAATCAGCTCTGTTTCATCCTCCCTTTAACAATGTTTCTAAATGAGTTAGCCAAGTTGCAAAATAACTGCAAGCATGCAAAAAAAGGCAACAAAATACCAGCATTATATATCAGATGTAGACCAACCTGCTCTCTAATTATAACATCACATACAACAATCGACATCAGTCGAGCCCTTAAAAAGAGTCATCAGGGCAGAGTTTGGTGAACCGAGCAGAGACTTTCCATCCTGCATAACACCAGATATCCTTTACCATGAGACAGCGGTACAATGTGAGATGAAAATACATAAATTCAGTAAAAATACTAACTTATCCGACTCTTGTTTCGAGGAAGAGGTTGAGACTTCAGCAGCAGATGCAGCTGTGACCCCTCAGGTTTGGTACAGGGCTGTTAAATGATTACACTGAAGACTCAGGAGCATGTTGGAAAGCAGCTCTGGGTTCAAAATAAATCCTTTTTAAGACGCACAGACCCACTAAAGATGTTTGTAATCATGGTCTCACATTCATCCTTTCCCACAGAGCCTCACTGTGGTTTAGTAGCACTCAAGCCTCAACGGCCCCCCAGTTAGTGCCCATTAAAACCACAGAGGCCTGCTGTCTGGTCCCAGTCGCCAAACCAAAGGTCCACAGCTCCACTGGGGAGAAGGCGACTGATGGTTTATGAAAAACAAAAAGCTTCTGCAGAGGCGAAAAGATGACGGGGAATAGAAGATGCTTTTAAAGGAGATTGAGATCAGGGCCATTAGGTGATGTCGCCTCGCTGTCTGTGTGAAGACGCACCCAGCGCTGGCGCCTGGGCTCTGCAGAGCGCGTGTCAAATCAAAGTCAAAGAGGACTGCAGGGTGAACAAACACCCACCGGCACGCACTGTCCTCAGCTGCAGCTCAGGGGCACCTGAGGCACCAACCACACAGAGATACAGCCCGACTGTCTGTGTTTGGGAGGATATTAGACTCAGGGGTCAATTTATCCCTCCTGATTCTCTTCGAGCTGTTTTATAAGAGCTTTTACAGTGGAAACTTCAGGGTTACTGCTGTTTTGCTCAGCTCAGGACTGTTTTTGGAGGCTGAAGAGTTTAAGACGTGAAAACAGGTCGAATGTAGCTGCATTGATCTGTTTTTTTCCTCCTCTCACTTTAACCAGTGACTTACAGAAGCTCTTTGTTGCTGTTTATTCGCCTACAGTTTTATTTTTCCAAGAGATTCCACCGTCATCCCTTTCTACATCATCACAGTGATTCATTACGGTTTGGATTAAAGCTCATCAGGACAGTGAGAATGAATTTACGGCTAATAAATATCTTTGCAGAAAAAAACAGTGCTGAAGTTGAGTCTGTAGGTGAAGATGACTATCTGATGACCTGCTGTTTGAAGCTCTTTTTTAGATCTTTGTCCAGACTGTTCTGGAATAAACTTGGACCCTAGAAAAGTTTGTAAATGGTTCAGACAATTCTTCAGCTTCTCTCTTCTCACTGCTCTTCTTTTAGTTTTAAAGTCTTTGCTGGTGTCTTGTGGCAGCCATCAAAAACATACTTTTACTAACATAATCCCACATCGTTGGCTGCAAACTTCACCATATGACACAAACTGTTCAGTCCAAGAACTAAAGATAGAGGTCCTAAACTGGTGCTCTCTGTTTGTTTGGTCTGACACACACACACACACACACACACACACACACACACACACACACACACACACACACACACACATACATACACTGCATGCTGCTGTCAAAACACAGATCGCTGGATTTTAAAAAGCACTCTAAAAATTAAAGGGGGTTCAGGTCTTTGTGTTTGTACTGAAAGGAGGACGTGACGTGTTTATCAAGATGCCCTGTGATGATCATGGCTAAGTGACAAGAAGAACAGTTATCCTCTTTTTGGAGATCCTTCCCATTATTGGTCGGATTTGTGATCTCTTATACCCCACCTCTGTATTATTTTACCTCATTTTTGAATGTGCTGTAGTGCGGCGAGTGTTGTGTTGAGATTTCACACGGTTAAGATCCCGTTGGATCCCATGAGATTGATGGAAGTTTGCCATGAACAGTAACAAGATTCAACCAGCTTTTACCTTTTCTTGAAGAACTTGCCTCCACTTCTAACTAATGTTAACTTGTGAAAGATGCTGTGAAAGAAGGTGTTAGTTGGTCCCAACCATTCACACTCTAAGTGTGTTAAACCTGCTCTCCTCTCTCTTAGAGTTTGATCAGCCAGACAGTTCAAACTGGACTGAGAGCTGTGTTTCTCTCCTTATGAGAGATGGTGAATATGACAGCCACCCCCTGAATCAACCAGAAAACAATCTGCACAGTCCACATAGAAAAGTTTTCCCAATTCACCGGACCAGTATGGACAAAAAAGTGAAACGTGTTGTTCTTCTCCGAGCCTCACACCAACATCGCTGTGAGAAAAGGGGCAGTAAAAGCCAGAAAAAAGGATCAGAACAAGACTATGAGGGTGTTTAATTCACTGAGACCCATAAATATCAGCACCGGAACTCTTCACACTACCTGCTGTGCACACGTCTGGATCACCTTCACACAATCACAAAAGAAACTTAATAATGTGAGACATTACAGAATTGACATAGCAGCCAACACTCCTGATTTCTGCAGGAGTGTCACACTTTGTAATCCTTTCCCCCGCTCAACTCTCGATGTGTAATTTTTTTTTCTCTCCTGATTTTTCACGTTGATACCAGTTAAACCCACCGACGGGATTAAGTGACAGGCATTTACAAGCCATTTGTACAATCCAAAAACAGAAAAAAATGGCATAATTTTTATATTCTCAAGTTTCCGAGGGTACCTGAATGTATCACAAGTGATGTCAGCAACATGTGGACAGAGTGGTGAAGATGGGAGAATTTCATCAACATTGCTTTGATTCTCATCTTCATGAAAATTTTGTAGAAAATAACCGTTTTCTCTTGATAAATTCTGTAAAAATCATCATTTTCGGCTCTTTGCTCTTTACTCTTTACTCTGCATGCTCTGAATGATGGACATACACTCTGTATTTGCATTTAAATTTTGCCTGAACTCATATCATTGTAGGACTTCATACTGCAGTGATAAAGGAGAAGACAGGGAGTCAAAAGAAATACAAACATCAGAATTTGTAGACGGGAGATCTCCCGTTTTGTCAAAGTGAAATGGTGGAATATATAAGTATTGAAGTAATCTTTATAAAATATCTGTTCATTGTTGATTAATGTCAGTGAGAATCTCTGCTGTTAGCGCGCCGCTGTGAAAGTTATGATCCTTTGCACTCTCTTAATGGAATCAGTCTGAAATCCTTCTGTACTCAGAGACCTTTGGATCCAGTCTAACCGCTGTTGGACGTGTTAATGTCTCTGAACACTCACATTAATGTGTACTGAAGTGAAAAGCAGAACACGAAGCTCTGTCTGAGGCCGCTCTCCTCTCTGGGCAGCTGCAGTGTTTTCTGCAGCGCTCCATCGTCACCAGTGGTGTGGCTGGGACGTGTAGAGCAGACGACAGGGGAAGGGTGGCAGGCCGGAGGTGGCAGGTGGCTTCTCGCCACCCGTCTTGGCGTGATGGTTGCTGTGATATTTTGGGGCTGAATAATTTACACGGCAACAACACGTCTCCCCTCGCCACTGAGAAATGTGGCTCCTGGCTGCATGTTTCATTAATGCCATCGCCTCCAGACCCCCTCCATAATTCAGCAGGCACTAGAGAAGCTGCGATGTGTCGCCACACAGCTCACTGACACCGGGGACATGAGGAAGGAGATGGAGAGAGAGAGGCCGGATGAAGAGGAGGTGAAAGATGGAGAGATAGTACGAGGGGAAGTGTAAAAGTGCGAGAAAGACTACAGTTCACTGCTTCTAGCTGCTTGTTTCACCACCCTGTCCCAATTGGCAGAGAGGCCTGGCCCACTTTACCGTGTCGCTGGCAGAGTCTGAACGTTGCACCTACCATACCTAGAAAGGGCCATGAATTATTCACACTTTGTTGTGCCTCTTATGTGCTTAATACTGCTCATTCCCATTTATGATGCCTGGGAATCCTGACTGGCTCCTTTAGGATGTCCTGTTAGGGTTTGAAAGTGGTGGGCCACAAATACATTTACTTTCACCTCACAGCTTCCCTGTCTTTTGAGGACAAGAAGAGAAACAGGCTTTTGTTTTGTTTGAAGTCCTAAAGCGTAAAAGAAACATCAAAAGTTAAAGCAACTCCTGCAAATACGTCAGCCATGAATAAGTTCTTTGTTAAGTGTTGGAAAATGTTCACGGTTTCTTTTTGTTGACAATTATCTTACGATTTTTAATTATTAGCCACCAGATATACAGAGAAGAGTCGAAAACCTTAAATATTAGAAACAGGTAATCAGAAATGTTTTAGACTTTAGCTCAAACTGTGGTTGAAATGAGTGTTTATCGGAATTATTTTGAGGTCTTTTTTCAGGTAATTGTTCTAAAGCAGATGAATTTATCAGGCTTTATAAATCTGCAGCCTTGTATTTTCATGTTTACAAGTAATTTTTCTTTAAATAACAGATAAATACATGAAAATTGTGGTCTGGTTGAAATTTTATTGTTAAAAAAGATGAAATATTTCAAAAAGTGTGGATTTGACGTGAGACGTGCTTTATTTTGAAAAACTCTTAATTGACAAATCATTAGACAAACTCTCAAACAGCTTTAAACCATTACGATCTTATGTTTTCAACTCTTTTATTCCTTGTTTACATACATGCGATGTGTGAAATGAGCCTTTAGACTGAGATGCAGCAGTCCAGCCTGGTCTGTTCCCAGTCTGTCGGCTAACACCAGCTCTCTGTCAGATGTTGCGGTCAATAATTCATGAAGGAGCTCATGTATGTAATTTTTGTGTCTGTAATTTCTGTGCTGAGTGTCTAACACTCACATGGCTGAGAGCGTTTGCTGAAGGTGCTAAAGATGCGTCTGAGTGCACATGGAGCACTTCACACCTGCATGCTGCTGCCTGTACCAGAACAGTCACTGACTGCTGTTCACATGAGTACATTTGAAGAGAGACAGTGAGGGAACCTTTCCTCACACCACGGTCTTTAAAATCATAAGGATTAACTTTAAGTTTAATTAATATTAAGGAGGTTTTTTGTTGGAAGAGAGGAACCTGTGCTGCCAGCTTAGAGGACCTCAGCCTCTCTCGATGGGATGAGCTGAACCTGCAGTCCAGTGATTTACGATATGGAGCAGCCTTAAACCCTTGAGCAGCCTTGTGGTTGTTGCTCTGGTATCACTGACTCTGTATAAACAGGAATGACATGCCTCCATCTTCACCCGTTGATAGAAAGTGAAACCAAAACCAGGCCATGACAGGATTAAAGTCCCACCCCCTTTTTTTAACTGTAGATACACATCCCTCTTCCCTTTGCTGTTCTTGAGCAAAGTGCCAGGTGTCACAGAGACTGACAGCAACCAGTGGGGGTCTGTCTGGCTCTGGAGGCCCACCCCTCCTGAAGAAATCAGGAAAGCTGAAGGTTTCTGACTGGGAGGACCTTCTCAAGCTTGCCAAGCACAAAGAACTGCCCCCTCAGTGATGAGAACTGGTTTTACATCAGAGCTGCATCCCAGTCCAGACCTGTACTCCCATGGAGGTTCTGGTGTTGGTGTTGGCTGCATGACCAAGATCAACAGGAACAACATTTGCCCCGCTTCATACAGTGTAGGGTCCAGAAATGTGGCTCCTAAGGTGCTTCAGGGCCTTGAACTGTTCAAGAGGACTGAGACATGTTGGCTTCACTTTAGGGAATATGTGGTGCTGTTCATGTTTTTAGACAGTCTGTGGATCACTGAAAGCACGTTGTCTCAAGTTTATTTACTGTTTCAGTCTTATTTTGATCTATATTTATTTTAATCTTCACTTTATTTCTGAATTTATTTTTTAAATCACACATTTTTACACAAAGCCATCTTTCTTGGTTGTTTGTGTTTCTACATAAGCACAGGCAGAGGTAAATAAGAGCAGGATTATCCTTCTCATCTCATCTTCTCTTCACTTTCAGGTGAATTCACCTTTTATACTTTAAAACATTCAGAGTAATTCATTCATCTGCACATCTTTGATCACCACACCTGTATAGATGTGCAACACACAAAGCAAGATGCACCTCCACTTCACCACGCAATGTTTTATTCATATGTTTGGGTTGGTTTCATCCAGGAGGGAAGTGAGAGTGAATCGTTTTTATCGTGTCATGCAAAACTCTGCCTTCGTTTTTCAACTCTGTATCTTTGTGTTCTCGCGTCATTATTCAATGAAGTCTTAAAGTGTTGTTCCTGCAGCGTACAAAAAAATTTGTCAAGTGCTTCTGAAATCTGCAGTATGAACAGCTGATGTTATTTTTATCCTTGTATTGAATTTAACTTTAAGGCGTACCTGATGCCCCATAGCTTCGCTTTGTTTCTCGTTATATTTTAAGTCTCTCCTAAGTATATGACTGTTAATCTTAATCAGGTTTCATATCTGACTCCAGGAAGTGTGTTTGATTGTGTTTAAACTGATGGGGTCACAGTAATTCTTATTATATTTGTCCCTGATACTCTTTGTCTGGCATTTGCAGCTTCTCTCTGAGTGCAGCCTGGCAGATAATGGCTGTTTTGTTTAGTGGTGGATCCTCTTAAGGTACATAACATAAATTATTCATCCTGCGCTAAGGATTGCACTGGAAAGCAATTGAAGGACAAACAGTTTGCTAAGTTGAAGATGCACGTAAGGGGGTTCCTCGTCGATGTAACACTGCATATTTAGTGACTGTGGCATGTTTTATTGATGCAAACGTCCTGCCTTCACTTGCTTTAGGAGGCAACGACCTGACGAAATCTTCCCCATGCTTCATTTCACCACCATCACTGTGGCATGCACGAAGCTATCAGGGCTCTCATCGCGTCTCATGTCCCTGTCTGCTTCAGATGTTTTCCTTTGTTCTGCACAAAACCTGCTGAGGAGATTTCTGTTCAGCGTTGGTTGAAGCTGTCTGAGGAGGTAAAGTAGATGTTGAATCCTACTAACCATCCTGCTTCAGGCTCAGGCTCCACCGTTTGTCACTTTCACCATGTTGAGAAGTTTCTGCTGTCTCCGTGAAGAACTTCTACTTGACCCTTCTAACACGTTTCCAATCCAGTGGAGCTGCTCTTTGATTGTGAAGCCATGCTTATTCAAGGATATAATCTGCACAGCACAGACAGTGGAGCCATGCTAGGATGAAGGCTTTTAGATCAATGTGCCTCCCCTGAGAGCTTCTGACTTTTTGCACCAACAATAGTGCAGGAACAGTGATTTTATTACAGAGGGGGTCTAAAGCCCATCAGCTCTCTGACTGCTGCTGCTGAAGAAAATGAATCTGAGCTGAAACAGGGCAGGAGAACAAATGCTGGACAGCACACAGCCTCTCGTTTTGTGATCCGAGTGTTCTTAAGAGTTTACAATCACAGTTCTGTACGGTCGCCCTGAGAGCTCACAGCACTGCAACTTAAGAAAGCACATGCAAAAAGACAAAGCACAAGCAAATAAAGAAAACATCTTCATCAATTTGACAACACATGCGCAACATTTAGAAAACGCACTGCAAAGACCACAATACAACACATTAGAAAAACGCAACAAGTAGGCTGCAACACAACAGAAGTGTTTCCCGAGGACACTTAAAGTGATGCATATGTCCCTGAAACCAAACCCAGAGCCTCCTGTAGTGGAATAACAGAAGCTGCTCTGATAGAGGAAGCTCTTCCTCATCAATAATGTCTTTGGTCAGCTCTCAGTGATCCAGCTATAAGTGATAAACCTCTGCCTGAACCAAACCTTGGTGAATACCAGTATTAACCACATAAACCCTCCTGTGAATTGATCAGATGCTGGACAAGCTGCGAGACCGATGGACCAACACGGGTCTTTGGGAGAAGCTGGAACTGAAGAAGACCGTGATCACTGAGCCGCGTGGAGGAGCGAAGGGAGACTTCGACGAGCTGCTTCATACGTACTACGATGCCATCAAATACTGCGAGGAGAGAGGTGAGACTGGAAACATCCTCCAGCTATAAAACATGTGTCTGTATCTGTACTCATGTCCTCTGCTGTCTGTGCTGTCTGTGCTTCAGATGGCGCTCTGCTCATCGCCGTCTGTAGGGGGAAAGTTAGCGAAGGTCTGGACTTCACAGATGACAACGCCAGGGCTGTGGTCACCATTGGCATCCCCTTCCCGAACATCAAAGACCTTCAGGTAGATGTTTTACCTCATTTCTTTAATTTTACCTCAGACAACTTTTACACCCCTGACCAAAGTAATCAGATTACTGTTGAAAACAACGAGGTCATTACAGACGCCGCTCTGCTTTTGATGGTATCATGCTGGAAGCCGTGTCTGTAAAACACACGTGGTCATTGTTTTGTCCAAAAGCAAACATTTTGGGTCCACAAACACCGAAGTCTCCCTCACAGATACACTCACGCACGATCACACACAAACACACACCAAATGAGAGCATCTTTTTTTGGTGATCCGTAAAAAACAATCCCAAAGCGATGTTGCTGTGTCTGCCCCGTCCTTAGCAGATAAAGTTGACCTTTAAGTTGGACTCTCTCCCCGCCTCCCGCCTCTCCTCCCCTTTACTCCTCCACGTCCTGCTGTCAGAGCACGACGGAGCTTTCACTAACCTGATCTGTCAGTGTGGGCAGACGTGTGAGTGATTGAAGCTTCACAGACCCTTTCACCTTAGCCCAAGCTGTCAGCTTCCCCACCGTCAGCTCTCAGGACACTGCCTCTCAGATTAATCCTTCACCTTTGCTTTGTTTGGCTCAGTTTTCGTTTTGATTTAAAATTCACTCAAGTATATTTCAGACAGAATAAATCAAAGTGCTCTAATAGTGCAGTTTTGTAAAATGTCTGCTGCTTTGTTAAAATATTTTCCGTTGGCAACAAACTCAAAGAAATTCCCTCAGCGAAGGATTCACCACCAGTTTCCCGCACAGAGATGAAGCCTGCTGTCCCAGCGCTTGTAATATCTGTATAAGGTGTCATCCACTGTCAGTAAACAAGGACAAATTCTTCCTTGTGCAAACTCAGTGCATGTGTGCCAATCAGTGTCTCTACACCTGCCTTTACATCATTTTAAAAAAATGCATGTTTGTTATTAGAAGAGTAAATAAGGTGTCTGAGGTTTGAAGCAGTAAAGAAAGAAATAAAAAGCCTCAGAAACATCAGTTTGTCTTCTCTCCTGAACGTATACTGGAGCTAAACTCTAAATGGTTAAAATAAGATAGTTTTAGCATGAACCCAGCTTTGTGAATTAAACTGAATCATTTTCTAATGTAAGGCGACGTAACAATCAAACAATTAATGTGTCATTACTTAGTATATCGTAACTTGATATGTTATTTGTATCATCTGCTATTGTATTGAATCATAACGTATCCTTTCGTAGCCTGACGTTTCATTGTGTATCATGTCAAAATGAATCAGTTTGTATCATATCGTATTGTCTCATCATGTATTGTAACGTAACGTTAGTAGAGTTTCGTATTGTATCATATTGAATTGTGGCTGATTGTATTTAATGCTGCGTATCATGATATATCATAGTGTTGTAAAATAACGCAAAGTAACAAAGCATTTTAAATTAACGTTAAGTATCATAAATTTACTTAATCAATGTAAATAAACAGAGTATTTTAATATATTGTGAAGTGTCGTAAAAGAACACGAAGTAACAATGTATCGTAAAGTATCGTGAATTTAGTATTGTTGTTGATTTAACGTTAATTTTAGAGTAACGTAAAAAAAAACTCCAAATATCATAAATCATTGTAAAGTATCGTAAAGTTACAATTTATTGTACAGTTGTAAATTGTAACAAAGTAACAAATAACATAAATAAAAGTATCATAAATCAAATAAAGTATCGGAAATCATTATAAATTAATGTAATGTTATCTAAATCAAAGTATGTGAAATTATTGTAAAGTAACGTTGAGTATTGTAAAGAAACATTAAGTGTCATTAATTAATTTCAGGTAAAGTATCGTAAATTAATCTCAAGTACTGTAAAGCGTTTGTAAACTATCGTGAAGTAACATTTTGTATCGTATCATACTGTGGATTTAGTGCTTTCTTTCTCTATCATCTGTTTTTGGTTTTGAGCAACAGCTTTAGATTGATCCACAGCAGAAAATAATCCCTAACAAATCCTGTTGAATAACATTTGTGGGTCATTAGAGCGAGCATTATAGCACATTAAATCACAAATGAAAAAAAAGTAGTTTCCCTTCACTTCAGGTCATGTTATTTCTGTTTGCACTGAATGAACAGTTTGCAAATATCAGTCAGGAAGCCTTTAAAGTGTCTGCCAGAGCAGCTGAAACAGGAGCTGGCTGGTGTTACTCTACTGGTTGACAAATAACTAAACAAACACAGAATAAGGCTTTTAACACATAAAAGAGAAATCATTTGTTACCAGTCAGTTAGTTCCAGTCCGTACGGTGTCATAACAGTGACGCTCCAGTGTAACTCTGCTGCATCTCACATTTAATATAACGTGTCTGATGTATAAACGGAAAAATAAAACAGGAGATGGAGCAGAGCATTGGGACGAGGATTCAGAAATCCAGAGCTGGTTAGAGAGAGTCTGGATCTGACAGAGCGTGAAGACACGGTGCATATCTAATGACAGATTCCACATCAACAGCCTTTGTTTGTTTGCTACAAGAGCGGCAACCCTCTGAGAGCTCGCCGTCTCCTGACGCATCTATTCATAACTCTGCAGCGTGATCAGGTCGGCCTCTTAAATTCACATTAAAACCTGAAACCGTCTCTCTGCTTTTTTCCTTCCCCTCTCATGACATTTCTTCACCTGCAGCTGGATTTCTTGTTAGTATAACTGTGTTAGTGTGATGAAGTTTGTCTTTTAACGCATTTCCCCCTCTATCAGAACTCCTGATCATATTCACACCACACGTCCCATTGAAAGCAGCTCACCTTCACATGTGCACGACATGTTCTGACACTGACACCTCCATGCACCACTGCTAACGTGCACATTCTCCTAAGAGCTCACATGGACCCAGACATATTAATTCATTTACTCCTCGCCGCTCTCACACGGCAGCACCCTGCTGCGAGGATAAGAGGTGTGCTCTCAGCTTCTCTCTCTTTAAACCGCTTCACCTCCTACATGCCTGCTCAGCCTGCATTCCCAGACAGGCATAACTCTGTGACGCTGGGCCTAAGCACAGAGCACGGCTTTTTACTGGCCTGTTGTGTTATTGTGACAGAGATCAAAGGTTGAACTTGGAAAGTCCTCTGCAGAGAAAGCCCTGCCAAAGCTGGAGTTACATTTACGTCCAGTGTTTTCTTTTTCCAATGGCTTGTTTTAGGGTTAACAGTCACGTCCTGCGTGAGTGAGCCCAACAATAAGCAGCTTTAACGAGCAATAAAAAGACACTTACAACTGATAAAGCATCTCTGTGAGTTTAATGAGGGGCTCAGCCAGCCTCTCTCTGCTGCTCTTTATTAAAGACGAACACGAGAGGAGTTTAATTCTGAGGCCTGCCAGCACGTAAAACGGATGGATGATGGGGATTTCAGAGGAATGTTGGAGATTTTATGGGAATCATCAAAAAACGAGGGGGTGAAGGATGCTCCGCTGTACATATGGCTTTATCAGCAGCCACTGCAGGAGAGCTATAAAATACTTGATCCCCACTTCTTCTCTGCTTGTCAGCACCACAGGCCGGACTTAGAGAGACTACCGAGTCCACATTCTTCAGTGTTCATGCTCGTCTAACCCTTTATTTACCCACAACAGCAAAGAGACCGTTTCACAGCGTTCATTACGACGCTGGGTACTGTTTAAGGATGTTTGCAAACACAGTACGGAGTTGTAACACCCAAACCCAAAACAGGACTAATTACTCCAAGTTTTCATAGAAGGATTCAACTCCACTGCGTTTCATCCACAAAACAAGCCGAGAATCAAATTAGAGGATTATCGATCGACAAGATCCTGAATCCAGACTGCCTCTTTTCCTCATGGCGGTATGAAAGGGGGCACTTTGGAGACTCAGCTTTCATACACCGAGCCTCTCCTGAGCCGGTCAGGGAGCCACAAAGTCAAAAGAGGTCTGAAGATCAGGAGGAATCAAGGTCTCCAGTTAAAGTCTGGTCAGAGGTTGGAAAGAACATTAAATGGTCTGAGGTTGGGTAGAAACAGCTTTGGGATGTACAGTATGGATAAATTTATAGATTTTAGCTGATACCCTAATAACCCACTCTTGATGGCCGCCATCGATTTCCAAGACTTCTTTTTCTCCACACCTGAGGGTGAGTCCATAGATCCTCCTCATCACCTACGATACGAAGCTCAATAATTTCATCCCCTTAAACCTGACTGACCCTCTCAAACACCGCTCATCATCTTGCCATCCACAATCATCAGAGGCTAACCTTCTGTTCCCAGACCGAGACCGAGTACTGCACCTGGAGGGACAGAGTCTTTACCATCAAAGCCTCAACTCTCTGAACTGTGTCCCTCCAAACATCACTCACTAAATTATACCATTATTAAAAAAGTTCACAACACGTGACCTCAGCTACAAAGTCTGCTTGTCCATGGTCAAACCAGTGGTCAAACCTGTGGTCAAACCAGTGTCATTGTGGATCAGACTGTAAATGTGCAGAAATCACTTCACACAGGACAGGAAGGGATACGTCTTCAGAGTAGACTCAGGACACTGTTCTGAACACACCAATAGCTGCTGAAATCTTCAGTCTGCTTCCTGGAAAAACAAAACTTTCTGCAGCTCTTAAATACTGACTGTTTTGTGGAACTAATGCTGGCTTCAGCTGCTGCTTCTTGAGTACGTCATCGTTGTGATATCAACTTTCAGATAATTTGTAAGATTTGTTGTGTTGAAGGAGAAACTGGGACTTTTTTCCTTCCTCTCTGAATTCTTGCGGCAGATTTTGCTCGTTGCACCCACGTTACCTTCCTGTGAAATGGTTAAAACCATCCGCACTGGTGACGTCATTTCTACTCCCTCAGAAGCTACAGCTAAGCTTTTCTCCTTCTTTACATATAAGATAAATAACTGAATATATTATTGATAAGAGCAGCTTTTATCAGTTGTTTTAATGGGATAATAACATTATTATGTTATTAATTTATCAAACAGATTTCCTGTGTGGGAGCTATTTTCAATTTTTAGTAAATCAGGCTTTCACACAACAGTGGATCAATTTATCTTGAGAAAATAACAGTACAGATGTTGGTCATCAGATGTTGCCGTTTTTCATTAATCACAAGAAAACCAGCAAGAAAGAGATAAAGATAATGAGATTAAAAAGTTGATATCAAGAGGAAGCTTTAAAATAACTTGTTTCAAACTGAGTAAGTCATTTGGATATATGTCTCATGCAGCCTCAGGTCTCCTCAGTTACCCATCCTGTGTCCGTGTCCTTTTAATTCCTGTCATTGGATTTAAAATTTGCACAGTAAATGTTCAATTTTTGTCACAACATGAAGATGAGAAACAGACAGACACGAGATGAATCAGAGCGATTTTTTGAACCACCTTACACCAGATGGTGGAGGTGATGGGAGCCCTCTGCATCTGCAACATCAAAGACTGTCTGAGACATTTATATCACTGAGAAGTTTTCAGTGTTTTGAGTCAGAGATGGAGGAAAATGTGATTATACATTCCCGTTTCTCTCATCAGAACATTTTCCAGCTTCAACCGTCATTTGACGTCTAAAAACTTTTCTTAACATGACGTTAACTTCTTCTTGTTGCAGCAGCGGAGGTTTGAGGTGAATTCAGTTCATAGTTTGGTGTGAGTTGTTGTTTGTGCATGTTGGAGAGCAGTGTGATACTGTGTGTGTGTGTGTGTGTGGGTGGAGTGTGTGTGCAGCAAACACACACAGGCACACATGGACACTGTTTTCAAGACAAACCACTCAGCTGTCAGCTCGGCCTTATGTGGCAGATGAGGCGCTCAGCAATCTCAGTGACAGGCACAAGATGTCCTGGACTGCCAGGGGCGTGCACACTGACACTATGACACACACACACACACACACACACACATACACACACCCTACGTAAAATGTGGCTCATACAGATGCGCTCAGCTGCAAATCATGCCTACTGGTCAAATATATGTTTTTAGGGATGAACAGGTAGCTGTAGAGGACAAGGCCAAAGCAAGCGAGTGATCTCTTGACATTTTAACTAATCCCTTCTAGCTTGTGGTTTCTTGCACATTTGCGAGACTTGCTAGCAGCCAGAATTGGCTTTTTCACATATGCAACCTGTCATCTTAGATCGAAGGATGACATGGTACGGAGCGGGGATGTGATGGCTCGAACGCTGAAGTGGACTGTGATTGGATTTAGATGACACCGTCGGCTCGGGGCTACTGGCCTTTCTGCTCCAGCTGTGGGTTCAGGAGTGGATTCTTTAACTGCTCTGGTGTCTCATACGTTGGCAAACACGGCACCGTGGAGCCAGCAGCGTTTACAATACTCCATGTGACAGGGCAGCCTCCTCCTGTCATCCCTGCTGTTTCTCTATTCGCACATATAAAACCTTCAAATCTCTGATGACTCCATCTTTAAAAGTCCTCCTGTGTGTGTGTGTGCGTAGGCATTCTCAGGTGTTCCTCACTTGTTTGCATGCTTCTTAGGTAAGGTGTTATTAGTCATAGCCCAAGTTTGGGGCGACATTTAGAATTTCCTGTGACTCTGCTTGTTTGTTTATGCCCAGACGGGCCACAGTGGCATTGCGTGATGCGCGTGAGGGAGCAGGCTGTACCTGCCACGGCCCCCGTGTTTGGTGGCTCAGGGCGAACACACGGTACCTGTCAAAAGCAGTTAAAGCCCCGTTCAGCAGGCTGCCTTGCATGGCATCCCGTCAGACGCCAGCTGAACTTTTCACTTGTCAATTCTGAAAGGTTAGCGCTAAAATCAGCAGAGACAGATGCAAATGGATGGATGCTTTCCTGGCATTTTTGTGCAGGGATGCTTCATGTCACCTAGACCACCTTGTGTGCCCCCTTTCTCCCTGCACCACTCCGTCATCACTCCTGTTTAGCCCCTCCATTCCTCTTTCAGAACACATCTGTCTGCAGGGGCAAATCCAGCTCACCCCTTCAGGTCCTCAATCATGTTTGTTTGAGCTCTACTCTGTCCCAGATCTGTCACTTTATTAATTTACCCTTTATGTTCAACATTAATCCAACTAGTTCTTCATTATCTGACAGAAATAGAACCCTTCCCGTCAGAAATGTATTCCATTTTAGAAGTTATCTCAAGCTCACTTCTGCAATCTCTTGTTAAAAATCTACGTCTACCCGCTCCTCTCAAACTCATGTTCAAGATTACCAGAGAAACAAGTTTTATAGGACGTGTATCACTAAAATAATGAGCTCTCCAACAACAGCTCCAATTAAAAATGGTGCTGTGTCTTGCAGGATGTTTGGAAATATGTCAGTTAATCAGCAAGTCCATCAAAACTCTTCTAAATGTTACATCTGCTTGTTTTAGCATGCCATGGCCATCTTCGCCTGCTTTTGGTCTGCTTACCTAAAAAGATATCGCTCTGTTGCCGCGTTTACCTAGAATTAATGGTGACGAGTGAGTTGACAAACTAAAGAAAGTTTGACCCAAACCTCTGGAAGGTAAGATACATGAGGAGCATGCATACTTTCCCAAACTCATCATTACAAATCTGCAAGCCCCCAAACTCATATTGTGGTGCTGTTGAGGTTGATTTTGTGAGTGATAAGGTCCAATATTCCCCCCTAGTTCTCCTATAATAACATTAACTTTCAATCATCACTATTCCTGAGGATCCTTAAAAACACAGCTGTCTCTTTCTGATCCAGAATCAACGAGCGAGCTGAGATTGCCTGGAGGAGGTGGTCTCTGCTCGCTCCCATTTGAACCCTGAAGCGGTTTGTTTGCGTTGTGAAGGCAATCAACCCAGCTCCTCCAACAAACAGCTGCTTGACTCATCACACTTCAGGAGTAGATAAAGTAGTTAGTTCAAAAATAGCCACAGGCTAACGACTCTGACTGTCTCCATCCAACCCAACATCAGCAGTCAAGCAGGTGCTAAATGATGCAGCATCACAGGACTCAACGTCTCCTGGTTTAAAGCTGGTTTAGTTCAGAGTTGAGTCTAGCTCAGTGTAGCAGCTAAACTCGTCCTTTTCATCACTTAAACCTTAAACCTACTCAGAGGGTCCAAAGCCCCTCTTCTTCATGTGATGCATCACTCGTTTGTAAACGTCTCTATTTCTGTGAGTGTCGTCCAGCTCGTCCATCCAAACGACCCTGAAACATTTAACCTCCTCTCTGTTCCAAGTCAACCTGTGGCTAATTGTCTTGGCTGGTTTACCAACTCATCTTACAGTTAGCGTCTTGATGTGGATCAATGGATCATCTAAATCCAGAATAATCTACAGGTTTGTCCAATCCATTGTCCAATCCCTTCACTTGTGGTCTACCTTTGGTTTCAGGTGGAGCTGAAGATGAAGTACAACGACCAACACTGCAAGTCCAGAGGTCTTCTTCCAGGCCATCGCTGGTATGAGATCCAGGCCTACAGAGCTCTGAACCAGGCCCTAGGGAGGTAAATCTGTCCTCTACAAAGCGCAGAGTGTTTTTGGGCTCAGTCTTTTATATTTTAACCTTTTCTGTTCTTTGTTTTAAAGATGCATCCGGCACAGGAACGACTGGGGGGCTTTGATTTTAGTGGATGATCGTTATAAGAATAATCCCAACAAGTACATCACAGGTACACAGGCTGCTCAGCCCCTCAGCCTGAACACTAGATGGCAATAGTTGTCCATCCTCAGAGCGCTACTGGTATTTGTCCCTGACTCTGTGTGTGTGTGTGTTTGTCCCTGACTCTGTATGTGTGTGTGTGTGTGTGTGATCTCAGGTCTGTCTAAATGGGTCCGTCAGCTCGTCCAGCATCACAACACTTTCAGCAACGCCATGCAGTCTCTGGTGGCGTTCTCCCAGCTGCAGCAGAAGACAGAGGCTGTCCCTGCAGACAGTCAGACCCTCAGCTCCACCGCCCACTCTACTCCAGACGGTCACCTGTCCATACCTGCAGAGGATCAGAGTTCAACCAAGACCTCAGGACCTCAGACACCAGGTCCATGTGAGAGACTGTCTGAGCCCCAGAGCCCCCCAGCCATCAGTTTTTTCTCTCACACACAGTTAAAGGCGGAACAGAAAGAGAGAGAAGGTGAATAAAGGAAGAATCAATGTGCTGCAAAGTCCTATTAGCTTTTTTATCCATCGTTTGGACCTAAAAAAAATGTTCCTCTCTAAAAATCTGTAGCTTCTTTATTTTGTGAGCATCTTAACTTCCATGTTTATGTAAGAAAAACTAGAATTAAAGTATAACAGATATTTAAAAACATGCTGCACTGGGATTAAAAAACCCCAACCTTAACTAAAATTTAATGTATTTAAATCTGGATTTTAATTTGTTTTATTTTACAGGGATGATGTTGTTTAATATTGTCCTGAGACATGAGACTGGAACAAAGGGTTCATAGCTCTTGGAAATTTTCAGCTTTTGTCTCTTGCTGGCTGCTTGAATGTAAAATGTAATGAAATTTAAAGCAGAAAGCATCATAAATCACCCTGCTGCATCCAGCAAAACAACAACCAGAGGGTGAATGCCCCCAAAACACCACTGTTAACCGATGAAGTCCGCCAAAGACGATTAAAAAAATGATGATCTTACAGTCTGTTGTCCCTGATTGAACTAAATGTCCCTCAGAAGTTAAAAAAAAAAAAGCTGCTGCATGACTTAAATCCTGAGCTTTGTGATTCATCTTAATACTGTTATTGTGCTGATTTGTTTTTGTCTAATGATGAAGATCTTAACTCATAATCAAACGGGCGTCTGGGTCATATCTAGCTCAAGATAAGACAAAACCCTGCAGCTCTCAAAGTTTATTTAGCAACTGAGGTGTGTAGTCAATGATGAGTGAGGTCTGAGTGCCTCTTTGTCCTTTTCCCTCCAGCATTTCTTGGAAAAAAAATGCGTCATCGTCCTGTCTTACTCACCCAAATATAAACATAGCACCCAGTGCAAAACCCCTCCTTTGTGTTAGAAAATAAAAGCACAAAGGATCAAATAATTACACTTTTTCAACACAAATGCTATCAGACCTAATCTTATTTCTTACTTTAGGCCTTCTTATCTTGTCAGTATGACATTAAAAAGAAAAAAGACTTTTAAATACAAAATTGATCGTTGCTTCAAAGTATATTTTAATGCCCATATTCACTGCATGGAGGAGGCGTCAGACCAGCATGCTCAAGCGACTGCTTTTTTACATTTTCAGAAGCAAAGATTTACTGTAAAGACATTTTTGACTTTTAAGAGGAAGCAAAATGAGATTTATGCCAGAAAACACTTTGTAGAAATATTAATGAGGATTGGCAAAGGGATGAGATGTAGGGGGCGCCATACCCCACACCAACAAGTCCCTTACTGGAGCTCTCAAGGTAACTTTGTGTGATAAAAAAAGCTCCTGCCGATAGATGGTAACTGCAGAGTATAGGTTAGCCTGGTTTATAAGACATATTTCTTTAAAAAGGTTTAAAATGCCTCCCTCTGGGTGATTTCATGTGTAATCAGAAATGTGCGATTTCTGTGCAGCTGTGTAGCTCTTCATAGTGCCGTCTGTTTCCACCATGTGTAGTTTAAAACCCTGCTAGCTATCTGTACGGTGGTTGAACTCAGCGTATAGTAACTGTCTGGACTCCCTCTTCTGGTATTTGTTTAACAGTACACCACCGATTTTGAGTCCCATCAAGTGTGCTTCGAGTGGCTATTCGTAAAGCTTTGGTTAGCGTAGCGGCATCCTCTGGTTGAAACACTACAAAAAAAAAAAAGTAAATACCTCTCCCTGTTTTTATGGTTTTGGAGAAAATGTGTCAAAAGTGTGTCTTGTGCACTGAACATTGTGATAAGAAAGATGTGATTGTTGCTTTTGAGTGAATACAGCCTCTGTACTTTGTTTACATTCAGGAAACAGTTGACTGCTCCTTCCACTCTCTGTAACCCATCGTCCTCCTTTGCCCAGTGTTATTCATGCCATTTGAACAGCTGTCTTTTAAAGTCAGCGATCTAAAAGGTTCATGCCTTTTTCTGCTCCCTGAGAACGTATGAGCATGACATCAGCTCCAGAAATGATGTCGAGGTGACGTGTTTGCACATCGCTGTGGCGAGCTCCCATTGTCTTGGAGGTCACGGCAGGGTAGAGCAGTTGAGTTTGGTGTGGTGGAGAGGGGTGGGATAGAGCAGAAGTAGCACAGCCCTCCACAGCCCCACCCCTTGTGGTGTTGGGGGTGGGGGCCACGGGATCAGTTGAGTGGCTTGCCTCATTACTGTAAGGTCTTCTGCGTGCCTGAGTGGCGCTGGAGCGAGCTGATGAGCAGATGTTGGACTGTTGCTTTTAATTAAATCCACTTGACCTTTGTTTGGGTGATATTGAGCGTAAGCTCACATTAATTTTTTTATTTAGAAAACAGCCGTGCTTCTCTGCTTACCAGTCTCGCCTTGTAGTGACCTTTTTGTTGACTCTCAGAGCTCCTGGAAATCCCCAAAACCTCCTGCCTGTCATTGAGGGTCCAATGTACATCATTACACACATCTAAAGAGAATCAGGAATCAGTAGCATGAGGTTAAGATCCGAGATGGTGACATTTGACCAATAAGACTCCGAACCTTTAAAACCATTCATGCATTTTTACCTTTTTCACCAACATGTGAGGCTTTAACATGTTTTCTTTTTAGTCTTGAGAAACACGTTTGCATTGATTTTACAAATACGTTACATGAACTGTTCTGTTTTCTTCTTGCAGAGCGTTTGCAGACGATAAGCAGCCCCGCAGCTGAACCACGGCCCCGTCAGAAAAACAAAGCCCAGCCTTTCTACAGCATTTTCACCTCAAGCCCTGTCAGCAACACTTTCAAGAGACCGATCTTCAAAGAGAAAACACCTCATAACTCTGAGCAACACCCCAAAACATCAAATCATCATGGGAACAAGGAGAACCAGCAGAACCAGCAGATCTCTGAGGCTGTGGGTCTAAAACAAGAGGGACCAGTCTGTGCAAAAGACGTGAAACAAGAGCCAAACAATCAGGTCATAGACTCTCCTCTCAGCTGTGACAGTGAGCAACCAGCTGCTGACGACTCAGATGAGGACGAAGAGGACCAGACCATCTTCTTCACTCCAGAGCTGTTTGAGGAAGAGGAGAACGGAGGCAGTCCTCAGAAAGAGTCAAAGACACCACAGAGGTCAGAGAGTCCTGCCCTGCTGTCAGAGGAGCTGGAGCAGGCCGTAGGTTTGAACCAGCAGAGAGACGGTTCAGGCTGTGAGGAGAGCACACAGCCTCCACTGGGACACAAAGATGAGATCATGAAGGAGCCGAGAGGTGAGGAGGGAGAGCAGGTGGAGAACCAGAGCAGGCAGAGAGAGAAAAAGCTCCACAGACTGTCCCTGTCCAGGCAGAAAGCTCCTTCCAATCCTGCAGGTAACCAATAAATAAGGAGCTAGGAGTTCAGTCAGAGAGGCTGTTTTTGATGCAAATAAAGTACAATTATGTTCATCAACAAATAAAGTGCTGAAATCATGTGTGATGCACACCACCATAAAAAAATGTACCTATCATCATTTCACTTCCACAGACCACAATACACAAAACATCCTCCGTCTGCACAGAGTTCAGATGTTTATCGGACAGAATTTCATCAACACTAAGACTGAGACAAGAGTTTCTTTTCCTCTTGAGGGCAGACCTGACGAAGCTTGACTTTTGACTTTTTATTAAACTGCATCATGATGACGTCAGCAAATTTAGGGTTGGATAATCCCAACAAAATCAGTTTGTGTTTCAGCTTCATACAGCTGAAGGAGGACAGAGAGAAGCCTGACTGTTTACAGTGAAGCTGAGGTTCACCACAGACACATGAGCAGACTCCAACTCTGCAGGATGTAACAGACAAAGAAATGAAAATCCTGACTGGAAGTTGTTTATTGTTAACCACCGGTAATATTAGAGTGTCTAAAAAGTTTGACTTCAGGCAATAGCTGATTGGTTAAGAGGATTAGGTTTAGAGAAATAAACACGGTTTAGGTTTTACTGAATTAGAATAGAATAGAATAGAATAGAATAGAACTTTATTTGTCATTGCAACAAGTACAACGAAATTGCAAAAGCCCATCAGTCAGTGCAACAGTGCAAAAGTAGATAAAATAAAATAAAGTATATATGTAATAAAATAATGTAACTAAGGTGCATTATAGAATAGTAAGTCTGGTTCAAGTAAGTAATGACAATAAGGTGCAGGAGGTAGTACAGTGCAATGAAACGGGTATAACAAAAGACATGGGGTATTTATCTAATACAGTAATAACATGAGGTAGTTAAATAGTGTCCATAATTATGATGACATGGTAATGATTAGCCTGTGTTCAGGATCCTAACAGCTGTGGGGTAGAAACTGTCCCTGAGTCGGTTTGTCCTTGCGGTGATCGACCTGTACCGCCTGCCTGACGGTAGCAGGTTGAACATGTGGTGTCCAGGGTGTGAGGGGTCCTTGGTTACCTTTCCCGCCTTTCGGAGGCAGCGGGAGTGGTGCAGTTCTGTAAGTGGGAGGAGAGGGCAGCCGGTGATTTTTTGGGCCGTGTTGATGATCCTTTGCAGGGCCATCTTCTGAGCCGCTGTGCAGCTGGTGTACCATACACACAGACAGTACACCAGGATGCTCTCGATGGTGCACCTGTAGAAGGACACCAGCAGTCTCTGGGGGATGTTGTTCTTCCTGAGCACCCTCAGGAAGTGCAGTCTCTGCTGAGCCTTCTTCAGTAGCTCAGAGGTGTTCACAGTCCAGGTCAGGTCCTGCTCGACCAATTAGACCATGTTTGCATATTATTCCGCTCAATGCAGAAGCCTTTGCTTTGAAGCTTCTGAGCTGCTTGACCATCATTGCTCCGGCCTGTATAGACTGTCTTGTTCTCTAAACCAGTGGTTCCCAAATTGGAGGTTGGAAACACTAACCCGGTTGTCAATCAAAAAATCAAAAACTATTTTAAATTGCATGTGTCATCCATGATTGTAAAAATTAAAGCAAAAATGAGGGTTACAAAAACAGTAAGAATAAAAAGTTTTATCTGATTTCCCCGTCTTTGTTGAAGACCCTCGAGCTGACTAAGTCAGGAAAATGACAGAGCAAAATGTGGACATAAGAAATCCTTAGTGGTCCCAAAGAGACCGGTCTTTGGCACAGATATTTTTGGCAGCTATAGGCTGAAAAGTTTTTAAAATCCTGCACTCACCTCCATCACATCAAAGAGGCTTATATGTGACGTTTCTCTGACTGATGCAAAGCAGAAGCCTGTGTATCTGACATAAGATACCAAAAGCTGAGACAAAGCATCCGTGTTTGACACTTCAGGGATCAGAAAACATCCGTCAAATTATTTACAAAAGACATCTGTTTCTGCCTGTAAACACTAAAATGCAACTCCAAACTTACCAAACAGAAACAGGAGCTGCGGCATTTCCAAAACACAGTTTTAGGAGGCGTAAGATGAGATTTGATACTATAAACTGTAACTGTCTGGTTTGAAAGTACATTCCAGCTGCTTTAGAGGACAAGCCTACACACTCCTGAAGGGGCTCACAGTGGACGATGAGGCGTCTCAGGTCAGCTGCTGATGCAGCCTGACAGCTCGTCTCATTAAGGCCGTTCTCAGCTCAGGATAACGATAGAGCGCTGATTAAACCTGCGTTTTAACAAGTCATTAAAATATGAAGCCTGAAATTTATTTGTTTTGTGTGGATGATGAGTGAGTCCTGTTTTAATGATGTGTTTGTGATGAGGAGCGTGGACGCTTTAGACATGCCTGACTCAACCTTTCCCTTTCAATCCCAGCTGTGTAATTATGAGCTGCAAACATGAACAATTTTAGTGTATGAATAAAAAAAAGAAAGTCTCAATCTTCAGTCAGTCCAAACAGTTATCACTAAATTTCATTAAGTATTTCTGATATTCTTTCTTTTACACCTGCTGCGTTGTTGATTTTTATTTTGCTACGCTTGTGACATTTGTTGAAATCATAGAGAAAACAAGCTCTGAAATATGAGCTGAAAACACCTTTAAAGTGTTGTGAAATTGATAAAATGCGTCATAATGTGTCAGGTGAACAACTTTAGGATGAAACCTTACCTTTATTTTACATTTTCTAGATGTTTGACAGCAGCAGGATTATTTTAGCACAGTGTGTGTGTGTGTGTGTGCCGCTCAGCACTGTGTGTAATCAGCAGTTTAATGACTACATCTGATTGTTGGAGTCTGAGGAGCTGAGCTCATTTAATCAAGCTGATGCTAAATGCACAATCATCAAACGGGCTGGGCTGAGGGAGACAGAAAAATGAGATTAAACATGATTACACTGATGTGATTTGTCTCATTACAGCTCAAACTTCACCAATGTGTGATTTGCACAGACGAGCAGAGCAGACAAGTGCTCCATTAAAGCCTTTCTTTGCTCCTCAGCAGCCTCCCAAAGACCCCTAATCGCACACGACCACTCGTTAACATCATCAAAACAGAGCGCGGAGAGGCCGGCCCGGCTGTGTTAAAAGCACTTAATAGGAAGCCCACATTACTGAAAGACTCAGTAATGGCTGTGAACGACTGCTTTCCCCCGTTAGACTAATTTACTGTTTCTGCCAAAGCTCAAATCATTAAAACCACACTGAGACAGAAACATGCTTTACATTTTCAACAGATCACTGCATATCCAACAGAAAAGATTGACTTCATCTTTTGAAACTTTAATCCTTCTGATTTATTCTTTCTCAGAGTTAAATCCCAGCATGAGTCAAATAACAGCTGAACCTTCGCATCTTGAACACCTATTTGCAGCACTCTACAGCTCTGTCAAAGACGTGCTCATTATGAAGATGGTGTGGGAATAAAGAAGCAATAAAATGTATCATCAACATATTTTAGACAGTTGCCGGGAAGTGAGAGGTAAAAAAAACAAAAACAAAGCTAATGCCACGCCATTGTTTTTATAAAACCATCTTGTTCTGGAGCATTTAAACCTCAGTGCTGCTGAGAGAACGTCCTCTGCCTCTTTTCCTGGGATCAGGATAGTCATGTTTGAAGAGGAAACAGTGCGTGTCTCTTCTAAACCTTCACTATGACAGACGGTCCAGAACTGTAAGACTTTGCCTTAAAACTTTTGTCCCTTCATCTTTCCCCCCCTTCCTCTTGTTCTCCACCTTCTCTCCGTCCTCTAAACAGAAAACTGTCACCATGTTGATGTACAGACCACACGGCTCTTTAAAACAAGGCCACCTGTCCTGTAGGTGTGTGGTGGTTTGTGGATCTGGTGGGCTGTGTATCTGTTTTCTGCCTGTTTTTCTTGGATCTGACTTATTGGGTGGTTTTTAAAGCTTTCAGTTGCTTTCCAGTCTGAAGTCTTTCTACAATAGACATGAACTTCAGGTGTCTGCGTTAGATGCTACATGGACCTCACAGGATTGGGACGGTTAGTGTGTCAGTGGCTCTGACAGAGGGCGGAGCAGAGAGACACACAGCTGACAGGAAGACGTAAAGCTTTAACAGCAAAAAAAAAAAAAAAACTAAATCAGAAACCTTCCTGCCTTCCTTAAGTTCTGTTTTTCAACTTTTCATTCTTACTGTTGTCTTACTGGTGCTCTCGCTCTCCTGACTTTATCTTTATGTCGATTGACCACCACCGCTTGCTAGCTCTCATCTCTTGGTCACAGCAGATTCAAATAGAAGGATTATGCCCAGAAGTTTATATATTTTTTCACGAGCTTTGGTGCTTTGGATGCTATCAAATAAAAAAGGATATTATGTCATTTTAAAGCATGAAACTATATACTCACTGGGTATCAAACATATTTTAAGGCAGCTGCACATTTAGATCATGTTAAATCTGCTACACATGCGTTAGTTGTTTGTTCTGCTGATTTTTCTTTGCTTCAGTCTTTAAAGTCATAAAACTGATTATAAAAGTTATGCAGCAGCAATAAAACCTTAAAGTGATGATTATTAAAACAGCTGTAGTGGTTTTAAAACAGTTCTTTGATATCTGTACCCAGAAACCTGAAGTCTGTGATGATGTCCAATGCATGTTCACAGAGTAATGACCCTCCTGTTCATTACAGATCATCTAAAGATGGTTTTCACTGGTCTGCTGATCATGTTTCTGGATGTGAACCCACAGGTGGAGGCTCTGAAGTGACAGCTGTAGGGAGAGTCAGTCTGCAGCGCACTGAGACCAGGAGCAGCCAGAGGAGGAAAGACCAGGCCAGAACAGACCCTCAGATAAAGGTTAGACCATCCAGAGACAGACCGGTCAGAGTAAACAGCTCCAAAAACAGGGGCACTGGTCTGCCAGAGGATCAGGAAGACAGTGGAAAAACCTGCAGACAGACGGTGCACCTTTCAAAACCAGCTGCAGACCACAGAGCACCTGAGTCAGAAAAGCCCCCTGGTGATGTAAGGGACCAGAGAGACCGCAGAAAAGAATGCGTCACACCTCATAATTCTAAAAGAATTGAGTTTGCCATCGTGACTCCTGAACAAGTGGTTAAAGGGGGTCTGCAGGAAGCTGGACTAGCAGGATGTGACCCAACAAGTCCAGACAAGGGTGGTCCTGAAAGTCAGAACACCAAAACAAAAGGTAAAGGTGTGTTACTGTAAGAGGTCTGTAAAGTACTGCAGCAGGTGGAGATTCTCTGCTGGTGTTTCCTCATACATATAAGATACCTCAACGGCCAGATACCTGGACGGCCCAGTGAAGGTCGTTTACTCGCCATTCCAACATTTACTGTCATGGTTCTGATCATTGGAGGTAATAAATCGCCCAAAGCTGTTTACTGTTTTTTTAAGCTACAACAGAACCTCTACCACTCCTTCAAAATAAAAGCATGTTTTTTTTTTTGTTTTTTTTTTAGCTAAAACAGAAAATAACTGAGGGATATGGTAGTCAAAGCAACACAAAATATGTTTACAAGTGACCATCTCTGCTCTACAGCTAAAAATCCAACATATACTTTAAAAACATAAAAAAAATCTATTATTTAACCCTTATTTTTGACATTTTAAAAATTTTGGCAAAATAGGTGCACTGGCCCCCTTTAATTTCTTTCCTCCAGTTTGACTCTCTTTAAATGGAATAGTTGCTGTAGAGCTTCAGAAGCCCTGAATGGATGTGTCCATTTATTTAATGAAGCCTGTTATCCCCTGATGAAATTCTAGTTTAAGCTCTAATAATTATAATAACACGCACCCTAAATCTGTGATAAAGGTGTGAATCTGTCACCATGCTCTGACCCTGCTGTGCTGTTTTCTAGACCTGAATAGAAACTTTCAATCAGATGATGTAATCTGTAGAAAATATCATCAGCTGCCTCCCAATATAAATAATTTGACATTACATTTTATTGCCTTTCTTCAACCTTCTCTTCACAAACTAACACTTGACCTTCATTTTTAACACAAGCTGTTAAAGTACAGAGAAGTAACAGGAAGAAACACAGGAGAGCAATCCACACTCATCCAAAGAGAAAGGTCAGTATCAGTCAGCTGTGAGTGAACTCTTATTATCCAAATAAAGCAAAGAGTTTGATTTAACGTTATTACAATCATGTCAAGGTAAGTTTCAAGTTAAAGGCAAAAGTCCTGGTTTCAGTGTCTGCTTCACACTGAAACTCATAAAGAGAACAGAGGAGGAGGAGGAGGATGATGATGATGATGATGATGAGTCATCATATCCTGTGTGAACGCTGAGAGTTTAACGTCTGACAGAAAAAGTGTTTGTTATCAACATGACGAGTGAAAGTGAAACGTAACGTCTGCTTTCAGGGAACAGTTTCCACAAACATGATTCATACGATCAGTTTTCAATCAGTTCATCCTCATGATGGACCTGCTGACCTCTTCAGCTTCCTGCTACAGTCTGCATCATCATGATGCTCCAAAAACTCAGATCTTACCATGTGTGTTTATCTACTCTTCTGTCAGAATATCTTATTACGGTTTAATAAACCACAGTGACCCAACAAGTCCAGAAATAACTAATTTTAAGACTTTAGGAACCAAAAATAAGAATTAATCATCTGTTAGGAGGATAATAGCTGCAAATAGAAAGCAATATTTGCGAAACTCCTGGAGAAGATTTGCTGGATTATTTCAGACATGCTTTATGTTCATGCATTTAAAGACATGATGCTTCAAATAGGAGATAAAGCTGGAGCCTGATGACTTTGTTTGTCTTTTAGCCCATCAGAGAGCAGAGGCTGTGCTCTGTGGGACTCTACTGTGCAGTCTGTGAGATGGAGCTCCTCCCTGCAGCTGAAGGTAATAACTGAGAAACCAAATGAACACCAATCAACCTCTAACAAACATGAAGGTGGTTTATTTTGGCTTTTAATAATCCTCTGATTTTCAGGTGCAGTATGGTGTGTAGTTTCTGAAGTCGATCCTCTTTGTATTCTGAGGAAAGAGACGTTTAGCGCTGCAGCATCGCGCTGCCAACATCATGAACCACATCCATCAGCTGAAGACCGCTCACTTCTGATGGTCCAGAGTCCAAAGTCACTGGAGATTCTCAGGACGGCCCTGCAGCCTCTCTGTGAAAACAGTCCAACAGGTGGGTTCAGAACTGGAGTGAAGGAGAAAAATGGCAGTGACTGTGGTTAGACACGTTAAACATAGAAAATGACTGAGCAATGACTTTAAAATGATCAGTGCTCTCATCAGTTTTTAAAGAACATACCCCCCCCAACACGATCCTTTTGATTCACAGTTTCTCTAAAGTCAGTGAAGTGACCTGCTGTTCCTCTGCTTCTCATCCATGCAGCGTATAACGCCATCTGGAACCCTGAGCAGGGCTCAGTCACCAGATTTCTGCAGTGCAGACGCTGTTTGTCTCAGAGCTCCACTCAGTCTGCAGCTTTGATGGCAGCAGAGATCCAGTATCCCCGAGAGCCGGCACAAGACCAGGTAAACTCTCAGAGTGTAAAAACATGTGAAATCTGAATGATCAGCACCTCTGCATCAGGTCAGGACGAGCTGGGTGAGCTGGGGGGGGGGCACACCACAGGCCTGTCAGTGGGTGTGATGGTGTCTGTGTGACTGGTGCAACTGATTCATCCAGAACAAGCTGGGGAACCTTTGAGGGTTGTTCCTGTGTTTTCTACAGACTTAGACTCAGACTCAGTGGTTAATGTGTGGAAAAAGACGGTTATGAAGCATTTTTATCTTTCTAAACCACAGAGCAAAGATTTAAGATGCTTGTCTGATGAAAATGTTTGACAGGCTCTTGTATTTTAGCTCTACATGTTGAAAAATAAACTCCAGGGGATGAGTTCAGGAAAATTTACCTCAAAGTCGGAGAAATAAATGAAAAATCATTGAAATTCATCACAGACGCGCAGGATCCCTGACGGTTTTTTTTCTGTTCCTGTTTGTTTCTCAAACTTCTCATGCACACCTGCTGTGTCTGCAGGCCCATCTTAATCAATAACCACTCCCTCTCGGCTGTAAGCCGATTTACAGCCGTCAGAGCAGAGACGAACAGAGAATCACGGCTTCCTCAGAAGTCTTAGACAGTTTTTATGGCTGCGTTGATTCATAAACCTTTAAGCTGATTCAGCTTACAGCAGGAGATGCTTCCTTTGAAAGGACAGAGACCAACCTTTAGCTGTTTTTATTTTATTATTAAAATGACAGATTAAAACTAAAGTAGCAGAGCAGAAAAACATCTACAGTGTTTCACAGATACGTCCACACAGTGAGCATCAGAGGAGTTAACTTTGACTGAAATTAACACCAAAAAAATAACATTTTACTGTGGATTCAACAAGTTTGGAGCAAAATGATTCACTTTTATTGATTTTATAAATATAAAAATGATTCAGATTCTTTAAATGGTCTGAAATTACATTTTTAATCAGTTTAAGTCTGAAAATCCTTAAATGTCTTATTTTTTTTTCGCTTGAGAAAAGGGGATTTCCAAAGGCAGCACAGTTAGCACTGTGGTGGTTTTTTAAGTCTTCTTTTGTGATTTGCATGCTTGCATGAAAATGCATTTTTATTAAGACAGCATCACTGCAGCACGTTGCATACAGGCAATAAACTGAGGAGGAGAGGTAGAGTGAAAATGTGAGTTAACGAAATAAAAGTTAAAACAAACAGAAGCTATAATGAGGCGACTAAAAGGATTTCCGTCAAAGATTTTCAATCTTGGATGCATCCTTGAGGAGGCTTTTTGTTCTCCTGTGTGAATATGATATTACATTTTCTGTCTGTGTGTTTGAAACGTCTTAAATCCGATTGTATGAAGTGTGCAGACAGCCTGTGTACGTCCTGCACCAATCATAACTGTCACAGTTTCCGTTACTGTCCTCGAGTAGCTGCAGAGATTAACACGGTGACCTGTCAGATTAACAAGATTAACCCCGGTTGACTCGTAAATTCAGGTTAACTTTCCAAACTGTGCTGTACTTTCAGATCTAAATCTGAGTAATCGTGAAAGCCTAACGAAGGAAGAAAACACAGGTTTCTGTGGGTTTGATAAAGCAGCAAGACATATTCTTATATCTCAAAGCTTTTATGTGCATTAACAGGATGAAATAGAGGCGGAACGTTTAGTTTCTAATCACAACCGATAAATCTTTAGAAATTACTTCTCTTATCCTTAGTACCTTCTCAGTACTTCTTCAGGATGTTTCAGATTGTCTCTGTAGGCGTGTGCGGGGACATCTCGCATGTCTAAGTCATTAGTAGCCAAAGATGTCACTCCCAGCTTCTCACACACGCCAGTGACTTCCTCCTGCTCCAACCGTCTGTATCTCTGCACACACTCGTCTCTCTCCTCCCTGTCTCTCTCTCTCTCTCTTTCTGTGAAGATGAATGTTCAGCAGTTTGAAAATGACTCCAGCATCTCTGAGCTTTAAGCCACACAGAGTAATCTTCCCCTCTTTTAGTGTTTGTATGTTAAGGACTTGTTTGTGAAACCTCCTCCATGTCTGTGCCATCTGGATCTCAGTGTGAATCTGACTAAGCCCACAGGCCAACGCACGTCTCCGCCCCCCTCTGCCGTGCGGGCTTTAGGACTCACTTCAGTCCAGCCTTCACTGTTTCCTCGGACGCTCGCATGACGAGCTCGCATGACGGGTTTGCTGTTCCTGCTGTTCAGCTGTGAATTTGACAGACACCATATTGCACGTGAGGCTGTGGAGTCTGTCTGGGTGCAATCAGCAGACACCCAAACCGCAGTCTCCACGCAGGCGGTTAACAGAGCGCAACACTCTCTGCGTGGGGCCTGACACGCTCACAGCATCTTTACAGCAGCATCGATCCTGCTCCCTCTGACCTGTTAATCTCACTTTGCCCCCCTCCTCATCATTTATCACTTTGTTATCACTGCCAAAACATGTCAGCCCTCATCCCTCCTTCAAACCTCTCCATCCGACCTGCCGACTACATGCTGACCGCAGGAGGCGTCACATTAATACAGCCTCAGATAATAACGCCGCAGCAGCAGACACCATGTGTGTGTTAATGTGCTTTGTTGTGGCACAGATTGGAGGCTTGAGAGCTCTGATAATGACCTTTAATAAAAGGCACTGATCACGCCTCAGCGCATATCAAAGGTGATTATTCTCTCTGAGCGCTTTGTTTGCAGCTCTAATGAACCACAAACACACAGAGCAGAGAGAGGGAATCATCCTCCACAGGAGCCAACATCAGATTTCTTATTAATGAAATGAAGAAGTGTATCAGATTAAGATGAAGGTTTCACTAATATCTTTGACATTATTCATCTCTATAAAAGCTTCTGGATTATTCATGAGACCCGTAGTTTCACTGAAGGTTGGATTATCATGCAAGCTGGGAACATGTTCATACGTGTGCATGCTATGAGAGTTACACTTCACACGGAACAGTTTGTTTCCTCTCTGAAGTTAAATTTTTGGGGCTTTTATGCTGCATTTATGTAGCGAGAGGACAGGAAAGATCAGAGAGCCACATGCTGGACCTGAACCTGCTCGAGAACCACAGACGGAGCTGACACCTGACACTGAACTATCTAAAATCGCAGATCAGGGCTGCATTTAATGATCCATGTTTATTTTTCAGCTCTAGAAAGATCTCAATTTTTTTAAATCTCTTTTGAAAAGTTAAAAACTCAAACATTTTTCAGTCAGACATTAACAAAAAGCAGTGAATCCTCCAATCAAAAAAGGTTGAACCAACAAATGTTCAACATCGTAGCTCAGCACCAGAACGCTTTTGAGGATGCTTAAACATTTAGAATAGAAAAGGATAAACTTTACTTGTCCACAGTAAAAAAATGTCTTTAACTTCACATAAAACACATGAAACACTTGAGAACAAGACAACATTAGACTGAGCGAGCTCCACAATCACAGTCAACAAAAGTCATAAGAACAATTTTTAAAAGTTTTAATGATGCTTCAAACAATTTCATAAGTTTTATGTTATAATAAAAGTACCAGAACATGAAGTTAGTTTAATGATCAGATGCAGAAAATTCCTCATAAACCCTGAACAACTGGAGGATTTACGTAAGAATTGAACTGAATTCAGTAGATTATTAAAGCATGTGTTGAATCAGCTTTTTGATAATGATACAAATATTAAAAAAGATGATTATAATATATATATAATATATATAATACATATAATATATAAACTCATTAAAAGTCCATTTTAAGACCCACAAAAAGACGACAGACAACAGAAGGAGATAAAACGATGAGATCAAACCATCCGTCTGAAGTCCATCTCCTCACTGGCTGCTTGTTAAGATAAGTCACACTATTTCCCATATTTTCTCTTGTATTTAAAATATTTGTTTTAATTTTTCACCTTTTAAAAACCTTTATGAATTCAGAGGACTGTGGCGTTTAAAACATGCCGTCTGTCTCTTGTTTCCATGTGTATAAAATCTTGGCACATTTCCCTTTTTTGTTTTTTTTGTTTTTTTATAAAACGAAACATGAAAACATTTTTCTAATGGGAATAGAAACCTTGCACTTTGCCTTTGTGTGTATTACAGAATAATTGTCCCTATTCACAGCTTATTTTACTTTAAAAACAGCCCAGGCTGCTGCTGCTGGTGCGATGGTGTCGATGCATTAGGCCAATAGATAATGGTATTGATTTCTTAAAGCGTGTGGAGCCTGATAAGGATTTCTGAACCGGATCATCGGGCAGTAGAGGATCTTTTGCAATCTGTCTCCTGCAGCAGCTGTCAGAACTTGGCTTGAGTCATAGGTTTGGAGCTCTTTGGATAATAAACCCAGATTTGTTTCAGAGGGTCAGTCGAATTAGACACCTAATCTGCCTATGTGGTTTTATAAGTTGACTAATCTTGATATAGACATCCGTTGTTTGGGCTCATCTTAGTGTGCTTACACCATAAGCTGGTTAATGCTATAAGTGTGATTGTGGTAACCATTTGTCAGCTGAGAGCCTGATGCCTTTTTGCCTGTGCATATAGTAGGAAGGCCTCAGCAGGAGAGCATTAAGGGCTGGCAATTAGCCATTATGCAACCTTACGCCTCTTTACGCTGGAACACCAGCAGAGATAAGAAACTCTGATCCATTAAACTACTTAACTGCTTTGGCCCGTATCATGCCCAAGTTTTCAGCAGTTGTTGTCTGGTTGGACAGAAGTTTGCAGTGTCTCTATTAGTGTGTGTGTGTATGTGTGTGTGTGTGTGTGTGTGTGTGTGTGTGTGTGTGTGTGTGTGTGTGTGTGTGTGTGTGTGTGTGTGTGTGTGTGCGCGCATGCAGAAACATGTCTGGATATTTTCTGAGTGTGTGTTTTATAAAGATCGGTGGTCACTTTAAACACTCAGGCTGGAGATCAATAAAGTTTGCGTTTAATATTGATTTCTAAGGAGCTGTGTCATCCTCTTTTTCCAATCAATACAGTTCAGCTTCTTTGATTCTGAGTGTAATAAGATGTGTTACAGCTCCACCATTCAATTATACGTAACACCATTGTGTGAAACTAATACTCTCACCCTCAGACTGAAGGATATAAGAGAGAGGATTGGGCAAGGTAAAAAAAGAAAAAAAGAAAATTAAGGTTGCACTGACACAAAACTTTTCTTTTTCTTTTTTTGTAAGATCTGGTGGGTTTTTTTTGTTGTTTTTTGTTTCTTTTTTAATCCTGACTCAGAATTATAATTATTATTTTTTTCCTCAGAAACCTGACACAACCTGACCTCAAGGAGGTCTGGTCATATGCAACCACCAGATTTGCAGGATGTAAATAAGAGACATATCAGGGTCTGAGTGGCCCAGAAAGGGACTAATTCTTGAGCCGGATCAGACGACTGATGACCAATAAGACTCTGCCCACGCTCACCATTTCCAACTTTTTTCCTCCATACTCAGATGTAACAGTCCTGGACTTGTTTCTATTTAGATTTGTGGGTTTTCAGCCACAGCATATATATTTCAGCACATATATACATATTTATCCCAGTTCTGCCCCTTCCATTAATGTGGATACTACATCTTGTGTCCACATTGAGTTAGCCGTTGCACCAAACCAACACTAGGTAGGAGTGCCAGCCATCATCAGTGTGATGCGTATGTATATTTTACAGCAAGTGTATCTCAAGTCAAAAATCCAGACTACAAAAATCTTGTTTCCAATTCCCAAACTGTAAAAAGCATGGATGTAGTCTTAGTGATGTTAGCCATCAGTTTCTGATTAGAGGTTCTGAAGCCTAAAGATGGCTGTCACCGCATTAGACACACTGACTTTAACTATTGCTTTTTTTCTTTCTAGTCAGGAGTTAGCTGGTTAGCCTACCCACCTGGTCAGATGTTTCAATGGGCTGTCAGTTTATTGGCCAAGCTCAAATTGATGCATAACTTTGATCCAAAACATGATTAAAGGATAAATACAAACAAAATCACCTCCATTACAGCTCCTCTGATTCCAATAATAACAAAAATAAACTATTTTTCTTTTAACATTTTCAGTTCTGCTGGAAAATGTCCCTTTTTATTATCTTTGAGAGGACTTGGACTAACCAACAAACAGAACACCAGTAACAATAAAAGTTAGACAGATTTTTTTAGAACACGTTAGGCGTTTAATAAAGAGTTTTCTCTTCACAGACTCATTTTGAGGCATGAATTAATGCTGAAAATCAAACAAGTTGTATCAAAATGGACTTTTATTTCAAAACATGTCACAGTTGTGCAGTGTAATTTTATTTTTGTTATATTACACTTTAACCCATGAGTCCAAATCCTTTTGAACATTGTTGCAGTTTAAGGTTTAAGTCTAAAACCAACAGTGTGGAATGTGAGGGTGTGGAGGTGTGTGGCACTTTAATCCAGTCTTTCTCTAACCATCACCAAGTGTGTGAGTGTGTGAGTTTCCTTAATCTGAGTCATTATGATCTCAGCTTTTCCTCTAAGTTTTTTGAGGCTTGTAAAGATATTTTATAAATAACATAAGGGGGGAAAGAACTTGAACAAAAAGCTTTTATTGAAAACAAAAGAAGGTTCTAAAAGTGTCAGTTTTCTGCAGGCAGTGGGGGGGATATTAGACCTAAAAAGATGAAAAATCTAAAGATTTGAAGTGATCCGAGTGATCCTCGGGTGGAGTTTTCTCCGTCTGTTGCTGCTCTCTCTAGTCACATGCAGGGAAACTCCCTCAGATATGCTTAAGCACTCCTACGTTTGGGAATCCTTCAGCAAATATGTCAGCAGATCAAACATGTTACTTCTCACTCATCTCCCGCTAAATGCTCTGCTTTTCTCTCCTTGAGTATGATGGATTGCTCTTTTCTTTCGCTAAAGTACGGGTGAAAGGTGAGGTATTAAAAGCTGTCAGAAATGTACGTGTCACAAATCTTTGTTGGAGTGTAGGACTCGCAGATATGCGAGGTAATGTGTTGAGGATTGGGAGGAGGGAGGGAGTACACAGCCGTTGGTGGTCCGGGCCTTTGTAGAGATCGTAAGTGTCGGGACGCTGTGCGTCAAAACATGTCACAGCTGCATGAAGCTGGTGAGGACTGCTGAGACCCTGACAGTCAAACTTGTTGGTTTCTCTGTTAATCGATGATGCAGTGGACACGGCATCAACCCCTTCATGGTGGCATTTCTTTTGATAAACTCTTTCCTCTCCGCTCTAAATTATCTCACACCTATTCTCACCACACACAATCGTTTGCAGCACTGAGGAAAATCCCGACAGGGTAATGACGGGAAAGCTCTTTGTCCTGGCCTCTTAGTGGAATCTGTAGGCGCTGACAGACAAGACCATTTAAGACGAGGAGCTCTCGAATTCAAACAGGACACACTCAGTGTTTAATTTTGTGGCAACATAGCCCAGAGCTTGCCCTGACTCATCACACTTTCAAAGCCGGCTGGCACACCTCGCCGTGGGAATGACACTTCTCAGCCCATCTCTGTTTGAACAGGTTGATTCCACTTTCTCTGAGCTCTGCGTTGAGCATTCAGCAGCTTTTCTGATGTATAAAGGAGTGCTGGCTGAATGCACGAGCGCAGACTTCAAAAAGTGTTGTGTACAGGTCCAAAGTGTGCACATGAATGTGCCAAACCCTGCGTTTGAAGTATGAATTAATCCCCTCTTATTGTGGAGGGCAGGCAGGTCGACTCTGAGGTGAGGACAGACGAGCATCAATACAGCTCAATAAATTCTCCCTGCAGACTTTTTCTTTCCCACATTTGTTTGGGTGGCATACAGCTCACGCTCAGCTCAGCATGCTGTCAGCAGAGGTTTAGAGTCAAATGATCCATGTCAGTGATTCCACTTTGAAGCCAATAAAACCTAACGTATATCTCTCCATCCAAAACACACGCAACAGGTTTTTACTTTTGAATCAAACATTTATGAATGAAAATATTTACAGCTATGTCTGTAAGGGAACACAAACACAATGCAGGAAAGCCAAACGTCTGTCATCACAAGCTTCCACTGCATCAAATGTTCTTCTTTGTGAGACATTACAAATGAAATCTTTACTGTGACTGAAGAAAATATACTGTGCATTTTAAAATGCAGTTTTCTACTCTCAGTTATGATGGTGTTCAAAAAACATTGATGGACAAACACAAACATATAAATAAACATGATTTTTATATGGAAAACCAATATTTGCTGAAACAAACAGAAATGACTCAAGAGATTTTTCATACCAATAGTTTAACAAATGTCTTTTACCTCCAGATGACCCGATTTGATCCCTTTCTAAACATAAAAAAAGAATAATATATAGATGAAACATGGAGGTATTCTCACCCTCTGGTCACCCTCTGGTTTCTGAAGAGTCACCATGCTGGAAATGAGAACTCCAAACTATTTCTGGTGGATTCAGGAAGACATATTGTGGTGGAGATATAAACACAAGCTAAAGGCTAAACCACAAGCTAAAACACGGCTAAACTGTTTGTGATAATGTTTATTGCAACTACATACAGCAGTTATACTGCAGTGATCTGATCAAATTTGAGTCTGTCAATGAAATGAAGAGAGAGGTTACGTTAGCTCTGCTTGGAAGATGAGCAGGACATAAGGATTCGCTAACGTTACACATCAGCGCACCAGGCTACTAAACTGCAGTACAAACTGACAAAGTTTGCTTGTTGTCACATTTCAAACAAAAGCATTGTGTAACTGTTTATAAATACCTTACCTCGTCGTGTTGTATCTGGTAAAAAGTTGCCTTGAAATAAGAAAAGTAGTGTTAAAAAGAAAATCTGATCTCCATTCACTTCCAAAACAAACACACGCCTTGTTAAGAGTCATGTCATCAACACAGTATGCGACTCCAGCCAAAAGGTGTCGCTGCAATCCACTTCAAACAGATAGTCCTCACAGACCCTTCAAGTCATAACCAGCTAAAATCTCCTCACACAAGCTTCAACTCCTTTGCTTTGATTTATGTTGATTACTTATAAACAGGTTTCCATTTAAAGTCTGGTTTTACAATGGTTGCAGATGGGTTTGAAATCATTTTGATACCTATTGGTAACCTTTCAAAGAAATACCTACTTTTGATAAGATATTATACATTTCTAATAATATCTGTAGATGAAAATATTTTTTTCTTTATTGGGATAATTTTTAAGCCCATGTAGAATCTTACTACACTCCAAGGATGTAGTTCTTCCAAATGTTAGTCAAAGCCTCTCCAAACATTGGCCTCCTGTATTAATGTATTGTTTACCTGTTATCGGAGGCTCTTATCAGTTAAACTCCATCCCATCTTTTCATGTTGGCTCTCCCAGTGCCACCAGTCTAATTCAGTCACGCATCAGCGTCCACAGCTCGCTCTCAACACCCTGCGTTCGTGTCAGAAAACAAAGGCCATGGGAGTCCTCACTATACACAGCCACTGGGGCGACTGGACAACACCTCCAAAGCAAACAGGCTTAGCCGCTCTTTATAACAGCCGCATAATGCTCAGCCTTTGTCCTCCCCGATCCTCCACCCTGGTCCTCCTGCTTCACAACAGGTGCCGCTTCAAGTTGCCTTTCTGATTCATTGTTTCTTCACTTCCAAAAGCCCATCTCTCTCTCTCTTTGTGTTTGCCTTCCATGCCGGCTGTAGGTGACTCTTTCTAAATGTGCTGAAACCTCAGAGCTTTTATTCTGATGCTGATATGAAAGCTGGGCTTAGTGAGAGTGCAGCCGCTCTCTGTGTTTTTATACGTTTTGATTTATTCCCTATGAGACCACACTGAGTCATCCTGTCAGTCTTCACACTCGTCCATCTCTGACCCGTTCAGCCAGCTCTGATGTGGTTATGACTAATGTCCTCTGAGATGAAGATGAAATACTTTTCAGGAATTATTCTTGGATCACAAATAGTGGCTCATTAAAGGCTCAATTTATCATCTTCCAGATCTTTCATCCATGTCTCACAGTTACAGCAACTCTTCATCATAACTTAGCAAAGTCCATTCACAGAATGACTCTCCCCTTTCTTCCTTTTCAACAGTCAGCACAAAGGACAGAAAAAAATAGACTTGAGAATAATGTAGCATTTCAAGGATAACACTGTATGAGAATATATTTTAATGTTATAATAAATTTTTCAAGCTTCAGAAGAATAAATTTGTAAATTTGTAACGGAGTTTAAGAGCAAAAACATCAAGATAAGAAATGAAATAAATGGAGTCGTTTCCATCCAACCAACAGAAAAGCAGAGCTGGATCAAAGAAGTTTGAAGGCCACCTCCTGGGTTTTACTTGGAGTCCAAGGGGACATCAGCAGTTTTTTGTTCTGTCAACTCAGAGAAGCGTCTCTAACAACAGAACAAAAACTGAACCCTGTGGTCCTCCTGTTTGGGGCTGCTGGTTCCAAGATTTTGTCAAAGAAGCCACTGTGCACCTCCTGGTCCTGAACCTGGACTCTGACAGCCCTGCAGCTGAGCTTTAGAAGCTGTGTGGAGGGTGTGGGGGGACCTATTATCTTAGCAGCAGTGTTATTTTTACGTGTTTTTGACCTTAATGGAGGTTACATGGCGCCCTGACACATCCTGTGATCCCACGCTGAGGGTGAACGGGGGCAGCGAAGGGTCAGGAGATGGATTAGGGGGGTAACGCAGTGATATTACCTCCAGCTTCTGTGTGTACTCTCCAACTATCTGGCTCCTGCCATACAAATAGGACAGAAATACCCGTCAATATTGATTATTTTTCAATGCCAAGCAGCAGATTAGGAAGAGAGGCTGTTAAAGCAAACACCAATCAAGACATCTTAAATACAGCTGACCTTTGGTTGACCTTCAGTGAACTCTGTCTTTGCAAACGAGCCTCTGCTGTACTCTGACCGTTTTACTTTCCCTTCAGACTCCAACAACATCTGAGCTGAGCTGTGAGCTGAAGTTTCTGTGAGACTTCACACCAGAGCTTAAACAGGGGTGTATGTCATTGACCACACACACGCACACACACACACACACACACACACACACACACACACACAGAGAGTTTTGATCAGTTTACAGGGATTTCTATAACGTATGAATATGTAGAGATTTGATAATCTGCACACACTTTGTCTGAACTTCTTTATATCCATTTTAAAACATGAGAAAGCAGGATATCCCCTCTTTAATGGTACACTGGTTTTCTTTGATTGTATAATCATGACCTAATGATAATGGAAAAACTGCTGAAAGTACAGCCCGCATGGTGTGAATGAGGGGAACTTCCTGTCCTGTGAGCCCTGGTTCAGTGGATCATGGTGGCCTTGGGAAAACTTCAGTTGTTTGGATGCATGTTTACCTTTTTTATCATCACCACATTAAGAAGTCTTAGCAATAAGATTAAACCTGAAGTTCTGGTATTTTAGGTATCCCTGTGGGCCGTAACTTTTGCATAATATACTTTAGCTGGATAAAAACGCTGTCCCAACACGTTGAGAGAGAAGTTTGAAATGTTTTTGTGTCTTGCTGGTTTTGGGCTGTTGCCATGTGGGTGTAATTTAAAGAAAGCCAAGGATATAGATAAAGCATGGTTATTATTCCTGAGGTAAATCCCTATACATTAATGTAAAGTCTCTTAATAATGTGGATTAAAGAACTTGTATGACTGTTTAAAATTCCCTCATGTTTTTAGCTTTGTTTAATTTAAGCTAACTAATCTTAGTCTGAGTAACTAGAAAACGTCTGCTTTGGTCAGGTAAGGGCAAATCCTGTTCAGTCAGGAAAGAAACATCTCATGGATCAATGAACATGTTGTTGGTGTCTGACTGACGTTCTGAAGACTCAAAAATCAACTGGACTCTGTTGAGTTTGGGGAGGATGCTTCACCTCTCATTCAAGAAGCTTCAGAGTCAGTGTTTCTCAAATTGTTTCAGACCAAGGACCACTTATCCCCTTCAAAAAAAACCTCATGGACTGCCAAGCTAAATAGCCCGGAACAACAACCCGGATTAGCAACTGATGTAATATAAACTGGCATATAGTACTGGCTAATAGTACTGGCACTAATGTTAGCTTCCAAGGTGTCCACAATGCACACTGCAGCTGAGTCATCTTGCTGCTGCACCGTCTCCTGACCAGTGCTGAAGATTTTATCTGCCTAAATTTTTCTTTGACTGACCCTGTCTTAAACCACCAATACATGATGATTTTTTTTTTATTTAATTTTTTTTTTTTTTTTTTTTTTTTTTTTTTTGGGGGGGGGGGGGGGGGTTGTGATGCTTTTACATGCTTTTTGCAATAAAATTATTGCAATTAGCAAAAATAGCAAACCTAGTTGCAGTTTTATTTTAATAAATACAAATTTAATTTGAAATCAAAGGCAACTTGATCCAGTGAGAAAATAGCAATAAGTGTTCTGAGTTAACTGTCATTCAGTGACGTCTCACTCTCTTACTTTCTCTCTCACAAACACACGCTCTTCTAATATCAAAACATTCAAAAGTGTATGTAGTTGGAAGCTTTAAAAAAACTTAAAAGAAGTGTGTAAGTCTGCACACACACATGCGTGCAGACTTACACACCCTGCTTGTTTCAGTCAAACTACCAGTCAGGGACTGGCTAGCTAGCAAGCATGCAGATAACAGTTTTTATCAGTAGCTAGTAGCCTCTTTACATTTCCTTCTTGAAAAGACCTGCAAGAAAAAGAAAAAAATAAATATAACATGAACTAGTCCTGACCTGACAGATTTAAGACCCTTGATTAATGTATTTAAGACCAGCATATGAAAATGAGATAATACAACTTACAAAAACATCAGTGCCGTGGTTGGCGGTCAAAGCTCCTGCAGGCTGAAGTGACCTTACGCAAGACACTGAACCCTAAATTGCTCTGGGTGACTCACAACATATGTACATAGGATTTAATTGGTCATTAGTACAAACCAGAAATGATTAATCAATCAGTCAATCAGTCTTTATTTAGCGCCAATTAATGATAATGATTGAATATCTCAGGCTAAACCTTGTTTTACTAAATCAAAAACTAAATGTCAGATTTTATCCTAACGTGAACCTCGAGGGATTCCTCCTTCATCTTGACGCGTGTTGTTTTGGTGTTTTTTGAAGGCACTGTTTGCTGAAACGCCTTAAAAACTGGGAGGCAGAACGAGGAGATGAAAGGCAGCAGAAGCAAAGAAAACATGTCAGTAACTGCTGCGTTGATGTGTGTGCCCCAGAAGAAGCCATACATCAGTCAGTCATGTCGGCGGTGGAGGTGCAGCAGGGCTAAAGCCATAGGATCATGAGAGCGCAAACATGATTACTGACAGAAACACAAAAGGAGGTTTAAGCAGGACTCATCCCAGCTGTGTGAAATTTCAACCAAACAGCCATGAGCGCGGAGGGTGGGCAGGTGACAGTGACCCACCCCCACCACCAATCTGTACGCAGTTTCCTCCGCTCTCCTTTCTTCATTCATGACCCAGTTTCTGGAGGACAAAGCCCCACAGCTCCCCTGTTGTGCTCAGAATAGTTCCAATTAATGTGACAGCCTGTATTTCTGTTAGCGTGCGTGTACGAACACCGATCACCCGGCCACCTAATAATCCTGTTTCTGTCATACAGAGGTGTCGCAGACATGCTGTCTTTGTCTTCAAGCACCTCCTGCTTGAGTCCTTAAGCTTTATTGCCCTTGACACACTGCCCTGCAGAGAAGGAGTCATCACATCTGTCTTACTCTGATTGGACAGAGAGGGGCGCTGTTCGCCCACTTTGCTTTGAGAGGTTTTTGATGAAGTGTAAACGGTGTTCAAGCCTCCAGGAGCTCCTATCAGGCTGAAGACAGGTGGATAAATGCAAAGTAGAATCCCTGCAGGGTGAGCAGGACCCTGAGAGGACTTCTTCTGGAATATTTCTGTCCTCATTCATCTCCTTCTCAGATCTTTGACTTTGACCCTCTTCAAAGAGAAATGCATAAATTCTTACGGATGAAGTGACTTTGTAGAGATCAGCAGCTCAGAGATGCTCTCATCTGCTCTGCTGTTGGTGTCTGGATTACAGGACAGGATGTTGCTCTTCTTTCTCTACAGGTGATGTTTGGGGTCCTCAGGCTGCTCTCACATCCGTGCTAACCACTAACTGTCATTATTTCCCTACCCTGAGACTGACTCTCACTTTGTGTTGCTTTTGCTGTTGAGGATCACATAGAATCATAAAATCATGTTAAAGTATCCGTTCTCCATTTGAAGCATCTTGATTAGCATGAATGCTAACAGGCTGTAGCACCAGTCATATGGGCCACCAAGCCCAAAGATTGTGTTGTTAAATAAGGTTTTGTTGAGAGCATGCCAAGAGGAGGAGAAGCGTCCTCAAGTTTTATAAGTTGTCGTCAAGTAAATATGAATTAGAAGCAGCTAGCATTAGCACCACAACAAAGGTTACGTGTTGTAGAGCAGACTCAGCAGTCGTTAGAGAGCTGCAGACAGCTGAGCAGATTCCACCTAAAGCCAGGTAGACTTTAACATGAAGAAGAAACCATCGCTGTGCCTCACAGCAACAAAATTAATACAGTGCTGGAGTCAGTGCTGAGAGGTGATTTCAGTCACATTTTGTAGTACAGATAATTAATGTGTGCTTCTTTGCTCATGATTTTTCGTCCCTTTTTAGCCATAGGTGTGGAGAAACTTCATATTTTATAATAATCTAATCTGCGTCGACCATCAGGTGTTTCCAGACATTCTCAAAGAAATCTGCATTATGCATGACTTCCTGTAGGTGTGGAGGACTGTTCCTGTGTTTCACATTATCCAAAAGGTTAATGGTCAAACCCAACGTTCCTACCATGAAGTATGAAAACACCTGCACACGTTTTCCCTCCCACTCACATTGCTCACACTGAGGCCGTCCTGATGTTTACTGTGGACGTGCATTGACTCGTCAAGTCACACCACCTGTTTGGGTTGATCAAACCAACAATGCACTAATACAACAACTCTTTCTTACCTTCTTCCTGGATCAGTTAACTCCACAAACTGCAATTAAACTGATAATTCTGACCAAGCGATGCCACAGGGCTTCTTCCTGTTAACGGCAGCGTTCATCACATCCACATGAGTTGTTTTTCTGCATTACACATAGAATCAAACTATGACCTTGCTCCAGCTGAAAGGAGCCAAATTTGCCAGAGGAACATCTCTGTTTTCATAAACCAGCTGGATGTGAGTGTCAGTTTATTAGGAACTCGATGATAATGTCACCTAGGGTGTCAACGGCCTGCAGCGCTCACAAACCAAACAGAGATTTCCCAAAGTAAACACTCGTGTCATCTGAACAAAAACATCCACACACACTGTACACACACTGTACACACACTCTCACCTGGTGAGCACACGGTGACACCAGCAGCAGCAGCAGCGGTGAGGCAAACGCATGCAGAAGCAACAAGCGTATAAGCTGCAGAGCAAAGCAGGGAGTGGAGCTGTGAGCTGGAAAACATTCTCAGGCTGCAGCGCCAGTGGGTGTCAGGGAGAGCGCTACCTCTCACCTTTTGAATTGTGTTTGCGCACACATGCGTTTGCTTGCCTGTCTGCGTGTGTGTTTGCTCATAGGTATGGATAAAAGTGTAATGTTTGCTCTCTTAGCCTGCTTGACAGCTGTCTCTCAGCTAAAGCCCTCTCCAGGTCAGGCCTTTCAGCGGCACCGAGTGATAATGGAAAAATAAGCTTTGAAAGGACGGCCAATCATTAATTTCACTCCAGCCTTTTGTTTTCTTTGACTCTGACAAATAGATTGCCTTGTTAATATCCTCATAATATCTCCTCCACCCAGTCCGCACTTAAACTCATATTAATGAAACAAAGGGTATTGAAGACTTAAACAAGACGCTAATTCAGCCACTCGATCACTTAATGTTCAGTCATTGTTAATCTGAAGCTCTCTGCTGACGGCTGCTGCTTAAGCCTTTGTTTAATTTGTTTTGCTGCTTCAGGAAAGAGTGACACACTTAGACACAATCAACACATCCTCCAAATACAAAAACAAAATATGTTGTTTGTCCCTCACTCTCTCTCCTGGCAACACATTTGGAACGTGTTTGCTGCTCAGCAAGGTTTGGTACGGACAGTAGGAAGCATTTATTCCGTTTAAAACAGCAAAGCAGCAGATTTTCAAAGAAATTCCTTTGTCTCACCTTATAAAAATATGTCCCTTTATTTTTAAAATACTTCAGAGATTTCAACCATTCTTATTGTAATTGTTTAGTGTTTAACTTAAGAAAACATAAGAAAGCAACATAAGAAATTAATTACAGACTAAGAAAGATGAAAAACTTTTAAGGCAAGGCAAGTTTATTTGTAGAGCAAAATTTATAAACAAGGCAAATCAAAGTGCTTGAAAGCTACATAAAATCACAAGAAGGCAGATTAAAATAAAAAAAAACAATTCCATAAAATATTTAAAATAAACAGTTAACCTAAAGTGCAGAGTGCAGATGAAATACCTTCAGATGTGATATGCAAAGCTAAACAGAACTGTTTTCAGCAGGAATTTGAACACTGTCCGAGCAGCCTTTTCAACAACCACGAACAAAAGATGAGCTCATCTTTTCTAAAAAAATAAAATCTTTTCCTAAAATTACAACAATGAACCAAAATAAATTTCAACAGCTAAACTCTCAGGCCTGGAGGAGAATCGCCCTTATTCAAAAAAAGGAGTCACACCAAAGTGGGCAGACGTCTGAACATGCAGCTAAAGGCTGACTGGCTCCTGATTGCTAATAAGGCGCAAGTGAGATTAATACCTGGGCTGTTCTCAAACCACCAAAAATGTAGAACGTCAAAAAAAAAAAAAGAAAAACAAACAAACAATAAAATAACAGACTTCCGGCCGATCTCATGTACTGTTTCCCACAATGCAAGGTACTAATGTTGTTATTTTTCTGTTTATGGTGGGTGGCATTTGGCTTTCTATCTCACAGGTAACTTATTATTCCTACAAAATCTACTTAAGTCCATATAAAACACTTATTCACTCATTTCAAACAATAGATTGATGATACCAATGGGATTTTATTTTTATCCGCTTTACTAAACACCAAAGAAGCTACAAAACAGACGCAGCAGAGCAGTCGGACTCCATTGGTAAGTAGTATAAGAGAGACAGAAACAGCTCATTAAAACAACATGCCACATCATCTTCATCAGACTTCAAATGGAGCTCGTAAAGTCATGAACAGAAAGATTGGGGTTCAAGTGGGAGCATCATAATTTGCCAATGAGGTCTGTGTCTACTCTGGTCTGAATGTGAAGCCTTTATGCTACTTTTCCTTCCTCTCCACACACCACAGATTCATCTCTTTTTATCCTGAACATTAGACCGATAACAGGAAATGAAAGACAGAATTTTAGAGCATTGTTATCACATTAACAGTGTCTCAAAACAAAGCTTTAGTAGGAGCCAATAAGATTGAGTTATTGAATATTTATGGTTTCAAAAACAGACTCAAAACAACACGTAACAACATCTTTATTAGACTTCAGATGGAGCTCGTAAAATTGAGAAATAAATGTTTGTTGTTCCAGTGGTAAATGTTTGGGAGCACTTTGGCAGTAATAACATGGAGCTTTAGCTTTTGCCCTTTAGTGTGTTTGTAACAGCTAATAAAAAAATCCATTACCAAATTTACCATTAATCCTCCAAACAGTGTATCATTTAACTGACTGGATCAGTATGGATTCTGGATCAGCATGGATTCTGGATCAGTATGGATTCTGGACCAGCCTGGATCTGTATGATTCTTAATCCGTCTAGATTGTGGATTAGTCCGGATTCTGGATCAGTCTGGATCTGTCATGATTCTTTATTGGTCTGGATCACTTTTTCTGAGTCAGTCTGAATGTTGGATTAGTCTGGATTCTGAATTGGCCTGAATCGGTCTAGATTCTGCATCATTCTGGTATCTTTTATATTTAATAGTAGATCTGACTGGTTCTATTATGCCCAGTTGTCATGTCTGCTGTAATCTCTCAGATGAACAGTTTTCAGTACAGATGCCCCGAGCGGTCTGAACCTTCATGAACCAACATTAGAAAGGCTGTTTAACCCCGTCATCTTCTCAACAACCGTCGTCTGTCTCACACTCAGTGCTGAGTAAATGCTCCTTGGGCTGCAGACTCACTGTCTTGTTAATTTCCTGATTGTGTAATTATATCAGGATGTTGTTGGAGCTATCAGAGGACTTGGTTCTTGTCATAGTTTGGGCTGTGTGTGTTTGTATGAGATGAGTTCAGCGATAGCAAACCTGGGCTCCATGCTCGCTGCTATCTGAGCCATCAGAGATAGCAGCTCCTCCACCGAGTTCTCCACAGAGCACACCCCTTCATCCCACTGCTTGTTGTGAATGATTCACATGTGTGGTGTCAGGAGGAGCTGGAGCAGTCAGAATCTGATACATGCTCAGAAACCGTTTTCAGGGCGGGCGGATGTTTTTCATGGCACAGAGAGGACACAGATCCTATCCAGCCCATTAGCTGTAATTGTGCTTGTCTTGAGTTCATTAGAGGAGGAATGGGGCCTGTAGGAAGAGCGCAGCGGAAGGGGAGGTGTCATCCTCTCACATCAGACATGAGGCTCTGGGGTCAGCAGCAGGAGAGGAGGTGCAAATGAGTTTAAGTCCAGAATGAATAAGGACTGTGAGATGGACTGGATAAGTCCCGCTGCCACTGCCCACCCTTCCTGGTCCTGGTGATGATTATCACTCTGCCTCCTGATAAAAACCAAGGGCTACACAACACGGCTCTAAACAAACACTTAAGATGAGAACGGACAGACGGCCGGTTCACACAATTGAGACTCTAAAAAGGCTCTAACACTGAGGCTGAAACTGTCTGTGCTTCCTCAGAGTCTTTTCATTATATCATCAAACCTGAGGATTGCACAGCCTGACTGAACAGGACTGAACACATCATCTGACTCCAGGATTTTCCAGAATAAGCTAACAGGACTGATCTGAGCACACTTCATCGTTGGGTATTTTTCTCCTCTCACATCAACACTCTAGAAATTAAAAGTCTCCTGAAGTGTGAGCAATGGGGAAATTCAGACATCTGACAGCAACATCACTTGCAGTTGGCTCCTGTGCTATCCGTTAATCATCCTCTCAGACTGACACAGTGCTGAAGGTTATTCCTCCTCTGTGAAGACCATAAGTCGCTTCGTGGAAGCATGTGTTCTGTAAATATTCCCTGCCAGAAGCTGCTGTCACAATCCTTCCTGGACCTGTTTTGGAGTTTTCAATCCAGCGTAATGGGATCACCCTTTAAATACCCTTTCAAACAGCTATGCTAAACGGATGTGCAGCCAGTTTTTCAGCCATCTCTCTGATCAACCTGGCCGTGCTGCGTTAAGTAGACACCTGATTTGACGGTCAGGCTTTGTCAGATCGTCACAGCCTAAGCTTCGAGGGGATGAGCCCAAAATCACCTGCTAAGGCTCTTTAGAGTCAGAGCTGAGGACCTAAATCCCTAAGTTTACCTTTCTTACCTGTGCTTAGTCCTCTTACCAAACGCTAACTTTGCAGGACAAAGGGTTACGTCCTCGAAAGCCAGCTCGGTAATCCAACACCTGCTGTAAGGACACCTGGTGTCCAGATTTTCTGAGATTACGCTACAAGGGCATGGCCTGTTTTTTACACCTCTGTAGCTCAGACTCTTTTGATCATTTGAGTTTTTTTTTATCAAGTCATGTGTGTGTAAATACTTGTGGAGCATTAGAAAGCAGGGGCTCACTTTTGAAGGACTTAAATGACTTAAATGACTTTAGTTGTGATGACCACTGTTACAGAGTTTACCGTGACCTTTAATAGCACATATTCTGAAAACTGTAGGACACGAAAGCTTTTCTTTTCTTTTCTTGCACAAAAATAAAAAACAGTACCTTCCCAATGTCTTAAACTCAAAACAAAGTTAAACTAAATTCATCTCAACTTTACGGCCATGTTTGATTCCTATCACGGCTTAAATTCACGCCTCCATTTGGATTTCAAGGTCTTTTGTTTGTCAGCTCAGAAGAATCAGAGCCACAGTGTGGTCAGTGAATCCCATTCAGGAAACAGTTACTGACAACCAGCACCCATCACTGTTTTGGTCAAAGTTTCAGGTATGTATGTCAAAGTACGCCATTGGAGCCATATCACCATTGTGTGTCCATCAGCAGACAGTTAATATAGCTGACTGAATCAGAGTATTGAGACTCCAGCTCTGCTTGACTGGGAATGAGTTTATCCCAGTATATGAGGAGCAGTGGAAAGAGTTCGGACACTGGGATCTGTTCCTCCCTGATCCCATCATCAGCTCACCTTCCCAGAGCGTGCAAAGTAACAAACATAGTTGTCTCCTGCCTCTCACCCAGCCTTTCTTTAGGTACTTAATCACCTTCACGGGGATAGTTCCTGCTTTGGATAACCTGGCCGTCTGCAGTACATGATCCCCTGTAAACCGTACTTACCAAACTTAAAGACTTGATCCGGGCCGGGTTGGCAGCTAAAGATGAAGCTCTCAGGGCGAGCTCAGAGTCGTTGTGATTACAGACTTACTGAAGGACAAACATCTTAGCAGGATGTTCGTGTGACCGCTTTGCCCTGCACAGGTCACAAACACAGATAATGACTTATTCATGACCTCTGACCAAAGTACTCACAGGTTAAAACATGTTAAAACATGCTGGAAAAACATACAAATCTGCATGTTTCCTGATTAAAACACCTGAAAAACTGTGGCGTCAAAGACGTGTCTTGAAAAATAACTGATAAGAAGTTAAATGAGGGCCCTTCTTTTGGTTCCACTATAAATACCTTTATACTAATGGTAAATAAAACATACAGCTTAATGGAGGGAAACCAGGACGTTTGGGGAAAATAGTTCATCAACTACTGGAATAAAATGTGAGGTATTGAAAGAGGAGGAATAATGCTCATTTTCAGTCTTTATTCTGTCCCTCTGGTGCCTCTGCAGCAGCTTTACGTGATTTACAGCTAAAAATAGTCCTTACATATCTCAAACTGGTGTCTTTAGAAACCTTCTTTTCCACTGCCGTCTCTTTGGGGCAGTTTTAAAGTGCTCTAGTACCCTCATCCACTGTTGTCATGTTATAAATTTGTAACTGAGTTAGCAGGTGGTTCTCTGTTTAAAAAGACAAATTTTGAGATTTAACTCAATGTTTTAGTCCCTGAATTTGACCCAGAAAGTTTGGAAACTGACAAATAAATCTTCAGCAACAAAAAATGTTAATGTTTAAATTTTTTCCTGATCTTTTATGGAAATTCACTGGTTGTTATGGTTCGATCTGTGTGACTTTTTGAACAAACTGCCCAGGTCTATTCCTGGGATTATTAGTCCAACACGGTTATCTCTCAACCTGAAATGCTACACGTTTATTGTTAAGTCCAACCTTTTAACTTCTTATTTGTTCATTAAATATGCAAAAAGCAGGATATCACCTCTTACAGGGAAATTTTATGTTATACTTTGATAAACTGGCTCTGTTAAAGGCAGATTTATCATTTTTAAAGCATTCATTCAAAACTTTATGAACAAGCGTCTGTTATCAGATGAGTCAGCGGTGCATTTAAATCCATAACAATCTGTTAATTGACAATTTTTTAACTGAAATCTGATCAGATGAAGCACATTATTGTTATTTAGACAATGTTGTGCAGTTTTACTGTGCAGTAACCAACAATCTGTGAGGAATTGATGCCTTGTTTTATGTTTTTATTCTTATTTATTGTTCCAGGCATTTTTTAAAATTCATTAATGATAATTAATCTGGCCTCTCTCTGTTGTAACAAATGAATTTATCCTATTTGAGGATCAATCAAGTATATTTTATCATATCATTACACACATTCTGTGGTAATTAAATCCTTCTTTTCTTCCTTTACGTCACAATAAAATGATGAATTATTGAACAAATCAAGGAAAATAGAAAATATCTCATTCTTATTTATTTAAAGAAAATTAAAACATCTGATAGAAAGATCTTTATTATCTTCAGTAAACAGAAAATGCTCTACATTTTATTTACAAAAGGAAAATTCTTAAAACAATAAATAACTTCTGTGTATTTACCAAGAGTTTCAGTAATGTGGCTTTAATCCTCTTTAATGTTTTTTTTCTGTCCTTTCAGCCTATTTTTATTTTTGCTTTTATTATTTTTTTTAGATAATGATAAAAAATAAAAAACAGCAGCATTTAAGCTCCAAAGAGAAAAACTCCCCCTCAGTTTAAAAATCATCCCAGTAGCACGTTTCATCCAGTAGGGAGCGTACGTACCCTAAGAGCAGATCCTGCTGCTGATCCCTGATGTGTCAGTGCAGACCTCACCAATCCTCCTGTTTGTACTATGTGTTTGTACAGTGTGTGTATATGTGTGTGCGTCTGTGTGTGTCATTGTCGCTCTCTGAGCTGGTTCTGGTTCCAGCTTGCACTTCCTTAGGGTAAATATCAGCAGCAAATCCTAAAATCCTCATTCAGCTGGAGTGAATCTGAGGACGTGTCCTCTCCCCCGTGGAGTTTTGTGAAAAGGTGTGAGCCCTTTGAAAGGATCCACTAAGCTGCGATGAATCTAATTGGCATGGGGGTTGATGAGGCTTTTGGGTCTTTGTGTCGTGGTGCTTTAAGACAAAGTGGAACATCACTTAGACCCTGAGGTGAACCAGGGCTGAGCAGGTCAGAGGAAATGATTAGGGATCCAAAGAGAGCTCACTCTGTGGACAGCGAGGCTTTTCCAATCATCTGCTTCACCACAGCTGGAGTATTTTAACAGTTTTCCATCATTAGCATGTAGCATTTTAGCTCTGCCTTGTAGTTGGAGTTTGAAACTTACCATTGAGCCCAAACGTGGAGCACAGGGAAGAGGAATCCAGTAGTTGGCGTCAGTCTGACTTCATCCTGGCCAACAACAACTAAACAGCTCCTCCCGAGGCTTTAAAGAAATAAAACATTTAGTCTAACGCCAAGTTTACCCTGGATTTTATGTGCTAAAAGCTGTTTAAGTTTTACAAGGATTTAATTCTTTATACTGAGCTGCAGGTTGGCTTTTCAGGCTCTGGTTTTTGGACGCGGACCGATCTGACACTTGTAAATAGCAAGGTTTAACTTTACAAGACACATGATGCACACAGCAACAAATGGAGGAAAGTGCTGGAAAATCACACAGGAATCCAACAAAGAGTCGACCACATGATAGAGAACAAGAGTCTTTTTGTCTTAGAGGGTCAGTTATCAGTCCAGATGAAACCAGTAACTCCGCCCACTTTTTGACCCTTTTTTACTGGACTGTCACTGTGTGACTGTGTCTCCATCTTTCATCTCTCTGGGATGTGCTTGTGAGTGATACAGTGAGCGATGTCCTTCACTGTTTTGAATGGATATTTGATTCATATTTTAGACCCTGAGAGGGAGACAGTCCCACTTCCTCAGCTGTGCTTTAAGGAACAGAGAAATCAGCTTACATCTGGGTAAATGCAGTGCTGTATTTATCATGTAATTGTAACACTTGACTTTGACTTCATTCCTTCTTCTCCTCTGAATGTGAGGTTTATTGAGGTGTAAAAAGCAGTAACACGCTCAGCTGTAAACAACAGAACCTGTTTACAATGTTTCCTCAAGTTCATAAAAGTATCAGCCAGATAGAAAACAGGAGCTGGTAAACTTCAGGTTTAGCGGCTGTACAGGTGAATTATCAGCACAGTCAGGCTTTAGAGAGGGAAAGGAAACATGAGGCACATCTTTAACTCTGCAGCCAACCCTCGTACAGTGCCGCAGATCCAGTTGATAGTTTTCTTCACAAAGATCACAAATCAAATGTGTCAATTAGGAGCCGATGAAAGTTTACTTGGTATAACATAAAGCTGAAAACAATGTTTAAATTGCTTCCTCTTTGCAGAACTATAAGGTCTTTAATGATGAGTCTTAACATGATCAGCCATGGTTGAACACCTTAACCCTTTAACTACTTCTCCTTTTAACCCTTCAGTTTTCACTTTTTAAATGCAAGGGATATGATGTCTATTCAATTTTTAACCTTTGAATGATCCATCCCAAAAAAACAAAAAATAAATAAATAACATTTTTTTTGTATTTTTCCTGTGCTGTTGGGGCACTAAAACCAGAAACCACAAAATTTAGAAAAAATATTTTGAGCTGTAGAGACGAGTCAATCAAGTTTGACTCAGTTCAACACATTTTCAACAAGATATTGTGACTTTAAAAAAATGCTCAACCAAACGGTTGAGCTGGAAGTTAAAGGGTTAAACTCACACAGAGGAGACAGAAAGAATCAGCTCGTCTAATTGGATTCAAGTTATTTCAGGTGAACTGTTTAGTGTTTACCTGTTTTTTTTTTTACCTGATCTGTAAATGTTTTTACTGCTTTGGTCAGTTACTCATTTCACACTCAATCACTGCACATGTAGCTCAGGGTCAAAGGTAACTGTCACAGCCATCAACTTTCTCATTTAAACTTTTGTTTCCAATGGTTTTGTCTCTCTTCTCTTGCTGTCCGGTCCAGAAACACAAAAAGGTGAAAAAGATAATCAGTCGGATGAGGTAGCATTTAATTGTAACGCTCAGTTTTTGTTGTTTCAGTTAAAGAGGGGGTACTGTGCTTCTTTTAGTCTTTATTCTGTCCCTTTGGTGCCCCCATAGTAGCTTTTTATGATTTACAGCTCAAATTGATCTCTGTTTTTCTCTCTCTGGTGTTTTAGAAAACCCTTAATTCAGCCTGTCTGAGGCCCCATTTATACGACAACGGTATCAGGGTGAAACGCAAAAGTTTTGTTGCGTTTTGGCCTCTCGTTTATACGGAAACGCCGTTTCAGCCGACCTAAAACGCAACTTTTTTAAAACGCCCTCCAGAGTTGAATTTTTCTGAAACGGTACAGCCTCCGTTGCCGTATAAACGGCAAGCTGGCGTTTTCAGTGAAAACGCTGACGTCACGCTCCGTTTTGCGCATGCGCATTCCACCTGGGAGGGAACTTTTGCGAACCAGACAACAACAACGGTTAAATGGCGGACTTACCAGGTTGTGCTTGTGCTGCTGAATCTGCTGACTGCCTTTCAACGAGACGTTCATCTGTTGCTCCACTTCTGCACTCAGATAAGACGTATTTAATATATCCACCAGACGATCAGCCTGCCTCTTCTTTGGCGGCAGACTACCAAAAGACTACAGTTATATCGCCATCTACTGGCCATGTACGCATACTGCAGCGTTTTCAGTCCTTCAGCGTTTCCGTATAAACGCAGATTTTTTTCTCCATGTTTTTTGTGTTTTTGAGTGAAACATTGAGAAGCGTTGTTGTATAAACGGGGCCTGAAACAGTTTGTTCTGATTGGTCAGCCCACTGGAGGCCTGTTGGGCCTTGGTGTTTGAGGCCCACAACGTCACTTTTTTTTTCCCCTGTGTTTTTCAGTTTCAATGTTAATCCAAACTAAAAATATTTCCAAATACAAAACCTTAACGAGCCTGAGAATCACGGGAAACTGACGAGATAATCAGACTCAGAGCAGCTTCATGGTTATTCTTGTTTACATCATGAGGCTTCAAGGGGTCACACTGACTGTCATACTTTAAAATGATTAAAAATCTCAAGAGACATCCTTTGTATTTCCTATAGAAACCTTTACTGGAGCCCTCAAGCACATTTTCCCTCCTGAACTCGATGATTTATGACCCTCTTTGAGGAGGCACTGCGGGGCTCTCTTTGTTTTGCAATCCTTAGCGTTTCGGCGTCTTTCTTCCGGCTAGTTTAAGTTTCCTAATGCCTGTCTTTGGATTTTGATAGCAGTTTGATTTATTTATGTGTTCTTTCATATAAAACTTAAAAGCCACAAACTTAAAGTCGATACTTTGAACTTTATGTTTGTTTGTCTCCATCAAACCATCCAAGTTTTTCCAGTGTTCAATGTTTTTGTCAACTGTAGGACGTAAATATCTTGTGTCTCATTCCTCCCTGAATGTCTAATCCGGGAATTTATTCTAATGAAAATTAGTTTTTACAGACGCTTTTATCTGGAGCCATTTTGAAATATGGACGTCCTGCTTAATACAGCAGATTTAGCGCCGGTTTATTCTGCTGCCAACCAGCTGCATGTTTGATCAGGACGCACAAACACAGTTTAATGTCGCTCCACCAGAGCTTTGAACCCACACTGAGCCGCTTTGGCCCAGTCCTCCTCTGAGCGCTGCCCGCTGCTGATCCATCCCAACATGTTTTTTTCTTCTTCATTTTATGAGCAAGAAGCAGAAGAAAGAAAGAAGACTTGAAAGATCTCCTCACGTCCTCCATCCTTTGTTCATACCTCAGTGTCACCTTCAGCGTGGAGCTCATGGATGCTAACCTGAAAGAGAGACCCTCTTGTGGCGTCCACAGCAAATCTGCATGTGGACCACATCAGAAAGATCCACTAATTGACTATTTACAGGCAGGAGGAAAGCTCTAATGGACCTGATATTAAATCCCTCTCTCATATTCAAAGTGTCTTTTTGGAGAGGCTTGTCGAAAAAACGGCTTTTTTCTTTTTTACAAGAGGACCGAGTTAAGCCCGTCAGAGAGCCTCAGCGGGCCAGCCGAGCCAGCGCGGCTGTTAGACGGGATTACGGGACAACAGTAGGCGAGGATCGTGCGACGCAGGGGAGAGGGGGACGTCCAGATCTGCTGATCCAGATCACTTCCAGATGGACTCCGGGCCACGGGTCTCTCAGCTCAGCCTGGTTAAGTTCTGCTCCTTGAGGGGCTTAGACCTGGCTTCTTTCTAATGAGACTGACCAAGCTTTTATGTGGAAAGTTAGATAACATAAATTTCAATACGCCTGCTCTGTCCTTTAATGCACTTTTAAGCCTTCGACCAAAAATCTTGGCCCATTAAACTGAAGTAAGGGATCTTTGGTGTAAACTGAAGAACTTCAGCTAAACCATCTTTCTAATATTTCACTGCTCTTTGGGGAAAGAGTTTTAAGGCTCTGCGAATCATCATTTTCCCATGTGCTCACATAAAAACACAAAACGGCAGTGTAACAGGAGAAATAAAACATTTATATGTATTTAAAACAAGTTTCTAGAAAGAAATCAAACTTGAGAAGTATTTCTGAAACCCTCTGGATGTCCGTCACCATTCTGGTCTTGGTTCCTCTTTTCTAACCTCAAACATCCTCATTCAGCCCGTTATTTTCGCTCCTCTGGGTTTGCACTAGTTGCCTGATATTGACATCATCACCCTGTTGGGTTCCCACGTCTGCTCGTCCTGACCTGAAGCTAAATTTTATTAACGGTGATGGCAGGAAAATAACAAGTGAAGCTGGCAGGAAAACTTTGTGTTCACATATGCAGCCCGGTATGAAACCTCCGATGTTCGGTGCACACGTTAATACAGCCGGAGAGCTGATCTTTGATTCTTGGTGTTAGTCAGTGACTTGTATTTTGTGATCCACCATGAGCTGCTTTTATGTTTCTTACAGGTCTGGTTGGCTCCAGCAGCGGTCAGGTTCTGCTCTGGCGTTCATATTGAGAGCTGACGTTTGAACGGGACCAGAATAAGGTCTGTTGGTGCGCAGGAGGTGTGTTTATGTTTTACATGAGCTCCTTAAGTTTCTTTACAGTTTATTTAATGCTGCAGCCAAATTCTGAACAGAACTGAAATGTGAACCTGTATTAAAGTTATTGGATTTAACTTTTTTGATTGAAATAAATGGTGTCTAAAGAACATGAAGTTAATAACACAGCTCATATTTGTTCTTACTATACATGGAGTACAGCTTTGTTTTTCAATCTTACTAATGACTTGGACTTGCTTTACATTGTTATTATAGACTTCAAACTTTTAAGCATGCAATGAAAAAGGTGATTATTTGGGATGAATAATCTGAGATTTAATCATGATTAATTTTCAGTGCAGAAGGTTTTCAAACAGCAAGAACAGTTTAGGTCGTTTTTTATTGTTAATTTGGAGCAGTGGAAATTCAAGGCTTGAACTGAAAGTTACAGAACGAAATGTTTGGGATCAAAATTTAAATCCAGCAGCATACAGAGCAGACGGTGTCAAAAAATAACATTAACTAATGGATTTTATAAACACTTGCACTATATATATCAAGTTATTTGTTCTACAATATCAAAAACATTGAAGTTATGGAGATTTATAATAAGATGTGGAGGAAACTAAACTCAATGGGACAGTTGATTTTTACTTTATTTGTAAAAACTGTAAAAACTCTTGCTCAGCCATTACAGAAATTAAAGTTATAGAATAAAAATTTTAGAGTGATATTGTACTCAAGCCAAATGGCAACCTTCAGTCTGAAAATATGAGACAATGCGGAAGTGCTAACATCTGCAGTTTGTCCAGACTCTGCTTGAAGGCAGTGTTGGCAATCGGATTTAGATACACTTTTTGTTATACTGGTTAAAATGAAAAATATCCGCTGTCTACAGCAGGAGTAAAGCTGGGAAAACATTTAGGATCCAATTTAGTAAAACAATCAAATCCCGTCCTGCCATTCTGCCCGCCTCTTGCACATACATTTTACCAGCGTACACTAGCCCTGATTCAATGCACATAACCAAGAGGGATCCAAGTACGCTGGAGAATGGCAGAAAAACTACCTATACCCCAATTACTGGTAACGTAGTGCAAACAAAAACTATGTGCTGAGGTCAGGTTTGAGTCTGTGGTTTTGAATCAGTCAAGATCATATGGTCGCGAATCAGTGGCGCTTGTGTATGTGAGCAGGGGGCGTCATTTTGGAGGACCTCCAAGTGTGGGAGGGCTGGGGCTAAACAGAGTCCTGAGGTGATGCTACATTCAAATTCATGCTATTTTTCTGTGACTACCAACCCTGTCTTTAAGGCTGGCTTCAGAAGAACTGGAAGTCACAAACACACCAAGTCAAAAGAAAAAAGTCATTTTCACAGCAGAAATCAACATATTTACTGCCTGGTAAAAAAAATGTCCCCGTCTCTGAATCGCAAATTTTACTAATGGCAAGCACTGTGAGGTGAATTTTTTTCTAACTCAGCAGTTAGAAGAAATTAAGATAACCAGTTCGCCCAATCAGAAGCACAGCTCAGCTTACGTTGCTGACAGGCACCTGGAGCTGTTAATGTGGAGACTCAAAGCCCACCTTGTTGCCAATATGGCTGCTCTGGCCAATTTGCTTCAAAAATCTGTTTCAGAGTGACGTTGCAGAGACTATGTCCATTAATTATACTGTCTGTGATTCAGACAACTGTATTACTGTGGGATTTCTGCTATCAGGGGAGTAATAGCTCAGCGTTTGCAGATAGATGGTGATGATTTGTTGATTTGAGTGGAAGCTCTCTTCATGAGAACTATCGTCCTCCCTTCATGTGAAATGCATCAACAGCTGAGAGGGAGACGGAGGGTGACGGAGGGAGACAAGGAGAGACAGAGGGAGACAGAGGGAGATAGAGGGAGATACTGGGAGATAGAGGGAGATAGAGGGAGATAGAGGGAGAGGTGCTGACATGAACCAGGAGCTAGCCATCAGCATAACTCATGATCTAATGAGAGCTCCATGTGAGAGAAAGCAGTGCCTTGAACGCTGATGTACTCACCCTGCCGTCTCTGCATTCCTCTCCATAAAATATAAAATCTGCTGTCTCCTGTTTTAATGGCAACTCACTAAACACTGACTGTATATCATGTGCAAACTCTAATGTAAGGGCAGCTTTTTAAATTCTTTAATACAGCAATATTTTCCATACAACAGAAGTATGATAGTGAAATGGAGAAGCTGCTTCAGTATGGCCTGAAGTCTCATTCAGATTAATCCTGAAAAGTTGTCCGGATTTATTTTTCAATTTTTGTGTAAAATAAAGAATTGGACATAAATGTTCAGGTTCGGCTTCCAAACTTCAGCTTCAGCCATAAACTGCATAAGAAATGAGTGTAGTCTCTGTGATGTTACTCATCAAGGTCTGACGTATAGTTTTGGAGCCTGTTGTCAGCAGTCGCCGTATCCAAGATGTTGACTCAACCTAACTTTCAGTCAGACAAAGTTGAGGCGGGACTTTGGCCTTCTGGGAAACAGCCACAAGGCACCTGCCTGCCTGTCAGTCCGATTGTGAGTCTCAAGCAACAAAAAAGAACCAAAAAATTAAAAATCAGTCTGTTGTAGCATCATGGCAGAATGTTAGTCTTTGCTTGAACATTGAAAACATTCAGAGGCATGAAAATGTTTATTACCAGTTGTGCAAAACTGTCAATATATTAAAAAATGTCATACTGAATTTGACAACGGCAAACAGGAACAATGAGAATTCATCGTCACATCCAACAAACAAACCCTCTCCTCTGTGCTGCGTGTTTAAATTCTGCTCCGTGTACCTCTCTGAGATCCTCCTCCAGCCTCCTGACATGCTCAGGCTGTTTCGTGTTTCCAGTCTCCAGCAGATTCTTTCCAACTAAGTCATTTGGGAGTGGGATTTGTGTGTAGCTCTCTTTTTCCGGTGCTCACAATAGCTTAACAACAGTTCTATAAGCCCCCATCTGGTTCTGCCTGAGAGTCCTTTGCTGTCTCCTTTTGCTTTTAGTTTTGTTTGGAGTCATGAGTTTGGAGCCAAGCTTTGATGACCAGCAGTTCAGCAGCTCAGTGTTACACACACACCACCAGGACTTTCTTCAGATGAGAACTTAAAGCACATGAACAGCACTGACCAGTTACCCAGCAGCTCTCACAAAGAGAAGAAGTTTTGATCTTGATTTGATCTCTTTCTGCACACCATTTTAAAGAAACCATGCATCTAGTTCAAGTGAATCTCAGTTTGGAACATGAACCATCAGGATTCAGAAGAGTTTTGTTTTTTTAAACATGGGATAAAATCTTTAAATGAGCCCATTAAAACAGATGACAGTGACTGTACTTTGTGTTGACATAGTCCCACAGAATGAATCCTTTGGTTTTTGAACTACATTTATGCAGCCCTGTGTTTGGCACTTTGACCCATGTTGTTTTGATTTTCTTATTTTGGAAGCAGACGTGATGAGAGACTTGGTGCAGACTGCTGTGCATCTCTCCCTGTTGACAGTTTGCCTGGTGGAGACTTGTCAATCACATGTTGTCACACCCAACAAACAAACCACACTTTATCTCCTATTTTACTCTTAATTGGACCTTTATTTAAAAAAAAAAAAAACATACTAGCAACTGACAGCAGGGACTAATGGGTGGAGGTTCATCTAGGGGAATTATTCATCTGCAACTTATGATTGAAGCTCTGTTTTGAACCAGTGGATTCGCCTCCTTTTGGTCACACAGACTGCAGGCTGAAGGCACTTCTGCATTGGCATCATGTTTGTAACCAAACTGCAACTTTAATGTCTTGAAAACTATCTACAGTTACACCGGCATACTCTGCTGTGTTACTGGAGAAAGCATGGTAGGTTAATCTCCGTTATGACGTCTTAATCCTGATATCTGACCCTTTCACTACTGATTTAAGGGGTTAGTGATAGGTTTAAAAAAAAAAGTTGAGTTTACCATAAGAGAAAAGCAACAGGCTGATCTGACGCTGTTTTATTTGCCAGAAACTATGAAAAGTGATCAACAAAAACATTTCTATGTTTTGGCCAGGAACTGGAGTCAAACTGTTTTAGGTGATAACTTCAACTGTTTTATTAAATGTGCCATGGAGACAATCTTGAGTAGGTGTTATTGGGTTTTGGGAAGAGTGCTGAGAGTAGGAAAGCACTATTTGTTAAAAAGGAGATTTTGTACTTTTTATAGTCTTTATTTTGTCCTTCTGGTGCCCCCATAGTATCTTTACATGATTTACAGCTCATTTTTCTCTCTGGTGTTTTATAAACCCTTATTTCAGCCTCTGTCTGAATCATTTTGTTTTGGCTGCTGTCTCTTTAAGAGTCCCCAATACACAAACCCCCTTCCCTCTGATTGGACAATCCCCTGGAGGCCTGTTGGGGGCAGAGCTAAGAGCAGACATTTGTGTTTGAACCAATGTGTTTAAAGTGTTAGAAACCAATTAGGAGATCCTTATGTGATGACCTCATCATCTCATGGAGATCTTTCTGAGATTTTTAGAACGCAGTGTTTTGATCAGTTTACGGACAGATTCAGGGATTTCTACAACATGAATATGTAGAGGTTTGAAAATCTGCACACGCTCAGTCTGAACATATAGCTTTGGTACTTTATAACCATGATTAAATCAATCATCACCATCAGTGCTAAGTTTTCTCTGAGAAACCATCCTGTGCTTATACTCCTCCAACCTGTGCCTCATTTTCCTGAAAGAATTACATTGATTAACTGAAATCTGTAGTTTTTTCAGGGACAGAAACCCCCCACCTGTACTTCAGGTAGCGTAGCTGACAGTTTGAACAGTTGTTGACATAGAGTGTTAAAATCCCTTGTGCTCTCAAACCTGCATCTCCCTCTGACAGACCTTTGGTCACCACTCCAGCCTTCAGTTTGTGTGTGAGTATTAGGAGTTTCCCTCTCTGATTACAGACGTATGTCTGTGCTACACACCGTCCCATGTGTGGTGGAAGTAAGCCTCTGTACACCATGTGGAGGGTGTGTAGTAGAGCTTCAGTGAGCACACATAAATGAAGATGTCTTGGGAGTGCAAATCAACAGCGATCATGTCCATTCATTGGTTGGCATCAGCAGCCCTGCGCTAGATCTGGAAACTTGATTAATGTCTTATGAGATACTGGACAAAATTGGTTTCTCCTCCAGGGGTCCACATTAACTGTCAGTCCAGTACTGATAGGACGGATCACGAATGGATATAGTGCCTTGTGTTGGGTAAGTTGCAAAATCTTTGTGAGGCCGGAGGGGCGACCCTGGCTTCTTGTGGTACAATGGTGGATGGATGGATCTCTCTCTGGATCCCAGAACAGACGGAGAGCAGGATGAAGAGGAGGATGACGGAGGTATGACGGGCAGACCTCTCTGGGCTGCAGCTGAGTTGTAGACCCCTAGGTCAGGCTGCTGTCGTGACCCCATGGACGATGTTGGATGTGGTACGACAGGTGTGACAGTGGCAGGGTTAGTAAAATGAGCAGCAAAGGGCTGGTATGGGACACTCTCCACACCATAGCGAGGATATGGCTGCATGGTTGCCCACATGTTGCAATTGATTGACGAAGAGTTGGTGAGGTCATCTGTGTCCACTACCCCAGATCCAGACTCTGTTTCCATGGTTCCATACATACAAGCTTCTCTGGGGTTGATCGCCTCGTTGCAGTATGGATGAGACAGCAAGGTCGACTCGTAAGAAGGAGCAGAACGAAAGTAGTGCTCCTCTGAAACAGCTGATGATGCATCCAGATATGGTCGCTTACATCCCAGCTCAAGGTGACGGGTATTATCTGCAAAACGATTTGATTAGCAGTTTTGTTTTACTAACTCTCGTTCTGTACAGTGGAATTAAAGAAACGGTGGATGACAGAACAAACCTCTGTGCTTGAAGCAGTGGTACAGGAGACTGGGGTCTCTGCTCTGAGGAAAGTGGCTGGAGATAGGGTCTTGTGGGTCTGAGCTGGACATAGGAACACCAGTCTCGTACTGATAGGAGGACAGGACTTGAGGGTGCCCAGTGAGGACTCCAGCCCCGAGCTTCCCTGCAAGGTGACTGTGCGAGGAGATGAGCCTTTGTCGAACCATGTTCTTGGAAATCACCGGATATTCTTTCCTACAAATAGGATTCAGTAACACAAGAGACCTTAATATTTTTGCCTTAATATCTTTTCAAAAAGGCAAATTAGATCTTATAGAGTCAGACCAATCTGGCACAAAGCTTGCTCAATATGAATATGCTTTGATAAAGCTGCGCCCACTAATCATGACACTATGACCACTGATAAAAGTGAAGGTCATTAGTTATCTCTTCACTATGGCACATGTCAGTTGGTGAGACGAGTAGGATGCCACCCATTTTGACAAGAACCAAACTCTTTAGTCTGAAAACAACAGCTCTTGTGAGGTGTTACCAGCCTGTAGGGATCAGGACCTACCAACACTGAAAGCACCAACAAATGGGCATGTGGGCATCAAAAGTGGACCATACAGCAGTGGAAGCAGATAGTTCTGAGGAACATGACAAGATGTTGACTAGGCCTCCAAATTCCCAGATCTCAGTCAAGTTGAGCCTCTGTTGGATGTGCTTAACAACCAACTCTGATCCACAGAGGCTCCACCTAACAACTGTCAGGACTTAAAGGATCTGCTGCTAAGGTCGTGATGTCAGATACCATGGCAGACCTTCACACTATGAAGTGTAGACCTAATGTTGGAGCTATCAGGTGAAAATATCATTCATATCTGATTGTGTGGATGCTACAGAAGCTAATGCAAACTAAGGAGTTATTCTTCTGCATCACTAGCATGATCATGATGGTCGAGCTCAGTTTTGTATACACGCCCCCCCCCCCCCCCCCCCAACACACACACACACACACACACACACACACACACACACACACACACACACACACACACACACACACACACACACACACACAATGAATCACCTTTTCAGGAGTTGAGTTTTCTTATCATCAATGAAATTTTTAAGTGTTCTTGAAGGTTTTTTAACCTCCCTGGTTGGTGTGAACATACCCCTGTAGTCTCGAAACACGCAGATCTCCTTCTTCACTTCCTCGAAATCCTTTCGCAAATGGATTGTTTTCTATCTTCAGCTGTGTGATCTGAGAGAGAGAAACTTCATCTGAGATCTCATTCTGTTGGGCACAAACTGAAATAATGCAAAGGTACAGGAGTTAAAGAAACAATGGATGATTTTCAATTCATACCACTGGCTAACCTCTGTAAACCCTGACATTTTAATATCAGAAATGTTGAAGTTTGGGCAGAAAAATTAGCCTGTTTACCTTGTGTTCCTATACTTCTACAACCCAGTAATAACACAGTACAGCCCTGAATCACCTGACGCTTTAGTATCCTCTACATTGCTCTGAGTGGCTGTACCTTGTGGTTTTGGTACGAGGTGACAGAGATGAAGGCTGTCTCATGAAAGACATGAGTACAGTAGGCGGTGTTCTTGGATCCAAAGGCGTTGTTTTCATCGGCCTTGACGATGTGGAGTCTGGGCTGGTACTTGTGCATAGAGTTCAGGATAATCTAAAAAAGAAAGAAAGAAACATGTTCTTCTCTCATAACTTTTAATAGTGACATCGGTTAGCGGATTTGTCTTTAGATCATTTTCTTTTGACAGTGTTTTTTCCTCAAGTCTGTTACTCAAGCAAGATTAACAAAATAGACTAAGTTTTGTTTTAGTTGGAGAAAGTTCACAACCAGCGCTTCACTATCTGAAGGCGCAAAATGTCTATGAACATGATTTATTGATTATATCTGCATGTGAATGCTTTGCAACTCTGAGGACTAATGAGTTAAACTATGTTATATGTTTATGTTATTCAGACTTTTATTGGGACACAGACACAAACATCATGGTGCTGTGACATCTGCTCATCCTTTGTTTGTTAATTAATGGTAATAAATCAGAGTTTGCAAAGTGTAATTTTTATGTTAATGTTTTTTAATTTGACAAATCTATAAATCAACACATGAACTCATCACTCCTCATTATGCCAAAGTAGGATTTTAAAAAAATCTGTTTTCCTTTGTGTTTTCACAACAAATGAGACAGATCGTTACTTCAGAGGGTGATGGTGATCATGGGAAATGTTGTCTTTACCCTTAAAAACAACACCATTGTCATGCAGAGGGGTTCACTCGAATCAACTCAACATAACAACTCCTCACTGACTCAAACAGCAATGTTGTTTAAGGCAACTTAGGATGGTTTCTTTTTCTTCTTTTACTGCATACAGTCGAAACAACAGTAACAAGCAAACAACACTCCGACTGCTCATTCATTGCCTCCAATAAAAAGCTGATGACCTGCTCCATAATTCAAAATCAGCCCATCAGTCTGATGTTACATCAGCAGGCCACCTCCTATGAGGTCAGACTTTATGGGGTGTAAAAATCATTAAAACGCTGGTAGAATTAACGTCAGATATTTGTTGGATAAAGTCAGAGCAGAGCTATGACGGTGCTCATTGTTCACTCTTTGTTTAAAGTGTTCATGAACTCAACGGAAAGCACAGCTGCTGCTAATAAAACTGGTAATGAGTAAAAGTTCAGTTTGCCCGTTTCCTCTGGTTAGCTAATGAGCAAACAGTGACAACAGGCAGCATTTCTGTCAGAGTGTGCCAACATCACTCCTAAATGTTGGAATAATTACTGGTATTAGGTGCAGCTGTGCCTTCAGTGCAGTGGTAGGTCTGATGGGGATGAAGGGAAGGAAAACTTTAACTGAAGAAGAATGAAATGTCAGAACCAAGAAACACAGACTCACAGTGTGACCGCAAATGTACTGTGCTCAGGCACGGTTCACTTCTCTGTCTTTGGCACACTTTGGAGAGGTGTGCTTCGGCACCCTACACTTCATGCACGAGCAAGAGCATGCAGACATGGTCGCTATGACCACTCCTCTCGACAGTCATTTTAATCAATAACAAGGATGTTAGAGGGCAGTGTGGGAAAAAACAACTTAACATGAGCCAGATGGTGGTGACGTAGGCGGGCCATGCATGTGCCTTAAGTCTAGTTTATGTTGGAGTATTGTGACCGTGGGCCGTACTGGCCAGCTTGAGTATGGCACAGTTTGAATGCCCAGTGTGACAGCGCCTTAAGTTTACTATACCCAATCAACAGGGTCACACTTTACACTGAAACACCAACAACGTCTGCAGCTGTTATTAAATGTGTCTTCTTTATCCAACCTGAGTTAACCAGGTTTGACTGCAAATTATCAATATTAACTGCTGATGCTCTAAATCCAGTTTTTACTTTGAGTATTTAATGAAAAAGTTGGTTTGGAGTCGAAGTTATGACCAAATATGGACTTAATATGGAAAGTAAATAAGTGAACCTATAAATCATGATAAACAGAAACAGATTTTAAGTTCAATGTAAAACGTTGTACTAACTGTATATTATCAAACTATTAACCAGTCTGATTAGTTATCTGAAAATATAAAACCATTGATATTTGGATATATTTGGAGCAGTTCTCTGTCTGGATGTAGTTTTCTGGCTCCTTTATTATGACCCAGCTCTCAGACTCAGCTCTCTGTGTGCTCTTTTTGGTTTGGGAGGGTTTCTGCTTTATTGACACAAGTCTTTGTATTTCACAGTCTAGTCAGTGTCAATGGATAATGCAGTTATAAGCATGATGTGACTTGTATGTTTAAACTCCTCTCAGGGGTACACACTGGATTTATATACCTAAAAACATCTGTTCACTAAAAACGCCTGTCCATTGAATGTCTGTCCACTTGTTGATGTCTTCCATTCACTCACTGATTTCTCACAAACCAGGGAGTAGCTCACCATCCGTCAAATTGATGTTATTAATGTAAAAAAAAAAAAAAAGAAAAAATTAAGGTTAACACCCCTCATGTCACTTGACCAGCCACTGTACTCTACAGCACTTCTGTTGCCAAGCGGTGGTGTCTATTCAATAATAGAAATGGTTGCCACTTGGTCTTTGTCCTTCACTGAGTCTGAATTATTCAGAGAGGATTCTAAACGTTCTCATTCCAATGTTTTTGACTGCATTATATGCAGCATATAACTAAAAACTATTGGAATAGGAATTGATAGGATTGATAGAGGCATAGATTGTAACATTTCTATCTGCGGAACCAGAAACTAACTGATAGCACCTCAAATCAGACTGTTTTCCTAAGTATTCAGTCATTGAGCTAATGCATTGTCTGATGTTGTTCCTGTTAGGAGTCTCTCAGTAAGAATAATCCTTTCCAGTGTAATAAATCAGCTCTATGGTTATCTTTCCTGCATCCTTCATCTCCATCCTCCTGGATCTGGAGTCTGGATGTGTTTAGCATGGGTACTGCAGGAAGCATGTTTTGAGCGTGCCCACTTTTAAGGTTGCTTGGGTGGCTGCAGGTCGGCTCACTAGCATCAGTCCGCTCTCTGCAGCCGAGCGCTGTGCCCAGTGAAGCGTTAGCAACAGGAGGGCAGGGTCATCACTAGTCCAGCTCTGTCAGCCCCGATTAGCATCAAACCCTGCACCTCGACTCCCCTCCTCATTTTCCAGACATTCTCCTGAGGAGCCTTCTCCTCCAGGGGGCTCCCAAAGAGAAGCAAAGGTTGAGCGGGGCACAGGGAGCGGGGCTCAGGTTGATCACCCAGTGGCCCCGTGCTCACATGTTCCTGTTGCCGAGGCAGGCTGGAGACACAGATAAGCTATTGGCTGGTCCACTGGAGGCTCTCTCTTGACCTTTGTGTGCTCTGCTGTCTGACTGCAGTCTGAGAGTGATACTGGAGACTGCTGGGTGATTGTCTGAAGGCAGTGACCAGGGAGGCTTTACACAGATCAGGAGAAACATGTTGCTTTCATCTTCATGATGAAAAAACTTCAGAGTACTGTCTGCTTCAACAGATGTGAACTCAATTTATAACCTCTATACATTGATATCCGCACATGAACACAGAAATTACTGTCAGTAAGCAAGATGTTTGTAGTTGTTTTGTGTTTTTATGCCAAGTATTAACCTGTTGTCACATGCTAGCAGGTTTTGTATGCTGGGAAACAGCCCACTTGCAGAGTTTCAGAAGCTAAATCCAGCTAAATAGATCCAATCCTGAGACACACAAGCTAAGATTTGCTTTTAAATCATCTTGATTCAGAGATATTTGCAAAGGGATGCAGGTAACAGTCTCCTCTAATGTGTTGTCTCCTCACCACCAACACTTCTGAAAGCAATGTCCACGGCATGGAAAAGCTAATATATGCTAAGATACGGCTCATGGCTACACTGGAAGCCTGGTAATGTTGGTGGTCAGGCCCTGAGGTGAAAGTGTTTTCAGAAAAGAGCTGATGGGTTCTGGGATTGAGTCCAAATGAAATCAAGCTCTGGGAAAGATTCTAGTTGTTGTATATTAGCTACATCTCTGCTAAGGGGTCTAAAACTCTGAGTTAAGTGTAGAGAAAAAAATCTGGTTATGTTAAATAAAAGACTGACTTTGTGTCTTTATGGTGTGTTCTGGGTGCAAGTTTCTGGCTTTTGCATAAAAGTCAAATCTGCCCAACACGCATCAATCCAGTTTACTTCTGCTTTACTTTGTGCATTGACAGAAAGCCTCCAAGAAGTGTCTCCAGCTTTGAAGCCAATGGGCTGTGGTGACCAAACTGCATATCTTATTGTTTATCTTATCACTTATTTTATTTCCCTACTCCTCCTGTACTATGTAAGAGCAACGGTCACACTGAATTTCCCTCTGGGATTAATAAAGTATTTCTGAGTCTGACTCTGATGCTAACAAATGCCAAACTTGAACACTGGTTCAAAAATGTTTATCCAAGATCTTACCATTTGGTAGCCCTCGTTTTAGTATCCAAGTTGTGATTTTTATAACAGAATCACAAAAGAAAATTGGAGGTGAGGTTTATCTTTGCGCCTGCTCCTTTGCCCCCAGACATGTTATGCACTATATCTCAAATATTTGGGTTGCTGAGAGCTTCACACAGATTAGATTAGTAGCCTCAAAAGCTGATGTCTTGTTTCCATGTCTAACCCACTCCCTCTGCTGAAACAGAAAGTTAGGATGATTTTAAGGGTGCAAGACCAACAGAGACCCTGAAACACAGTGAAAGAGTTAGTTGAATGTTTTAACCACATATAGTTTAGAAGCCCAACAATGGTGGTCTCCATATTGGCAAAGAAGACTCAACCCAACTTCAGGTTGAGCCAGCAAGATGCAACAAGGTGGAGACATCACAGGCTAACAGCTACAATCTGTTCCAGTCAAGTTAGCCTCTTCCCAAAAGATGTGCTAAATTTGTGGCCTGAATATCTTCAAAATAAAGATATTACGAAAATTAATTGAAGATATTAAGATATCAAGTTAAGATACTACGTTTTTTGAACCAGGCTGTTAGCATGTTTATTTCTGCTGTAAAGATGGCTACTGAACATGAGTGTTAATGTCAGGTCTGTCAAACTTTTGGAGCCAGCCCAAGGAGGACGCATGAGGAATTGCAGCTTTTTGCACTTCCTCATTGCATAAAAATGTTCAAGTAATTGACTTTAAATGCCTAAAATGAGTGTTAATGATGATCAGATATTGTCCACTATGGATGTCAGTCTTTGATTTAATTAACTGAAGGGTGCAGGATGCAGATGTTTAGAGAAAAATGAGGTGCCGATAAAGAGGAATGATCCTCACAGGATATAAGAAATGGATGTTGTTGTATTAAACTGAACTCTTTAATGTTCTGCATTCATATGAATCCATAAAAAGAAGAGTAAGAGCTTCTATCTGATGAGACTTTAAACTCTCTGTAATGACCGTGATAGCTGCTGCACTGGACTCTCTTTCCTCTTCTGAGTGAAGCTCCGCCCCTCCAAACACCTCCTGTTCTGGACGTCATCTGGGCTCTGCCTGGCCTCGAACAGGCTCTGTCCTCATTACTCGCCCTTATCACTGGCCAGGCACTCAACTCAAGCTGACAGCGGGCCCCGCCACTGATCTGAGAGGTTATGAACCTAATGAGCCCGCCCATTGATGGGATGGCTTCAGACAAGCTATCCCAGAATCCCCCTGGGGAGCGCTGCCACAGTCGTACTCTTCACCTCCCTCTGCAGCCTCGCTGGCTTTCATCCTGCCTCAGACGTCTGCCTGTGAAAAACACCTTCATGATTCTGATTTGGCTGTTTGCACACATATCAGATCGATTTTTCACATCAGCTGAATGTTTCACAGATATGTGTTCTCGCTGCCTTCTTTCTGACAGGCTGAGATTTTTGGCTGAGATGAGCTCCCTCTAGTAACCAAACTTCAGAGAATATCTCGGAGTGTTTAGGGTTTATTTTCAGATTTTGATGCTAAAATCTGCCTTGGGGTAGAAATGAGTAACTGTGTCACACATATTTGAAAATCAGCAGTACAGTTATCTAAAGAATATCCCGAAGGACCAAATATTAGACTGTTTAAAGGGCTGATCAGTGAAACTCAATTCATCATTTATCGGAAATATGAGTTGATTCACTCTGTTTTTTTCTTCATGGCTTTGGACCCTTTTCTGTTTTGAGCTCTGTTTTGAGCTGGACTTGGCAACGCTGGTTTCTGGTTTGAATCTATTTCATCTATAAAATCTCTTAAAGTAAGCTTTGCTTTGGTCTCCACCTCCCCTGGTGTCCTGTACTCTGCAAAGCTGAAGTGGTCTTTCTCCTGGTCTACACTGGTTCATGGTTGACCATCACATGTACCCTTTGTTGCTTTCATACAACATGCTTCCAGTGAAGGATTATGTATGACATAAGAATATAGTGTCGGCCCTGCGATTGACTGATGACCAGTCCAGAGTGTACCCCACCTCTCGCCCTAAGCCAGCTGGGATAGACGCCAGACACCCACGACCCTGAATAGGACAAGCAGTATAGAAGATGAATGAATGAAAAAGATATGAAAATAGTGAGTGGGATGTTGAGGAAGACTGGAACCCGGATAGGGTGAGCAGGATGACAACCCCAAAGCAGACAGGTTTTGTCTCATCCTCCACTGGATAAGCTTGCTCAATTTCTATCATGCTGCTCATAAAATCGCTCCTTACTTAATAAAACAATTTCCCACCAAATATCAGTTTGGAAAAGATATATTTGATTTAAAAGCCTTTATAGTTTTTTTTTTGTTTCTCCGTTGCTCTCACAGTTAGAGTTGTAACCTGCTTTAAATGAGCTCACTCAGCAATTTCTGATGGTGAAGTGAAACGCGCTGCACAGAACCTGAAGAATAAGCACAGCACCTGGTTGCCTGTTTACTGTCTGACTCCGTGACATTTTCTTCTACATTCATCAGTCCGAAGATGCTGCCATATTCCACTGTGGGCTGCTGAGAATCAGCTTCATGCACTGTCTTCAGTTCTTTAGATTTCTCTGTCATAGACTTCAGTTTTCTCTCTCCTCTCAGCAATCAAACGTCAGTGTGTAATCACAGCAGTATCCATAGCAACGGTGAACTGCAGAGAAATAACAGACCTTGTTGTGGGGTATTGACTGAAGTTACTTTGAGGTCACTGGTTGGGACTTCTCAGGTGAAGTGGTATAACCAGGAGAGACATTTATTAAGTCCTTATTATAAATCAGTATGAAATACTTGAATGTGATTGGTCAAAACTCTAAAACAATTGTCAGTTATTTCTTGATAGCACACTGCTGCTGGTAACTCTGCTTGAAGAACAGTCATCTGAGGACCGACTGTTTGTGAAGTAAATTTCAACGTGAGATAAAACTTATTCTCAGGTTTTTTTTAATTAAATATTTTAGTCTAAAAATAATTTTTAACTGATGAGATTTAAGATGGGAAACAGGACAGATACTCCAGCCTGAAACAAGCCTCTCCTCGTCTCTCAGAGGTAAACAGGTACTCACATGCCCGAAAGGATCCAGGTGATTGTTCGTCAGCTTGAGCTTCTGAAACGACACCAGCTGCCTCATCCAGTGAGCTCCTGTGGCAGGTGAGTCAGGGTGCACGTAGAGTCTGCCAGGCATCGCCGGCTCTGCTTTGCCCGCCACCATCCTGAAAACAAAGAGAAAGACACGATCAGGAGGGAAACAAAGAGGGATGAAACTCAGGGTTGATTTCAAAGCTTACAGTATCTTCTGAAGTCACCCAGGCAGCACAAAGTCTGTTACCTTAATGTAGCTGTGAGGAGGCAGAGAGCTGTTCCCAGCCCTCTCAGTATTTAATCCCTGAGCCTAAGAGGAGGTGGCCTCGGCTGAAACATCATGACTAATTACACCTCGCCAAGGTGTCGCTGAGAAACACCAGAACCCACACCGACTGCAGGCTGTACCACACAACCAGAAACAAATGGCTGTAAAATAACTCCCTGCTCCAGTTTTTGGCTTCTCCTTAGTCTCATTATCCAGACACTGAACCTAAACGTTACTACAGGTCGCCTCCAGAGCTGAGCGGAGTAAAACTGAGTCCACTCCAAAGATTATTTCTGCAGGAAATGGGTCTAGCTTGGAGTAGAAAGCTTTGGCTCGTCATCATCTGTGATAGCTGTCAGGCATGAGTCTGTGCCAGGCTGAGAGATCAGCTTTTATAAAAACAACTGACATAAAAGATCTCTGTGTGAATCAAAGTGGAGATTGTATGCACTGATGGTTCTAGTTTGATTTAAAAGACCCTAAATTTGAAGACAAGAGGTGTCCAGTGGGGTCAGATGGTAAAACTTGAAATGAGTCAGTGAGTCCGAACCTCACAGCTGTTGAAGTAACGGTAACATGAGCTCAACACTGGCAGAACTGGGTTTTTTTTTCCCCATGTTGAAAACAGATGGTTTCTAGAAGAAGCTACACAGCTGCACACAACGTGGACTTTGCTGAATGCAATGAAAATCATGTTGCAAATAAAAATCTTCGCAAACTTTAGGTCTGAATGAAGACTAAATCATTTTCCTTATCATAAAAGTTATAAACAGAGCCAAGTGACCTCTCACAATGGGATTTGTATAGTTGGCTAGTCAGCTAGCTAGTTATGACTATCTTTCTATCCATCTGTCTCTCTGTCCATCCATCCATCTATTTTCTTTCACTGATCATGAGCTGTGTCTCAGTGGCAGCAGGCTGAGCAAGTTGCCCTAAACATCCTTCACCCTGATCCTTTCCTGCCAACTCATCTTGGGGATGCCAAAGCATTCTGGGACATACGATCCCTCTAGCACATTCTGGGTTTGACTAGGGATTTCCTTCCATTTGGAGCCCGAAAACCCCCAAAGAGGAGCATCCAGGAGGCATCCTCATCAGAAGTCCAAACCACCTGGATTCTTTCAATGCAAAGAAGCAGCATTTTTACTCCATGCTCTCTTGATCCAATCTGAACCCTTTCTCTAAGGCTTGGTTTGGAGGACACTCATTTCTGTTGCGAGAATCTGTGATCGAATTTATTCGGTTGCTACCCCAAAAATGATGACCACAGGTAAGTGTTGGGACACTGATCAGGGGTTAAATCTGGAGCTTTGCCTCCAGGCTCAGCTCCTTTTTGACATAGTGGTCTAGTGGAATGCCCTCATCACTGCTCACGCTGCACCAACCCATCCCATGATCTTGCAAGATAACTACACCGTCCATTAACCTATGAGGTCAAAGACTTTGAGATGTCAGTATTAAAATATCTAACATCAGTTGTGCTTCAGGTCGAAGTCAGTATGTGTGAAAACTCACCACTTGTTGTCACAGAACTTGTAGCGGTGGTCGTCGGCTGGGACGATGTCGATCAGCAGGATGTATTTGGTTTTAGGATTCATCCCTGAAACTTTCACCTTGTAGCTCGGAAACATCCTCCTGTTGGAGAGAGAAGAGGACAGAAATGATCTACTTTGACTGGCATGTGGCTGAAGTATGCAGAAACCACAGGCTTAAACATGCTAATGATAAATACTTGAGGTGGTCATTGTCTCTGTAAACCAGGACTCAGAGGCTTTTATTTGTGGATGAGTTTAAAGTGTTTCTGTGGATCCACTGGGTCTGAGATTTCCTCATATGAAATGTGAGCAGCAACAAAACCCATCACTCAGTAGTTTTGATGACTGAGATACACACCAATATGAGGCCACATGTGTTGACTCAGGCGTCCATCTGTTGAGTCTGAACGGTGTGAGAGGAGCCAGAGGGAGCAGAGGTCTGCTTTGAATGTTCCCTGAAGATTAACCCGTCTTTCAGCAGGGATGATACCGGGACTGATCCTTCCATTGGATTGGATTCGAAGCCTGGGAGAGAGATTTAAGTTACCTGCCCTCAGTCCCCCTCCTCTCCGGGTCTCGTACGTGAGGCCGTATTTACAGTAACATGATCAGATGGTGTCAGGCGCTGCGAAACTTTGAAGGACGGCGTTTGTATGTGAAGAGGCGCTATGAAGGGTTTTAAAGCTGCGCCGTGGTCTCTGGAAGCATGCGAGGCTTTCATGAGAGAATCGTCCGCTGTTTGAGCACGTTGCCCTTGGCAGCACCCACAGATAAACTCCAGACCCTTTCTGACTTTAGCCTCTTGAGCAATGACAAGTCGGCAGTCTAAACTGTTGTCTAATACAGGGTGCCATTAAAAACCACTTAGGGCTTTATAAGGGGGCGCAGAGCCCTTTGCGAACTTTTCTTTGACGCAGATGGGATGAAAAAGTTTTTGGTTTCCCAGAAGAGGTCAGGAAAAGTAGCTCCCTTCATGTGTTTTATGGCTGAGTGCTGTATTAGCATATTCTGTCCTTTAGTCTGGAGGAATTTAGAAGATGAAAGTCAGAGCGAGGTCCCAAACCTTTTATGGCCTCTCCGTTTCCCCAAGAATGAGAGGATTTCAGGGATCTATCAAAAGGGAGCCAGCAAGGAGACAAATCTTCAGAAATGTGACAGAAAGGATGGAGAAAATGATGGAGGGAGGTTTGATCTGAGGGTTTCCTGTTTTCTGCGTGGTAAGCTTGCAGCTTATTGGAGCTGCCTGTGTGGAAAGAGTTTCAGATTTCCTGGTGGGGAGGAGCCGATATTAGTTTTACAAAGTGCCCACAAAAGAGGGAGACGGACTAATCAGGCTACTGAGCCGCTCTTTGACCCGTTCACATCAGCTGATGTTAGCGCTCATGAAGCTCATTTAAAACATAAATGAATAATGTCTGCAGACACTGCAGGCAGCTGACTCAGTGCGGCTGTAACCAGAGTGTATTTTGGCCTGACACCAAGTCTCTTGACAAAAATATGTTATCTAAATGATGACAGATTTATTTCCATCTTAAATGGCAACAGGTCTAATCTAACAGTTACTGGTCTGTGTGTAATATAAACTCTATGATGAGAACAGTTTCACTTTGGCACAAATATCAGTCAGTCTGAAATCTGTTGCATTAAAACTAAATCATTTATCTAGAGTTTGTTTGTGACTATGATAAACATTCATTTTAAATGTTCATGAAATAATGTCTGATATTATTATGAAACTGTTGTAGTTTTTAAAAAAAAAAAAAAAAAATAACCACTTGACATTTAATATTTTGACCATCTGCTGTTAAAACTGATATTAACCAACCATTAGGGCCAACCATTAAATATTAGCTGGAATATTAAATGTAAATTAAAGGAGTTAATCTCAAATAAATTGGACTCTAGGGTTGGAAATATGTTTACAAACCAAGAGATGAAAATAAATTTTAAAATATATAAAATAATTATTTGATAAATATAATCCTGCTCATCTCTAGATGTATCATAAAATGATCATCCTAATAACTTTTTGTAGATTACTTAGTGGGATTGCTGTGTGATATAATCCTAAATAATGAGATGAACAGCAAACTGTCTGTTTAAGGTCTCAGGTTATTGTTCAGATCATCTGTTTAGGATCTCTGAGATCATAACCTCCCTTATTTTGGTCTAATTTATGTCATTTTGAGTTGTTATACTTTGTTTTAATGGGTTTCCGTTTGGTTCCTGATGTTGAAAGGTGAAGCCAAAGTTAAAATGCAAACAAACTGCAGTTCCTCCAGTGTCCTCTTTGAGCTGTCTGCTAAAGAAATCCTTTAAAGTCGGGTTGTTACAGCAGAAACAATCCATCCTACAGTCTGGTGAAAACGCTGGTTATAGTCTTATTAGATCATTTATTTCTTACCACACTGTAGAAGGTGTTTATTGTTATTATGCATCCATAAAGAGGATATGAAGGCTGGGATTAATACACATATTTGTAAAACACAAGCTTGTCTGATCTGAGCAGAAGGTGGGTGTGTTGTAGCTGTCTGCTCGGAGGTTTCAGGTCTTTTTTTAACCACTTATTGTGGTTTTGAAAGAACATTTTCTCTTATTGGTGAAGCTCCATGGTGCATTGACAGCACATCGTGTTGACCGTCACTCAGAGCGATGCAGCACGCTGTAATCTAATCCAGATTTACCTTCCCTATCCTAATCTACATGAAGCTGTGTTCGTTGTTCCCAGGCTGTGTGTCTGTCTCTGATCCTCGGTGTGTGTGATGACACTCGGTGTCCCTCAGTGAGACTGACTTGCTCTAACACACAGAGGCAGAGCAGCAGTGGAGGATGGACCTTCAAAGAGCGGACAACGTGACGGCACATATATACACGCAGCAGTGTGACGAAGCGAGTGAGCTGAAGCAGAGCATGAGAAATGGAAGCTGCAGAGTGTGTGTATGATATCAGTGTCAGGGTGTGTGTATGTGTGTGTTTCTGTGCCCAGCCAGCTGTTTCTCTTAACAGTCCCACATGTTTAGGCCCTGCAGTGATCCATTCCTCTCTGGGAACCCCAGCACCACCAGAGATCAAACAGAGTGAGGGGGGGATGATGAAGCGCTACGGCCTCATGGACTGGGCCTACTGCGGGCGCCGGATTCGTCTTATCAAACGGCCGCTTCTCTCTTGACGGGCTGTGTACAGAGAGGGAGAGTGAAGGAAGAGCTGCACCGGGTGCTTTGAAGAGGGAGGATTACGCCTGGACTCTGACACTCACAATAACACGTCTGGCAGGCTTGGCGAGGTGCTGCATGTGAGCGTGCTGAGAGAGCTGCATGACAGAGCGCCCGGAGAACGTGGGATCTCCTGCATGAAGGGCTGCTCTGCATCTGCACCTCCTCTGCTGTCACCTCCGCAGAGACCCTCCTCACTTGTTAAGAGTCTCTCTAACGCTTTCTAAACTCAGAGACCTGAAACAAGAATCCCTTTTTCATGCTTTCTGCAAAAATAAAAACAAACTTTGATCACAAGTTTATTTTTGAATGTTCATGCCTTTCTTTTCAAAACAGGACAGAGGATGGAAAGGAACTGCTTGGTAAAGAGCCTGACACGGGAAACAAACCAGAGACTACAGCCCTTCTACATATGACAACCACTGAGTTTAACCTGTTCCCCCGTTTTAAATTGTAAGTATCAGAATTATGGACCATGCATCTTTAATAAAACCAAATTATTTAAATGTCAAAAGAATAAACCAATCTGGGCACCGTGGGATTTTGGAAACTTCTGTTAGGGGAGAATCTGAGGAGATTTTCACTTTTTTTTTTTAGTTCAAATCAACTGTTTTTGATCCAGTTTTGAGGTTTTCTATCAACATCAATTAAGACGATTCTTGAATCGATTATTTCTGTTGCAATGTGGAGCCACACCTGTGGGGGCGCTGTAGGTGCAGAGGTTATGTAACGGGCAGTAACGTTAGCACCTACAGCACTCAAAGCTGATATGTGGCGAACTTTGGGTTGAGATGTAAATCAGGAACAGAAGAAATGGACAGAAGTTGGGTCGTACGTCAACTCTGTGAGGCCAAATTAAAATACTGCAGAAATACAACAAACTTATGTTTGAGCTGACACCACACCAAGGCTAAAAACATGTGGCTAAAGCTAAACATGCAAACAAATGCAGCCTCAAGCTCCGTTCAGTCACTGAAAATAAAAAGGTGGATGGAGATCAATAGACCAACAGAAATTTTGCCATAAATGTTTCAAAGCTGTTTGCAGAAGGAAGGGATACAGACAAGTTGTCACAGTCAGCAGAAAGAGAGAGCAGCACCTGCTAGTTGGACCCTGATGTGCACTTTAGATAATAACATGCTTTATAAATCAATGAAAATAATTCAGTCAGTATTTTATAATAAGTGTTAATTCGGTCATCTTTGCCATCTGTGAATCAACTCAGAAGAAACACAGAAAACTCTAACTCAGGCTCAGCAGACTCACCTGACCCTCTAATCTCATTCTGAAAGTTAAAAGCAATGCTACTTTGCAGAGCTACATTACATTTCCTGAATAAAACATATCCCTCAGAGCAGAGATAGAAGAGGTCAGATCTTATTTTAGAGTCTGTGGGTCATTGGTATTGTCCTAAGATACTTTGATGGTTCTTATTTTCTCCATTTTGACCAACATTTGTTGAAAATAAAATCACTTCCTACATCCTCCACTTCAAAATTAGCTGAAGATGCGCTGGTGTCCCCATTTTTTTTTTTTTACATCAACTCTCTGCCAGTGCTCACTGTTTTTTTTTATCTGTAAGAAATCTCCTTTTGGGACTTTCAATCTTTTTGATTAGTTTTTTTTCCCCAAATACTAGAATCCTTCTCTAAAACTCATCCCAGGAGAAACATTTGCAGGAGTTTTGCTGTTTGAGTTTTCATCTGGAAACATCAGGAGTTTAAAGTAACAGTCAATCATTTACGTTGTGTTTACAGTGAAACACACAACACTTAACATTTGACATCTTCATCTGAAGCCGTCAGCCTCACCCTGAACATCACCACTTCATCCTCTGAGCGCTTTCCATTCTTTCCACTTGACCTTTGACCTCCACAGAGATCAGATCAGATGCTGAACTTTCCTCCTCGTCACCTCTCTGCCTTTGTGCTCATTTTACAGCCTTTATATTGTTTTACTGAGACGCTGAATGTGACACACTGACTGTTAGCCTCAGATGTACAACAAAATTTACAAACAAATTATTTTCTGTTTCTTAAACACCGCATAGGTTTCTCTTACAGCTCTCAACATCTTTGAAGTAATTCAGATGAAACTGTTGAATTATTTTAAAAAGTCCATCATTAGTCAAACTGTGTAGAACTCAAGGACAGATCCAGCCTGTGGAGAGGAGTTGTTGTTGTTTGTCGTCGTTTGTTTCGATCTAAAGAGTAGAAACTCAAAAAGCCGGGAACAACAGAGCTAAACGGCTCATTTGTAAACCGTCTCTGATCTCAGCGTCAGAGAGGATTAATGTTTGAGTGTTTTCATATGGACTGGAGAGACAGACACAGAAACAAGCCTGAGGTCTGACTGCTGGTTCACTTCGCTCTGGGCTTTGTTTATACTGGAGGCTCTGAAAGTGACCAATCACACGAGCCGGTGCTGGGAGCTGTGATACAGGGGACTGAACCGCCTGATATCAGAGAGGACGGTCCAGCAGATTCAGTCTGTACCCGTCTTTAACCCACCTCTCTTTCTAAATCACGTCAGTTAGAGAGGACAGAAACAGTTCAAACTGACTGTTTACAGTGAAGCTGAGACTCACCACAAACACATGGACAGACGTTTCTCTTGGGTACAAAATCATCTAAGAACTGACATGTTTTAATAAAACAGTCACCTTCATGGAAGCAGTGCCTTTCGCAGAGCTGTCACAGCCTCATTCGCTCCATGTATCAGTGCCTGACTGAGTTTATTAACTCTTCTCCAGACAGAGTTAACTTTCCAGCACAGTTTTCCTGTTTGTTTGCACTCACAGCTCTGTTAAAGAGTGGCTTTAGGTGCTTGGAGCTCTCTGCTGGAGCTTGGTTACTAAGTTATACTGCCAACTACTGGCCCGGCATGCAAACTGCAGAGTTTTCAGGGTTTTTTTTGTGTTTTTATGTGACAAGGGTTTGTTAAAAATAGGATGAAAAGACTTTTACATTTTAAACGTTACCTATATTGTTAGTAGGGATGCACCAAAATGGCCCAAAAGTGCATTTTCGTTTTTCTGCGGAAACACTTTTATGGCCAAAACACTATGTTGTGATGACGCAAGCAAAAACTGTGGCCAGCATGCTCACGTCTGGATAAAAGCCGACGTATTTCAATATGTCTGAGAAAGACACACGGATAGTGATTTGCAAAACATGTGATGCGCGCAGGAGAAATGATCCAGGCCGTGATGGATGCAGAGAACCCACCTGGAGACGGAGATGCGCACAACACCATCTCTGTGAAGACGGTATTTTTCTGTGAAGCATTAATATTAATTTATGCAGTGGTGCTAATGATTAGCAAAATAATTTCTTTTGATTTTCGGCCTTGGTTTCTTCATTTTTGTTTTTCAGTTTCGGCCAACAATTTTCATTTTGGTGCATCCCTAGTTGTTTGCGTTGTTTCCTCACAGCAGCAAGGTTGTAGGTTCAAATCCTGGGCTGGGTAGGTTCCTCTCTGAGTTCGCTTGTCCAATTACAAGTAGCCTACCTGGCATTTATTAGAGTGTTAACTTGACAGTCACCTTGAACTGTTACTGTTAGCCAGCTCGGGTCACTTTAAATCTGAAGGTGTGAGTGAGTGTGACTGGGTGCAGAGTCTCTCACCTCGGTTCAATTTCAGTATGTTCATGTCTTTATTTCAGGGAGCTACACTGAACTGGAAAAAGAAAACATACACGCTGCACTTTAAATGTCCAGATAACTCATTTAAGATAAAGCTACGCTGCTTTTTTTCTGGTGTTACTCCAGCGTCTTGTGTGCAGCAGCAGATTTTAATGTGTTTTAATGTACTCTGCCATGATAACAGTGAGAGCTGTACATCAGGAGTCTTGGCACACTCAAATTATTCAGTCTGCTGCTGATATCATTCAGCGTGAGTTCGTTTTCAGAGCTGTTGCTCTTTAAAGATAAACCCAGACCTTCAGCAGCTCTGCTGCAGACGAGCTGACGGTTTCCCAGCACAGCTGCAGAGTTAAACCCTCTGCAGAGCTCTTCAAAGGGCTTTAAGGATTCAGAACCCACTTCATCAGCTGGACAAGGGAAAGCCCATCTCTTACGGCTATGCAGCATTAAGGAAAAAAATGTGGTGACCTTTTACATTTTTTTACAGGAAAAAAAAAACATCCCGTGAGGAATGAGAGGCGGAGGTGGATCTGAGAGTGTACTCATTCTCTGGTTAATGTCCATGGGCCTCACTGTGTAATCCTTAGGTCGCATTAAATCCAACGAGACGGCCGCTCATTTGTGTTTTCAATTACGAAGTCGCTGCTGCAGGAACTCTCCGTCTTCCTCTGGGACCAACGTATGACCACCAAATGTTACTATTAGCTGTCTGAACAGACTTACAGAGGCGACAGACATTTCTCTAACATGTGCTTCACTTCATTTTAACGTCTGTAACTTTCCATAAACTCTTCATTATTCTGGCTGCTTTTAATGAATCCTAAAACATGTCGTGCAACAGATTTTTCCGCATCTTTGAGTGAATTTTTTAAATGTGCAGTATGATTTTTTTTTTTAGTTTGCTACCTCACTGCTTTTGTGAAATAAGCTCTGATGCATTGATCTGTTATTTGGAGCAGCTAAACTTAATCCAGGTTTGGTCTGGTGTGTGAAATAACTGATGATTTACCTTTTAATCCTTTGACTGTAGTTAATTTTCTGTGAAATAATTCAACTGTAGTGCGCTGTGTAAGTCTGACTGATCCAACAGCTTGATGAAATGTTTTTTTTTTTTTTAATTCAACCCCACCACACTGCATGAATCACTTGAGCTCCTCAAACACACATGCACCAACATTAAACAATGATAGGGATTTATAATATCATGTATTATCTGAGTGGAGCCCTTTGAAGGAGCGCTTTTGCATAAAAAGCATTTTAATGTTAGATATTTTTAGTGCTTTTGTTGCATTAAATTTTTTTCAAAAGCAGGACTTTTGCAGCTTTTGTGCAGCCTCTTTTCAAATAAAGGTTTAACTCCTTGATTTCAATATGCACTATCCTTTTATTCCATCAGGCACATACAATAATATAATTTTTCTAATATAATGCAATTAGTTCAAAGAGGAGCGATGAGTTTTACAACCAGCATTACCACAAAAGAGCACACTAAGATAAAAACAAGAGGCGTAAAATATCACATTACAGGTAAGACATTTAGGCTATGGCTTTAAATCAGTGATGCATTAGTCTCTTTGTCCTGCATGCAAGGAGGGTGAATCTGCAGCCAGACAGCAACTTTTTTTTTAGAGTCCTGAGTCTGAATAATTCGCTCGCATCATGTAAATACCGCCTGCAGCACATTTGAACCACACACAGACACCTTTCCCGGTTTTTAAAATTCAGGGATGCACAAAAATTACGCAGAGATTTGTTGTCAACATTAAATCTGCAGCTAATGATAAAGAAACACTCTCTGTTTCGTGTTCTTGCAGCGGTTCAAAGATAATTGAACTGGTTCACGGTCTCCTCTAACTCTGCGTTTATCTCTACCAGAGAAATTACTGCAGGATTTTTTCTAAAGCCTAAAACCTTCTTAGTTTTGGACACATTTAAGTCTAAATCAAAGACTTGCCCTCATGAATAATAGTGTTCAAACTGACCCTGGATCAGGCTGATGGGGGTGATGTTTAAACCAAACCTGACCCTACAGTAACTGATTCCTTTCCCAGGTCTTGTCCCAGACTTCACTGTTCCTGATGAATGTTGTGTGTCTGCAGCTTTACCAACCTGCCTGCTTTTGTGATGATCATCTCCGTGCCGGCCTCGTGGAACTTCTTCCACAGCTCCCTCTCATGAAGAACCACCTTGATGTTCTCGATGTTCTGCTGGAGAACAAACATGGCTGTCAGAGCGGGCGGACACGAAGCCATCCATCAGTCCGTACAGAATCAAATAGAAACATCTCACAGAGCCTCAAACTAAACAATCTGCAGATTTTTGATGTTTTGGCTCTATAAAAAATTATTTCCCAATTTAAAACTAGAGTGTTTAAAGAATATAAAACAGCTACAGGAGGCCACAGGGAAGCACTCAGGCTCTGTGTGTACCTGGTCTGGCTCACTGGAGCTGGGGATGCTGGGAGCGGTGGACAGACCCAGTCGTGACTGGTCTGGAAGGAGATCCGTCTCCTCACTGCTGCCGCCGTTGCCGCCGGTCATACAGTCATCCGTCACCGCGGGAACTTTCTCCTGCAGCATCTCTGCAGGATCACACAAACACTCAGCTGTCAGTGAGAAATGTCGTTTACACTGATAAACCTCACAGCTACGGTGGCCCTGGAGGTCAACTGGACAAAGATTTCATAACCACAAATAACTTTTCACTGAGAGTTTAAAGTGTTTTACGTCGCGCTAAAACATTTCAATGTATGCAAAAATATTTCATAAACTTAAAAAAAAAACAGGTGGACAAAATTTTTAAAATGCCCCAAAAAAACATTTCAATTAATAATAAAAATGTTTCATCAAATGCATACAAAGAAATCACAAAATGGAAAAAACATGCTCGCATTTAGTGAAATATTTTTGGTGTTTCTAATGTTATTTTGGGACTGTATGAAATGTTTTTGCAGATGACCTTTAGGGCCACCACACATATTTTGCACATGACTGCACAGATGTTAGTGCATCTCTTCAATGAAGCTCTCCGTAAATACCCAGAGTCATTACCCAGTTTAAACAAGGCAGCATGTTTGTGGAGTTATTCTGTGCCTTTCTTCAAATATTAACTCTGTACTCATTTTTTTTTTGTCCCAGGAACCAAATCTGGAAAGTTACAGCAACAGTCAAAATTAGACTTAACTGAAATTTTTGACAACAAAATTACCCCAAAAATTCAGTTATGTAGCTATAATAATAATAACTTTATCATTATGGGAAAACAAAACAAGATAAAAAATAAAAGTCAATAAACAAACAGAAAATGAAATAAAAAAACATAATCGAGGGGTAAACCTGAAGCTACATTGAGTTATAATTATAAAGTCAAGAAGTTTTGTATTTACAGTGTTGATTTGAGAGGAATTTTATGTAAATGTTTACTTCTTTCAAAATATTTTAGAGTCTGATTAATCATCTGGTTTCTCCCTCTCTGGTGGTGTGTGTTTGCAAAACTTTAAAAGAGAAATATTTGTTTTTAAATACGCTTTATAAAAATGATTTACATGAAGTGAGATGACTTTTTCCTTCTTTATACCCTCATTGAAACTTTTACTCTGTGAATATGATCAAAGTTTACATCCTCCTCATATTTACTGTTTCATTTACTACATTTAAACAAAGAACAAAAACTAAGGAAGTAAAGTGTGTTAAGTGTGGCGGTTTTTACAGTCAAGTTACAAAATGCTTCATGAAAAAAGAAGAAGAAGAATAAATCAGTACAAAGATGAGGACAAACAGAGAGAGCAGCCACGATAACAGACTGCACGGCGTACGTTCACAGGAGGAATATTCCAGAGAGTTGGAGTTCAAACGTAGCATCACGAAGACTGTAAACTTACACTGAATCACACATACTCTGTGCTGACGTGTTAACTTTTAATGTTTTTATCTCATCAGGTCTCAGTTATTGAAACAGCCCTTTAATCTGTTTATCTAAAAACCTGTTGATAATCTGGACTCTCCTGAGCTCAGCAGGACCAGAACAGCAAACAGGATCCCTCCTGTTTCAGCCTCTGTAGACCGGCTCCCTTCAGCTTTCAGTTTAAAATATCACTGCTTTAAAAGCTCCTCATAGCCTCTCTCTATGCATTGTTTACAGCTTTGACACGTACATAAAGATCCTGGAGCAGAGGAGTTCTGTTTGACTGAAAACTGAAGAGGACCAAGTGTCTTCAAAGGAGGCCAAACCTCAGGATGGATCTGCCAGGAGCTCAGGCGAGTCTGAGATCTGAGTCTTTCCTAGTTTTACTTAAATTAAATTCTTTTAAAAACTCCTCATGGAAGATTTTATTTCCTATAGTTTTTTTGTTGTTAATTTTTAAATCTTTTGAAACATTATTTCTTAATCCTGACTTTCGCTTATGATTTTATGACCCTCCTGTTTTATTTCGATGCCTTTGGAAAGATCTTTGCAACTTGGATTTTGTAAAGTGCTCTATAAAAAAAAAAAGTTGATTCTTGTTTTAATTTTTCCAAGTTGTGTGTTTTCACTATGTCACACTCTGAAACCTAAATTTGTGCAGCAGTGTGAAGGTGAAAGTGTTTGTGTTGCAGCCCTGCTGATGACTGGCCAATTATCAGATCAATTATTGGACCTTTTTTTGGAACTGAAGCTGCATTTCTGACAATTTTTGTCTTAAAAAAGTTATTAAGTCACATTTTTTTCTTGTAAGAAAAACAGATAGATAAACATACTTAAAACACCAGACGTGGATGTAAAACTTCAGCAATTACTTTTTCTTGGCACAGCTGTTGACTTTCAGGATCATTTGTCTGATCGACATCTGATGGACGGAGCATCCGGTCGCGGGTTTCTGTTCTTTGTTAGAAAATCATTTGATGGTGGAAAAGGAGTCAACTGGAGCCAGGTCGCACTCAGAGTCCAGTTTTCTCCGGTCATGAAAAAGTGTTTCAGCCGGAGATGAAGGCAATCCTCATATTTAGTAAACATGTTCTGCTGACACGTTTGAAGATCAAGATTTGAAATATTGCTGTTTATAACTTTTGTCTGGCACTTTCCTGACTTCACTGCCATCAGTTAAAACGTTCAACATGGACTTCAATAATTCTTACATTTCACATTGCAGTGATTTTTCTTTTTACACATAATCAATAAAAATATGAATAGAACAAACCAGAAACATGAAGCAGAGACAAAAAAAAAAAACCAACAAGATGTTGTCTGTTTCATCCTCCGTGTTCTCATTCATCGAACCGTCAGGATAATTAGATTCAGTCAATCATCAGCAACATGGACGAGTTAATATCTCCACCAGCACAGACACTCATCTCCCAGCAAACTTCACACATCAGCTCCCATCAGACACACACCCAGCATGCCTTTCTCACGCTCATCCTGAAGCCGCACACCCACCAATCATCTGGAGTGAGATGAAGTCAGAGCAGCTCCATGAGGGACTTGCGCCAGAGTCCAGAGGGCAGACCGGGCTTTACAAATCCCTCTATGATTATATCTGCAGTAAATGTATAATAATAAAGAATCTTTAATCATTTTCAAACAGACTGTTCAGGAGCAGTTTGCATGAAAATACCTGTTTGTCATGTGAAGCTCATGTTTATCCATTTCATCCATTATTTAGGAGTTAAAGCTCCTGTGAGTAAATATCTTTTTAATTAGAACAAGTCCAAATTAAAACAGACGCCTCTGTGTGATCAACAAAAGCACACACAACCAAAATCAATCAAAGGGATTATTTTAAATTTCTCATTTTAACTGCTGCAGGGTAGCTGTCAAACTACACGCTTGACATCCTTTGTTAATGGTGACAGGAGCTTTAATTTAAATTTAAAATTCCTTACAGTAGCTTTAATTTAAATTTAAAGTTCCTTACAGGAGCTTTAAATTTTAAAAAGTCCTCTGAAAAAGTGCCCAAAACAAGAAATGAAATCAAGTGTTTCAGTTCAAATAACGTCTACTGCACAATGCTGCAGCACTTTAAGAAACCACATGAAGAGTCTGACCCAGAACCATGAGGAACAGATTCAACCAGACCTTTGAAAAACCGTTTCAGCATCACATGGACCTGAACCTTAAGACGGGACAGGACCAAACCCTCTGAACGATCGAACAGAAACGGAGCACTAATTAATCTGTCATAATGCTGATGGTCATTCGGCCCCTCTGTCTCTGACACCTGCTGCACATTGTCATTCACACACATTCACACACATTCACACACATTCCCACTCCTTCACACACCTTCACACTCCTTCACACTCTCCGTCTGAGCTCTACCACTTCCTCCAGGGCCTCATTCATCTGGCTGCATGCTGCACACACACACACACTGCTGAGGTCTGAGCTGCTTTAAGCTCCATGCTATGTCACAATGCAGGAGTCTAAACTACAGGAGAGCTTCCAGAGAGAGAGAGAAGATCAAACTTCTTTGTTTTCAAATGAAACATTTAAAAATGCACATGTAATAAATTAAAAAAATATATATATAACACCAGAAACTCTCCAGAGAGTCCAGCCATGAGCTTAACACCAAGTGAGCTCACCCAGTCTGCATGACATCTTTTGAATAAGTATTCAGAAACACTGCTGTACAAACTGTTCCCTAATGTAAGCTTTAATCTTATATTTCACATGCAAACATGAAAACTAAAACTCACAGATCAATAAATAATCTGATCTAAACTCCAAAATGTTTCCTCTGGAAGGGAGAAAACTGCAAGGATTTGAACCATCTAGCAACGTATGCGGAGTCAGGAAAACACACAGAGCTCACACATACAGTTTATCTGTTATGATGCTGTTTTTGTTTGTAATTTGAGTTTTAAATGCACCCAAATAAGTAATTTAACAGCTAACAAAAACAGCTCTGAATTCAAGGCTCGACCCAGAGGAAGGCGTTCATGTTTGAAAAGTTTACACGTAATTATTCCCACTTCTGTCTAAATGACAAAATTTAAGATCTTAAGACTTTTTCACTCAAACGAAGCAGTTATATATTCTTTAAACACATTTAAAGAAGAAGAAAAGGCTGCGTTCATGCTTTAATTTAAAATTCAGAGTGATTCTTTAAGTTTCCATCGCTGTTTTGTGCTCCATGTTGAGTTTCAGCCTCTGTGTTTGACTCTCTGGTCCCTCTCCTGTTACCTTACAGCCCTCTGATTTATCTCCACCTCCAGCCTCATAGAACAGGCTGAAGAGGAACCAGCTCAGGGTCTGGACCTGTTGCTCTCTCCTCCCCGTCCCTGAAGCCTCACTCCTCAGGCTTGTAAACACATGGCAGCCGCTCTCTCAGCCATGAAAGTGGAGAGGCGGCGTACAGTGTAAACTGATAGAGACATTTGTGAAAGCTAATAAAGATAAGAGCTGACAGGGAGTCCTTCTTTACACCAGGAAACCGGCCTTTGACTGTCAGATCGAGCAGCACGCTGAGTCCTGTTTGTGTCAGAGCGAACACACCAACTCTTACACCATGTGTTGGTATCTGTCAGTACGGGCAGAAAAACTGGATATATGAACAAATCGAGCAGAGTTTAGACCTGAAGGGCCATCAGGAGTGGAGTTCATGAGGTGCAGAGCTGGATTTTAAGGAATAAAACCCTAAGCTGAGTCTATGTTTGGTGTGTTTGAGCTGAGATGAAGGAGAATCAGTGAGCAGGGACAGACACGTCCTCGTGTTCCTGAGCAGATGCTGAAAACATGGAAATATGAATGTGAGGGAAAGGTTTGGAAAACTGGCCTGAAATGAAACGCAGAGGAGGTGGAGTGAGGGAGTGAGAGGGTGAGGGGATGTGAGACAGTGGTAATAAATTTTGATCTGCCGCCATTTTGTGCCTGTAGCTGTGAACCATGAAGGCCTGAGCTGAGCATCTGCAGTGAGGCCAAAAAAAACAGGCGAACAGATGATCGGCGCGTAAAAATTGCGCGTAAAGATCAGTCACGTGCTTCAAAGTTCAAAAGATTAATCCCACTTTAAAATGAATAAAAACTACGAGAGAGAGAGAGAGAGAGAGAGAGAGAGAGAGAGAGAAAGTGCCTTTAAAGACTGAGCATGAGACAAAGATGGAAATATAATGTTTTGAAATTCATCAGAAACATGTCAAAGAAAAATTAAAGGATTCTTAAACTTCCGGAAAAACTCTCCCAGAAATTTATTTAAATCACCAAGATTAATTTAGAAACTCCACAGCACGATCAAGAAACGAAACGTCCGCCATATTTACTTATTTGATTAATTTATTAATGTAACCAGCCATGTTTTAAATATGAACGGCTTTATTTCTGCTCCTGTGGGCTTGTTCTAATTTTAGCATTTTAAACGCTGTCAATTCAAAACATTTTAATTGAAGTGAAATATGTATTTAAATTAAGAAGAGTAGAGTAAAATAAATAAATCATATTAATAATCAGCAAAAATTTGATCTTTCATAAATATTAATGAACAAATATGCACTTAAAAACCTGTTATTGTTTTGCATAATAAAGAAAATGTGTTAATAGAAATAATCAAGTGAATAATTGACTGTGGAGAAGTCAGCTGTGGCTGAATTAGTTCGTTTCTGCACGAGGCGGTGATGATCTCATTACGTAAGTAAAGCAGCAAATATGAAAATGAAGCTTTGATTATTTTTTGAGTGAAAACAGAAGTCTGTAAATTTAATTTACCCTGTTTTCGGGTCATGCATCATGCCTGCTCTCATTCTTAGATTATAATCTATCAGATTATCAATCGTTTACTCGGAGTTCAGTCGTTGATTCCTTCCCAGAGGACCAACTCTATCCTGAAGCCCTCTCCTCCTCTCTTCTCCTCTCTGCTCAGATCCTCCCGAACACATCAGACAGCGCTGTTTACATCAGACAGATAATCGGCAGATAATCAGGTAACCTCCAGCTGATCAGCAGCTCACCCAGCCTGTACTGTACCTCATGCGTTCAGCTATCATCTGCTTAAATCCATCCCTGTGCGGCTCGTTCGCTCCCCAGCCTGTACACAGCGGGGTGTCGCCTTCACACAGCAGCCGCACGTGGCGTCCTAACCGTCTGTTTTCTGGCGGGACTCCGGAGTCTGCAGCGGAGGCTGTCCGCGGGAAAAGTGTCGTTGTGTCGGTCGGTTCTGCTGCCTTAGTGCCCTTCAGCTTCCTAGGCACCAAGCTGCGTTCTGCGCCTGTGCAGAGCGGAGTCTGGGCTCTGAGGGGGGAACTCGGTGGGGTGTTTTTCTTGGAATCATACACACAAACACACACGGATGCTCAGCCCCCTTCACACACACACACACACACACACACACACACACACACACACACACACACACACACACACACACACACACACACACACACACAGAGTTGCTCAGCCCCCTTGGTGTGTGCAGCAGGGAGAGAGAGATCTGTCCCCCTGCTCTGCTCCTCTCACCGGGCCGGCTCTGACGCTGCAGCCGGGCAGCAGAACCCTCCGGGCGGATTGAGGGTTCTCTGAGCCCCGGTAACATCCAGACGGACTCACACCTCCAACACCGTCCACATAGAGTCTTCAAGTTCTCTCCTGTCTTCAGGGAAACGCACTTACAGATGTTTTTGTTGTATTATCTCGTGTTTGTAACTGAAATGATGAGATTAAATGTAACAGGTCATATTATACTTTATTAGAATTTAAGGGCCTGTTTCCGAATCATGACTACAGCACAGAGGGGTGAACTCTCAAAAAGCATTTCAAATAATGCAGACATATTATATGTGTTGTATATATTATATATGTTGATTTAATGCAAAATTAATACGAATAATTATAAAAGCTGCGTTAAAGTTTGAATTAAAAAACAAAAGCGCCACGAGAAAAAAAATCAGGCCTCTCTCACACAGTCATTTCCCTCCAACTGTGTAAAAGATGTGATCACATGACCAAATAATTTCAATAAATGGATTTATTACGCCATCATATTATCCACCGAAACTTCTCCAAAAACAACCTGAAATCTACAAATATCCCTCCTGTAGGAGACCACGAACCTGCTTTTTAAATAACCTGTAAACGCGTTAAAGAGCAGTGAACTACCTGCAGGCCAAACCCTGCTTTAAAACTCCCCAAAGCTCCTCCAGTGACTCCAATGAGAGTACCGTTCAGCTCTGCTGTTTGTAAAAGAGATAAATTTGGTTAAATTTGGCGCCATCGGGTATCAAAACTGATCACTGCTGCTGCACATTATCCTCAGAATTTAAGAACCAAACCTCTGTTTTAATTTCATTTACAAACGGAAAAAAGTGTTTTAACAGCCGATTATAACTCAAACAGAAAGTTTCCCGTCCTCTCATCTTTAAAAGATTTACAGCACACCTGAATTTTATGCACATTTTACCTTCCTTTTAAAACTTTTTTATTATTATTATTTTTTTTTTTTTTATTTTAGTCTATGAGTTTGAGCTTTGACCCACAGTATATAAATGCAACAGGCTCCCTCTGAGTCTGTTTTCATGCTTTGTTTTGAACTTCAGACACATTTAAAGGATCATGACGAAGAATAAATCGATTTATAGAAACTGAAACCGGAGTATTTCGTAGATTTGGAGATGCGTAAACTTTAAAACTTGCAGTGAATTCTTATTCTATGCGTTTTAGGAGACGTTTTACTTTTTAAGCTAAACACGGTTCGAATGTGGAAACATTGAAAATAATATTAAAAATAGATTTCTGCAGCCTCTCTCTCTCTCTCTCTCTCTCTCTCTCTCTCTCTCTCTCTCTCTCTCTCTCTCTCTGTTTTAGTAACTCCACCACCAGCAGCTATCATTCCTCCCTCGGTGAGTGAGTGACGTGGAGGCCTCGCCGTGTTTGCAGGTGAAATATGCGCTCGCGGGTTTTGCACTAAATGACGCATAACTGTTCAGCGCGTGCGTAAATCACGTGCCAATGCGTGTTATATATTTGATGGTGACATGAGCGACTGAACAGCCACCGTTTGACATTCAGCTGTGTGTGTGTGTGTGAGAGAGTGTATGTGTCAGTTTATGATTCCGCTGCTGACAGACACGCAGCTCGAACATTTTCCAACTGCTGAAAAAAAGGAGCTGGAGCTGCTGCTGTCCTCAGACTAATAACTCCTTTCACATTCTCACCCTGCATCAGTAACATTCCAAACATCACGTTAAAGCGCATTTTACTCTCATTTAAAGGCGATAAATCTGTCATTTCCACTCTTTTCTTTTCAGATTCTTTATTTGCTCGCTGATTGAAGAATTAGCTCTGAAACAGCGCCTGCAGTGTGCTCAGCTGTGTGTGCTAACTGTACAGAAGTCTTCACTGTGATGTGGCTGCATTTATCTGAGTAAATGTCCTTATTCCGTCAGAGACAATTACACAAACAGTCTAATTAGCCAGAGAGCAATTATTCTGAAGCCTGAGCCTGAGCCTGCACAGTCTGAGAGAGTCAGGCCTTACTCTGCACAGCTGCAGTAATAACAAGAGTTCTGCAGCCCCTTCAAATACATAACTAAATATATTTTAAATGCATGTCACACAGAAGATAAAATAACATGCAATAGAATTTCTGGAGCAGATTCCTCCAAAATAAAATCAACATTTAAAGTCACAGGGAGTGAAATATGACATGCATACAGTCAAATCCTGCAGAAATTTCCAGAGCGTCCAACTTTGAATGCACAAGCTCAAACTTGACACCAAACACCAAACCTCATGCAAAAAGAAGCAGACTTTGTAAAACCTGGGGAAGGAAATTCTGAGCATGTTTGGCTCGGTGTCAGTGATCTGTGTCCGCTCTTACCTCCTGCTCTGCTCTCAGCTCAGCCCTGACCTTTGTGCTCCGTCAGTCCTCTCTCTCTCCTCCGGCTGAATGTCACTCCTCTCTCTCCCTGACATGCATGCATGAAGCACTTCTGCAGGAGTCTGCTGCATTCACACACTATTTTTTTAAAACAGCAGGATTGAGCTGATGTTCTGGAGGGGAATTGAACATCCACACACTCCCACCGTCACGTGGTTCCAGCAGGAGGAGGTTACAGCTGCAGACAGGCTGACACCAGAGTGTGTGTGAGTGGGGATATGATTGAGGGTTCACACCACTTTGTGTTTTCTGATCAATACATGTTTTTATGCATCAGGCGAAACTTTGACCTCTGACCAAACTTCACTCTCTTCTCCTGACAATGTTCACTTTGTTTGTGCATTACTGTGAATTTAAACCTGTTGCTTCTATTTCAGCGAGTCTTAAAGTAAAAAATTAGAGAAGCTTTTTATAGCTTTATTTTTTAGTCCTCTAATTTTAGAAAATATTTACTCCATTCAAAAAGTTTAGATTTATTTTAAACCTTTTCCTTTATTTCCTCACAAACTAAATTTCTTTTGAGCTCAGAAAAACTGTCTCAGAAATGCACGGTCACATCATCTGATCCAGAGATGAGTTGAGCACATTAAAGTCAAAGTTTTCATGATATATTCCTGTAAATAAGGAGCAGAATCAAAGAGCAGATTCTTCTGAATGAATATTTAAGCTGGAGGCAACAGGTTTGGAGAAAAGAAAAAAGCTTTATGGTCAGCTAGAAGTTGCTTTTATGTTAAAATGTATTTTTTATTTTCCTTTATTTGATAGTTGTTCAACCACTGAGTCTCCAGATGTTAAATCCTTGGTTTACAGGAAAGTTGGCTCAAAAAGAAACTTTTATAAAGACACGAAAAGGATCAAATCCAAACATATGTTGAGGAACAAAAAGAGAAAAAAGGCCGTCATCAGCAGACTGAATAACTTTCAGGTGCAGAGACTGAAATTTGACCGTCCTGGATCCTGAAACCTCCCTCTCCTCTGTTGTTGTTGTTGTTGTTGTTATGTTACATACATTTTTTCTGTGGAATAGATGCTCTGATTTCACTCTCTCTCTCTTGTCTATGTGGCTACGTCACCCAGAGTTGAAAATAGGGTCACTGTCCCGCTTTAGGGCATCAGACTATTTTCAAATGGAAAACGTCTCTCCCACATGAGCGGCTGCGTAGCTGGGGTTTATAAACCCTGTTTCTCTTCTTACATTCAGAGTTGATCCGCTGAACTTGAACGCCTGATTAACTCTGTTATTTCCCCTCTTTGAGTGTTTTAGTGCTTTTGGCCTCTCGTCTCAGACACCTCACAGATTATCAGGATAAAATCTGATTTTCCTTTGAATGGATGTGTGATCTGCTTTGATTTCATTCAGAGTTAATGTTGGGGTGGCAGATTTTCAGTGTCAGGGCTCCAGTCTTTTCTCTCTTGACTAAATATTTTCATTTCTAATTGTCAGACATAAGCTGAAATGGGTCACCTCGCTCCCTACTCATTTTCCTCTGGTCAAAATGGCGGCTCAGGCTCCTTTTCCTGTTAGCTGATACAGTAACCCCCTCCCATTCTCCACGCTGCTTGGTATCTGATCATTGATTGGACGGTTTGACTCGGAGTCAATGTTGAGCTTTAGATGGCTGCCAAGCGCCGCAGACATGGAGGAGGTTTCCACCTCCAGTGGGGTGTTGCTCAAGGCCGACCTCCAGCTGACAGCCCCGCATGTGTTAGTGCATAATAAACCTTTATAAGTGTAGCTGTCAATCATTAATTCACTTTCTGATTGATAAAACAAACATTTATTTCATACAAGCTGTTTTTCATCTGACATTTTAGCTTCTTTTAGCTCGTTGTTTTGGATTTACACTCTTCAACTCTGACTCTTTGGGGTCATTCTGCCTGCTGTCATCGTTCAGTCTCCCACTCAGTGAGATTTCAGCTTTATAACCTTGAGATCAGGTCGGACGTTCAGAGGCAGGCCTCAACCAGTTTTCATTTTGTTTATTTTGTAGTTTTAAGTTTAGAAATGTTTATTTTATGCATGAAAAAAGGAGGAGAATGTTTCTGACCATTTCTCTCCAAAATATATTTGATGCATTCATTTAAATTTTGTCCATACAGAGACACAAAAAGGCCCCAAAAAGTTATTTTAGTTCATTAGTAGTATTAAATTGCATGCATATAGCCCACTGTATTTATCTTGTGGGAACAAGTTATCAACATGAGTGCAGGAGTTAGTATCTTGTGTGCACTCATACATATAACTGAATTGTGCAGAAAATGCAGTTATTTTGTTAAAAAAGTTGTTATTTGTGCAGCAGACTCCTTTTTTTGGAATAAGTTACGCATATAGTAAATGTATGATAAATTATGCTTACCATAAACAAAAATTGTATATATATATATATATATATATATATATATATATATATATATATATATATATATATATATATATATATATATATATATATATATGTATATGTTAATATCTTGACCCTATATTGTTGATTAAATGCTTATCTTAATCCCAACGATAATGCACACAATATAATTTTGATTTTGTAATTTTCAATGTATTATTTTGCACCCATGAGATAGTAAAGTGTGTGAGAAAGAAATTTACATCTGTGCAAATAGAATCGTGTGTGTGCACAAAAATAGGCAAAAAAAAATTTTAACTTCTGCACAAAACATGATTTGTATTATAAGCTGAGAAATATGAACTTTCTCCACAGTGTCATGATGTGTGCACTAAATAATTTACATTTTTCTGCATTATAATAACTTGTTCCTGAAAAATAAGAGCTTGTTGGCTAATAGTCTGCTCTGAAATGATCTTTTTGTATTGTTTTATGTTAAAATTACGTCTCTTGTTTCCCATTATAAAATGAAAATAACTAAAGAAGTGCTGAAAAAGTTCCAAATTGAGTGCCAACTTTGACGGGTTAAAACAAGTGGAGCTTTGTGGCAGAGCTGACTCGTCTGTAGAGTTCAGCTGCTTCTAGCTCTAACTTTTCTAAAACTATCACCCCATAAAAAGATGTTTTTTTTTTCTATGTTCATACTTTTGATCAGTCTCCGGTGTCAGTGAAGTGTTGTTGTGTTGCTCTGAACGTGTCCTAGAGTCGGTCTAGATTATGAGGTGACACTGAGCTCTGTGGTCCCGTCAGATCCTCCTCAAATCCTCTGTGGTCAATTAATGGAGGAAGGCAGTTTGGGTTTCTGTAGAGCTGCTTAAAACATTTGGTTTCACACATTTAGAAGTTGGCTGAACTCTGCTGCAGTTCGGACAAAAAAAGTTTCATTTAAACTTTTAAATAATAAATCAATGTCTTTAACGTTATTTAATTTGTCTTATTTTGATGCTATTCCTAAATGTTCTGATGAAAAATATCCATGGTTTAATTCACCCTCAGTGTCACTCACACTCTCTCTCTCTCTCTCTCTCTCACACACACACACACACATATATTAATGAGTGTTTGTTTCTCTAACAGAGAACCCTGCTGAAAAATTAATGTACTAAGTGTATTAAAATTTAGCATACTTTTGTATACTTAAAGCCACACTAATCATCAATATACTTCAAGTGTGGTTATGATTAGTAAACTTAAAGCATGCTATTTTGGAACAACTAATTTTGTACTTAATATATTTTAATTGTAATTAAATTGTAATAAAGTTCAACTTTAAGTGTATTTAGTGTACTTTTTTGTGCTAAAGTGGAACAACTTAAAGTATATTTTGTATACTTTAAGTATTCAACTTAATATGTACTAATATATGTTTATTTACTTAAATTAAAGAGTACTTTGTTTGTATTTTAAATACATTAAAATTAATTTTTAGTGTCTTAATAATATATTTGCTTTGTACCTTTAGTATATTCCTACTCAGGTAATAATATGCTTAATTATACTATTGGCTTCTTCCAAAGATTAAAAAAAGCATACTCAGCAGTTAGTCAATACACTTTATTATTACTTTATTATACTTTCTTCATTGCACATTCTTGCAAATGTATTACCAGTAAACCACAGGCTGAAAGACTTGTGAGGCTACTTCCATGCAAGTGAAAAAATAAACTTTGATGTGTTTGAACCATATCCAAATTAAAGTAAACATTAATATATGAATTTTTAACATTTAAAACTTATAACATATTTTCAAATATTGGTACATTAGTACACTTTGTAGAAACAAATCAATTTCAGGCAGCAGACCTAAACATTACATATAAACTTTACTGATGAATACTGAACAATGAAAAACAGCATTCCTTGATATTGAACCCCTAACCCCTCCCACCATACAAACACAAACACACAAACACACACACACACACACATTATGTTCCTTTTTTTTGGCTGAAATGCTCATTGTTACACTTTCGTCTGATGGCCGTGCGCACATCAGAGACACTTGTTTGTGGAAACTCCAGAAGAACAGCATCTGTTAACCGAATAGACAGAGATACAGTAAGTCACACAACATATTCATAGTATTGTTGAACAGTACATCAGGAAACTCTGAAATGTTATCAGTATGATATACTAATATTGCCACCAGTTGCAACCATAATTCAACATGTATTAAATTGTTACTGGTTTTCTGTTTTTCTGTGATCTTACTGCTACAGAAATGACAGAATTACATTTAACTAAAAAAAATTAAATACCTGTAATAGCCTGCACTTTGACAACATCAAGCTGTGTTTTTGGCAGCCCCCCTCTCCCTGACTTTCCAGTTAGGGTGGACTGTGCAAGACCCTCCTTTGTGAATACCAGGACAGCCAGCTCCTGGGCAAAAATGGCCATGCGAGATCTATTCAGCCGCAGGAAGGCCCTCTTTGGAACTGTCACTGTGCTGCCTGCCAAGGGATGCTGCATATGCGAGACAAAGAGAGGACAAATTAGACAAATTATCTCTACCTAATAAAAATGAACAACAATGTGCTGAATTCAATCTTTACTTGGAAACACTGCTGTTGTTGCTAACAAATTTCTTCTTCAGTACACAATTTAAATGTGAATTTAAAACAGTGTAGTTTCTGCATTAATTGTTGAAGTATTAATCAGTAATACATCAATAATACAAAATGAGAGGAGATGTATTTACTTTGCAAGTAGATATAAAGTCTGCACCCCAAAAATTTAAGTTAGGGGTCACCATGTTCCTAGTTAAATGAGTTATTCTCGAGCCCTGTAACCTGCAGCTCTGTGACTCCTTTGCAGTGGCTCCATGTAGCTTTAAAGAAATACTATAGAAATTCAGCATTTTATTTTTCCTACAGAGGGTATTGATGATTAACCATATCCATTATTAACCATTTGCACTAACTAAAACCATGATTTAACAATTTGTTGAACTAAACATGCATCACATCTTGCGATTAAGTCTGCCACAACATCAACAGCCCACCAACTTTAACACCCCTAGCAGGATAACTAAACCAACAAAACAAAACTGGAAGAAAATAGATTTCTATTCTGTGTGGACAGATTAATTTAACTGCCAACATGCAGGCTTAACATACATGACTGATACGTGGCAAGATATTAGAAAACAAAAAAAAGGTGAGTTGAGCAATATTATCAATATTACAATTTGTATCAAATTCATGTGTTATTTTTGGATTTCTAAAATTTCATAAATTCCAAGTACCTTTTGTTTAGATAATTATCCATAATATTTTAACTATTTATAGAATTTTATACACCATATCGTCTTTATTGTGAAGGTAAAGTGGCTTTAGTGGCTCTTCAATGACTTTATTACAGGTGAGATGAGGAAAAACAGCTCCTTTGAAAGTAAAGCTTGAAGACCTCTGCACTAGGGAGTGCTATGACCTGTTGGTACCTGGTGGTGTTGGGGTTCCCTCTGAAAGCAAGATAATTCATGACTGATTTGTGTAACCTGTTAAATCCCATCACTATATTGCTGACCTAATTAGCAACACAGGATGATGTTGCTGAAGACAAATGGTCTATAGTGCAAATATAGAATACTGTGTACTGTGATGAATACATATGTTCTTCCTTCAATGATAACATACCATTTCGATTTCACTTTCCACACTAGAGGATGACATTGCAGATGAAGGGGTCCCCCCAAATGAGGACCTCAATGCCCGAACACACTCCACACACTCCTTCATTAATTTAACAATTTCTGGCAGGTCTGGGTGAATGGAACAATAAGAGGGAAAACGTTTGGCTTGTTAGTTAGTCAATGAAAAGGTACTTAAGTTCAGTACAGGGCAATAATGCAGTGTATACTGTGTTCTGATATGTCAACCCCTCTAATTCCAATCAAAACACTTACCATGAAGGGCTGACATGATTTCATTCAATCCAGGTGCCATGCCATGGTTAGTATTATCATCTATCTGCATTTAAAAGGGAGATGAAACAGCAGGCAGAAAGGAGAAAAAAATGACATAACAATCACATTAAATCTACTAAAGGTAAGACAGACATTTAAAGAATCTGATGTGAGGAATCATGGGGGGAAATGGTGGCAGATATAATGTTGTGTTCATTTTGTATGTTACATGTCCTGATTATTTTATGCTTGTTTTTTTGGATCCCAACAAACACAACAGGCAAACAGTGCATTTTGTCCTGCTCATGTTGACCAATATATCTGTGAATGACAGTCTGACAGCTGTGATCCCATCCTGTGCACACTTTTATTTGTTTATTATTTCGTGAACAGTCCTTTTTAATGTACTTCAAAGTAAAAGAGGAAGCCTTAGCCTTTGCAGCTAATTTCCAGCTTTGCAGGTCACCTAAGAATTATAATTGTAATTATAATAAATGATGTTCTAAAGTTTCTATATAAATTGAGTTTTTATTATTGTCCCTTATTATTATTGTTAGTGACAATATTTTAATACGCACGTGTGCATACACACTTTATTTCTCAAAGAAAATACTGTATGTTTAAAGGAATCTCTTAAACTATTTGACATTATATACACTATGCTTAGTTGGCATGCACATGGCAGCCAGAAGGATTTTTTTTTTTTAAATACAACATGCAGCAATTGTTAGATAAAAATTTTCATGCAGCTGGGTGTAAGATCTCTGATCTTTGCTTGATCTATCCATTCAATATGATATAATTTTATGATAATAATATAATATTCAGTATATATGTACATGCCGTTCTCTGGGTTGAAGAGAAATCCAACTCGTCACCTGAGGCATGGTCCTAAAAAAATGAAAAGAGAAAATAGCTGTGAAAACAATACAACAGAGTGTCTGAGAGTACACAACAGCTAGGAGAGAAGAATGGCTTACATTGTCATGCTGTTGTGGACTCCCTATGTATGTGGCATCATCGGAACTGGGACTGGACGCCAGGGGTAAAAGCACACGTCTTGCCGCCTGGTTAATCTTACCTCGCTTTCCCTACAGGAAACATTTATATAATAAAGGTAGGAAAATTATTAGTCATGTCCTTACATTTGAGTTGTAGTAGCGACTACAATATTTAATTTAAAAAAAGGATACATCACAGACGATGTTGGCATTCACGACAGTCGAGTTTTTAAAAACTAAAATGGAAAACTACCAAAAAATTAACAAAAACATGCACAACAGCTGTTACATTCACAGGACAAAAGATAATCAATTTCTCAAATCAAGACCTGTTAGTAAAGTGTATGAAGGACACCACAGTTTTTTCCTGTCGCAAACTTTGTAGCTACCTGCTCAAGGAATAAGTACGCCTTACCCCATGAATACGTTGTGGAGATTCATCTACAGAGCTGCAATGGTCATCTTGTGTGTCTAAGGCCCTCTTTTGAGACAGGGAAGTCTTCAGGTTTTGTAACACCTGGTCCCTAGCTGCCCCTTTGATCCTGTTTTTTTTTGTCCTGTCAACATTTATAACATAAAAACAAAGATAAGACTGTCACAACCAGGCAAAATTCTTACTAAAATACTAAGCCTAATTAAACTCAAGATACATTTCTACTACAGAAAACAGAAATTATTTCATCATTACCCTGACAGGCAATGGAAGTTGAGCTGAGGCAGTAGTAGTGGTAAATGACAGAGCCTCCATAATCAATGATAATGACTACATAGATCATTGATTATGTAGAGCACTCAAATTGTGTTTCTTGCTTTTTGACTATAAATACCATCACTGATCAAATAAGCCTCAACTGATTTAAAATTCAAAGATTAGTATGTCCTTTTGCTTTTTTAATCATATTAAAGTCTATATTTCTGCACTGTTACTTCAGTGCATCCTACTAACAGGTGTCAAAAAGCAATATTTAAGATTTGAATACAAATATTTTAAAATACTGCATACTGTTAATGATTGAACTAGTGGTTTCCACGTTTTGGGGATTTTGGCATCCCACAGAAAGCTTTTTCTAATCAGGTTCAAATTTTAGATGCCTTCTGATTTAATTTTACATTAATTACCACTCACCACTGCTCAGATATAGCTTATTTGGTGTCTATGTATGTATAAATGCATTAGTAGACTCTATAGATAGGCCGATAAAACAAAAAATACTGCTAGATTGTGATGTTTCAGTAATATTCATCTTGTGTTTTCATATCTATCAATATATCAGTCAGAGGGACCACATCAGTATATTTAATTTGACATTTTAGCCACATTTTACTGCACATAATTTTGCACTTTAACTTCAGTAGGATTTTTTATGCACTGTTTGTGATGGAGTATTTAAGAATTGCTTTACTGTTTTTTACTTGGGTAAATGATTTGAATTTTGTCAAGACCCCTTCCTGAAGGACAGCATCTGGGTGTGTTGTATAGCCAGACTATCGGAGCTAGCATGTCAGCATGTGTGCTATGAATGTTGTCTGCATTCACCTGCACGGCCGTTTTATGCTTCACCACGTCGGCCTCACACATTTTCCTCTTCATGCGTACACCCCGGCTTTCCTCCTCGGCCCATATGTCTTTGCCGAGGATGAACAAATTCTTCTTAGATACGAGTTCTTTGTAAGAATCTGATATAACGAGAAGAGTTAACAAAAAAAAAAGTTTAGCCAAGATATTCTCCCAAATAATGACAAAATTAAACAGAGCTGCTAGCTAGCCGAAAAAGTTGAGGAAAGAGGTGTTCTCTATACTTGCCTCCAAATAGCAGGACCGTAGCAGCCACCGTCCTCTTTGGGTCTTTTCTCGTAGGCCATTTTATTTCGATCCAGTTTGCGTCGTCATCAAGGTCCGGCTGGGACGCCACTTGGGTGAACTGGTAGCTATCTTGAATGAGCGACGTGCTTTCCACTCTAAGTGTTTTATCAAACAGATAGTATATGGCGAATTTGAATGTCATTGTTTCTCTTAACCTTACAGTCTACCCTAACCGTCGTCCTGCTTTCGCGCGAGTGACGTTGTTCAGATGGATGCGGCGCATGAGAACGTCCGCAATTCTAATTGGCTGAAAGTAAAAACGAAACTGATGCACTTCACCGGCCAGACACTGGCGCTTATGCCCGGCGCTGATCTGTTTTTAAAGACGAATTTAATAGATTTTTACGTGTATGAAAGACAGTTACGATACCAAATCAGGATGCCATCAAAACGACAATTAAAGAGACATTTGAATTCTGATGAGACTCAACCAGAGACGCCAAGAACAACAAAATATAGAAGACTTCAACCGAATCGGGTAAGTAAAACAATTCAGCCACATTCATGTTTCACAGAGGATTGAACCTGAACCAGGCTTTGCAAAAAATAATCGCATTACATCAATCAAAATAAAATAATTTTAAAAAATCTGGATTTTGTTGAACCAATGTTAAAATGACAGTGGTGGCTTTGTGCATATAAGTAATTTTTCAAAGATTTGCGAGTCCTTTAAGCCAGTTTTCCCCCAAGGTATGACACTCTTCTCTCACAAATGTCAGAATGATTATCCAATGTTATATTTCGAGACATTTTGGGGGGTTTTGCGTGGGGTAAAAAGGTGGGTGGTGGCAGTGAATTTTACTCTCCCACCTGAAAAAAAAGCTGTATTCTGTACAACACTGTGAAGTGAAATTTTTCAAGATTATTACCCAATAACATTTTTGTTAAAGTATTATTAGGTCTATGATGTAAAAATTTGAAAATTTGTAAGTGAAAGTCATCTTGTTATTTAGTTCATGTCAAAGAATTCTACACTGGTAGACCCCATACACTCATGAAAGACTGAAAATATGTGTTATATCTTCTGACTTTTACTGTGACATCTGCAGGAAAAATGGGATATAAACTTGTCAACATCTTTGATCCTTAATTTGAAAACCACAGTATTTATGGTAGGCCATATTTTAATATCCATGCAATGAGATCAGCCTGTCTGATGGATTACATAGTTCTAAAATATTACTCCCAATATTATATCTTCATCCTAAAATGTTTGCCCAAGTCCACTGTAAGTTGTCACGGGAAATCCTACATCAACACTTGTACTAGCAAGTGGGAAAAGCACTGTGTTCAGGTTTCTTATTATCTTTGTTTTTACTGTATCCACAGAAAAAGAGAAAATTATGCTACAAGGGATTTCTCTGTACATCTGCAGTTCCAAGAACATCCCTTTACAGAAGAAAAAATACTAAAAAGGTAAGTTCAGGAGTAAGACATGCTATCTAGTGAATACATTTTATATCCCAATGTTCAACCATACCAAGACCAGTAAGGGTGCACTTAATTGCTCTACCTTTGTCTCAGATTTGTCTTACAGATCATAGTACTGAAAGTGGACATGGGGAGAGAGCAGAAGATGATGGAATTGGACAAAAGGATAAAGAGGGAGATAATGGAAGTGGACCAGAGAACAGAGCGGGAGATGATGGAAGTGGACAAGAGGACAGAGAGGAAGATGATGGGAGTGGACAGGAGGACAGAGAGGAAGATGATGGGAGTGGACAGGAGGACAGAGAGGAAGAAAATGGGAGTGGACAAGAGGACAGAGAGGAAGATATTGGAAGTGGACCAGAGAACAGAGCAGGAGATGATGGAAGTGAACAAGAGGACAGAAGGGAAGATGATGGGAGTGAACAAGAGGACAGAGCGGGAGTTGATGGGAGTCGACAAGAGGACAGAGAGGGAGATGATGGGAGTGGACAAGAGGACAGAGAGGAAGATGATGGGACTGGACAAGAGGATAGAGAGGAAGCTGATGGGAGTGGACAAGAGGGCAAAGAGGAAGATGATGGGAGTGGACAAGAGGACAGAGAGGAAGATGATGGGACTGGACAAGAGGATAGAGAGGAAGATGATGGGAGTGGACAAGAGGGCAGAGAGGAAGATGATGGGAGTGGACAAGAGGACAGAGAGGAAGATGATGGGAGTGGACAAGAACACAGACCAGAAGAGAGGGGCCAAGCCAGAAATCAAGACTCAAACCAATTTACGGTACTACCATTTCATTACAGATTATCTGTATATTGTTATTTAACATTACATGTATGAGAAATCTCTCTGATAAGTACAATACTGTCATTATAATTTTGGCTTATGTGTCTCATTGTGTTCTCATCTTGTCTTGTATTACAGAAACACCATGATGATGATCCTGTATACCCCGGTGCTCCCATCACAAAAGGACAGAGTCTGCTTTTACTCATGTCATATGTACTAAGACACAATTTGACAGGAGTAGCACTTCAGGATCTTCTTACAATGTTTAATGAGCATTTCCCTGGTTTGGTCCCAGCAACCTCATATCTTTTTCACAAAGCGTATGGACAGTTTGGCCAGTACGTGCCCCATTTTTATTGTGTCAACTGTGAAACCTATATGGGACCCAAAGAGACAGCTTTAAAAAATTGTTCTTCTTGTAATGCTGAATTTGACATTGAGAGAAACCTAAAGGTTGGGTCTTATTTTCTTGTACTTAGTCTATCAACCCAAATTGTGGACATTCTAGAAAAATCTGGGATAAATTTAAATAGAAGAGAATCAATTCCAGGCATTATTTCAGATATTCAGTGTGGGGCTGAATACAAAAAACTCAAGCAGAGTGGACAAATAGGGGCTGATGACATATCAGTTCTGTGGAACTGTGATGGAATTCCAGTTTTCAACAGTAATAATTTTCAGATATGGCCAATTCAATGTCAAGTCATAGAGCTGTCACCAAAAGATCGTCAAGCCAACATATGCATACCATGCTTATGGTTTGGTAAAAGCAAGCCAAATATGATAACATTTTTAACTGCTTTTGTGGCAGAGCTCAAGGAACTGGAACAGACTGGAATTAAATGGATGGACTCTGAAAATGTAGAGCATACAAGCAAAGTTCATTTACTCCTGTGCTCCTCAGATTCAGTAGCCCGCCCCCTCCTGAGAAACACAAAACAGTTTAATGGCAAATATGGGTGTGACTTCTGCCTTCACACTGGTGGTGGTCCCTATCCCTGGGAAACCCCAGAACCATCTTTGAGGACAGAGATGGATCATTTTCAGCATGCTATGCTGGCAACACCAAATAATCCAGTAATGGGTGTGAAAGGCCCATCCCCTTTGATGGAACTTAAAAGCTTCAAGATGATCGCTGGATTCATTCCTGAGTACCAACACAGTGTCTGCCTGGGTGTCACCAAACAGATAACATCTCTGTGGCTAGACAGTAAGCACCATCATGAGGACTGGTACTTGGGCACCAAGGTCAGTGACATAGACCAGGAATTGCTGGCCATTAACCCACCTGTGGAGGTCACAAGGGCACCAAGATCAGTGAAGGACAGGAAATTCTGGAAAGCATCTGAATGGAGGTCATTTTTGTTGTTTTATGCATTGCCTGTTTTGAATGGCATTCTGAAAAAGAAGTATTGGAATCATCTTTTTTTATTAGTTTTTGCAATACACACTCTTCTTCAAGATGTTATCAAAGTTAGACATGTGGATATTGCAGAGCAAGCTCTGCGAAAGTTTGTACTTAACTTTGAGAAACTTTATGGTGCTGCAAATGCTTCTTTTAATGTGCATTTATTAATGCACTTGGCAGCAAGCGTGCGCAACTGGGGACCACTGTGGGCAACATCCACATTTCCATTTGAATCATTTAATGGGACTTTGCTTAGGTGTTTTAATGGAACAACACATGTGCCAACACAAATACTTAATAGATTTCTTCGGTGGAGGGCACTCACAAGAAAAGCAGAGACTACAATGGCAAATGCTAATGATGGCATAAGGACATTATTTAACAAACTTCAAAGTACCTCTAGTTTAAGAAAGAAATCAAAGGAGTTTCAACCCCATGTCAGAGGATTTGGCTGCCCAAAGAAAAGTAGCACATCTGTGTTGCAGAGGATGGCTATTGAAAGTTTCTTTGGAGTAACAGTTCATTCAGGTGTATTTTATGACCGTTTCATTTGTAGCAGTGTGGTTTATCATTCAAAAAACAACACAACGCTTAAAAAGAGAAATAATTCCGTTGTACAGTTAGATGATGGAACATTCTGTGAAGTTATGACCCTGGTGGCCTTTATGTCAGATGATGGGGCCTCATCCACATCCACCAACTTTTGTATTTTAGTTAGAGAGCTTGCCAAAAGTGGAGGAAGGATTTGTAGGGATGTTCAGTTAAATATATCATCCACATTTATAAATGAAGTGTCTCACACCCATAATGTATTTGCTGTGCATCCCCAATCACTCAAATGTAAATGTGTAATGGTTAAGTCCAAGGACAAAATGTATGTCATTCCACTCCCACACAATGTTGAAAGTGACTAAAATTCTTGGGGAGCTACTACTTAACAGACATGCCAAAAAACCTCAACAGCAACACTCACATTTTTGTGTACCTGTACTTTAAAGTGAAAATTTTGTATTTTGTTTAACATGGTTTTGTGTGTAAGATGTATTTGATTATATTTTTTGCCAAACTAATTAAAAATTACATAACTGTCATACTTGTTATCTGTGTACTTAACACACATCCTAAGATGGAATAAATGGGTTTGAGTGTTTTCATAGAAATGCTATTGAACACTTTCCAAAAGAATGTCCTGAAATAAAAGCACAAATAACTACATAATTAATTCAAAAATAACTTAAAATTCACTCTGACTTAATATTACAGTTTCAATATTAAAATGTGTACTTTTAAAATATGCTTCCAGTGTATGGTACAATTAAATTTGAAGCTTACATTTTAAAAATACCAAAAGTATATGTAAAAACAAATTTCAAATTAGTACACTTACACATGATACACTTAACTTTTACTGAAAGTATATTTTTGTATAATATATTTCTATAAAGTGCATTATAGTGTAATTATTTTAAAGTGTGTTAAAAGTGTTAGCTTGAAAGCGTGATGTTAGTACACTTTCTATGTACTTACAAAAAGTACAATTTGTGTAAATACATTTTCAATATACTTTTTAAAATATGAATACACTTGAACTACAATAAAGTACATTTTTTTTTCACCAGGGAAGTTAACCTCCATTTCAGAGCAAACACAGTCAGCGAGCTCCATCACACACCAGGGACATCTTACTCACACTGAGTCAACGTCCTCCCTCTTCTACACACACACACACACACACACACACACACACACACACACACACACACACACACACACACACACACATACACACGCACACACACACACATACACACACACACACACACACAATAAGCATGGAGCTGCAGCAGATTTCACTGAACTTCTGGAATATGACTGTTTGACTACGGGACATAAATCAAAGGGTTTTTTTGGTCAGTTCTTTTTAGAATTTTTTCTTTTAGATATTTATTATTTAAAGCCGTCATAACTGCAGATGTTTGATTCCTAACTGTAAAGTTTTCTTGTTGAAGAGCTTCACTGTGTTTTTGTGAGCTGAAGTTGTTAAAAGTTTGAAACATTTAAAGCTCCGGTGAGGAACTTTCAGTTTCCTCTGATGTGGCGCCCGCTGTGGACAAAGAAGAGCCTTTTCTCTCTTTGCTTTTATTTCCTTTTATTTTCATTTATTTGTTTATTTATTTCTTCATTAGGTAGGACAGCTGAAGAGAGGCATGAAATGTGGGGGGTGGAGAGAAGAGGACGACATGCAGCCACAGTGGACTTCACGGCCTCTATCAACTTTGGAGGGAGTGATGGATCAAGAACTAAGTGTGATGAAATGATGAAATGCTAAAGTTATGAAAGCGAGGTGACATAAAGAGCCTAATAGTCCGTTAGCTGTTAGCCTAATAGCATATTAGCCTTAGTCAAAGAAATCTAAATGATAATATAAAGAATATAAACATATTAAAATAGTAATAAAAACTTAAATAAACAAAAACTGTGTTTTTACTTCTTTATTGAGAGCTTTAAAATATGACTTTGGCAGTTGTGCCATAAGGCTAACAATATATTTAAACAATGACTGCGGAACACGAGTTGAAGTGATGTCAGCTTTCCCTCAAATCTCCTCTGCCAGACTTTTCTTAGTGTCTCCACCTCGATGGGGTTTTTCTAAATCTTCTGTTTTCAGTGACCTATAACTGCAGCTAAGGCTGAACTGCACCATGTTTTCAAGAATATCCACGTGTGTGGACATGGCTAAAGTTGAGGGTGTAAACGTCTCTGGACTAACAGGAAGTCAGAGCAGAAAAGCAGGGACTGAGGTGGTCTCTGTAAAGACTGTTTCTGAAGGAGTTGGAGGCGTGAGTGTTTCTGTTCGACCTTTACTTAAAGCAGCTTCTATAAAACTGCTCCTGTTTCACCCCCTCTTTCAGGCGTCTATATGAACAGTGTCATGCCTTTTGTTTTTCAGCGCTAAGCCCTTAGACTCTTTGAAGTGGCCGCCATGTTTGCACTGTGACCGTTTAATTCGAGGCACAGCTTGATGATATTAGTGTCAGGGTCAATTGGTGATTCCAGGAGGACTTTAGAGGCTGCCCGGCCGGCGGTATGTGGGCATCATGTGCTGCTCGGTTCACCCTCTGGTCAAACCCATAGTCTTACTTACACTCACACAAACACAGCGGCTCCTCTGGGTTCCTCTGATCCCAGAACATGTGACCCGGCAGACATGGGACCTGGTTATCCCACAGACTTGACAGACCTGAGCCCAGGATGCTGGACGTTGTTGCTCAGACCTCCCAGGAAGGAAAAGCCCTGATCGTGGTCTTCCTTTTTTTTTTGTAGATCGGCATCCAGAAAAGCTCAGAGTCCAGCTCTGAGGTTTTCCTCTGGACTCATGTGGTCATTTGGACTTTCTCTGCTGCCTTTGAGGAGGTTTGTTTGATTGCTAATTAAAGATGGTCACCTCTTATCTGACTCTCACTTTTTAAACTTTTGTCAGTGTTGATGAGTTGGAAAAGAATTCAAAGAGTGGAAGAAGTCTGAAAAAATCCTGGAAACTACAAACTGGAACAGTTTGTCTGATTTATTCTTTTATTCAAGAAAAAAAAAAGTTTGGTAACGAGACATCTGAGTCACAGAGGCGTCACAAGAGAGGTGGTCTGGGTGGTGTGGCCCCTCCTGAAATCTAAATGGCCACCACAGATAACAACCCCAAATCTTAAACAATGATTGGCTCTCTTCCGTGTCAGAGCTCTGATGACCCGATAAGTGTTGATAAATATGTTTAACTCTTTAGTCCACAAAGAGCAGTGAAACATCAAGACGCCATCATAAACATTAAATCCTTTTCATTGACATTTGGCTCTTTCAGTGAGCGAAGCCCTGGTTGGAGAGTTTCTCCACTTTTTTTTCTCTTGACCGATTAGTTAAAGAGTTACGGTAATGAGAACAGCTTACATCAGTTCTTTCCTGTGACTGGAGCATCTTTGCACAGGGTTTCCTGTGCAGTACCGTAATACCCCGGATATCACCATAAAGCTGGTCTTTTCTTCTGTAAGGAGCCGTTTGAATTTTCTTATGAGTCCAAACTGTTGTTACGGTAATTTAAAGAGCACTTGGAAAATGGGAGCACTGCTTTGAGGGGTTACAAAGTAATCAGGATATTTACTGATTTATTGTTGCACTGTTCTTCATTTTTAACTCTGCCTTCTTAGGGGACCTTGAGTGTTTAGAAAGGCGCCCATCTCCCACAAATTATATATTATTATTATTATTTTATTATTATTATTATTATTATTATTATTATTATTATTATTATTATTATTATTATTATTATTATTAAGGGTGCGGATGTGTCAGGCTGCCACTTCCAAACTGTCCAAACAGACTGTATAAAACATGGACGTAGTCTCCTTGATGTCATCCATCTGTTCCTGATACAGTCAAATGAAGCCAATCATTGGACACGGCCATCTTGAATATGATGCAGACTTTGAGCTTCCGTTCCAACAGCTATAGGGCGCCCGTCAGTCACGTGAACTGAGCCACTGATTGGACAAACCCGTAATCCTATTTCTGCAGCCAGCCTCTAGCGGATTCTTGATGAACAGCAGCGTTTAGCACTTCCGCATAGGCTTCATTTTTCTCTACTGGATGTTGCCACTTGGTCTGGACACACAACTAACATGGGCGATAACCAGATTCGGAGCAGAGACATCATCCAAACAGATGATTAACAGACTGAAGCTGAATGAATTTATTTTCACTCTGTTTTTATTTGAGGTTGGAACAATTTCAGTTCAATTGTCTTTGAATACCAGGTGAGTGTCGGTTTGCTTTGCACAGAATCAACCTGTAGGAAAGTCTTTCTGAGTGATTCTTCAAACATTTGACAGAGAAGTTGAACCAGCACTTCTGCTTCTCTCAATCTGAGCCTCAACTCGAGTAAGAACTGTCCTCAACAGCCCCCACATCTCTGTTCCTGGTTTCTGGTCTGAGGACTCCAGATCCTCTGACATGCTCCCTGTCGTTGGACTTTGTCACCATCACGTCTCTGAGCTGAATGTGAAACAGTGGAGAATCTTTGTCTGTGACAAACTCATAAAACAGAAATATCTGTGACACAGAGAAGCCTGTCTGAAGTCTTTTTCTGGTTGTTAAATTCAGCTCATTAAATGGATCTCAAGGTTTTTTAGGGACTACTTTTTGTCCCCGTCCTCTTCATGTTATCTCTTTTTATTGGGTGTGAGTGACTCGGCAGCAGTCGTCTGAAATAAAGATTTTCTGTAGTTTGTGGTTCTCACGACAGAGCTGAACATGAAGGAAAGGCTTCATGAGCTCCAGGCTGTATGCTACATAGGTTAGCATCTTAGCCTTGCTTGTTCCCAACGTTACAGCACAGTTTGGAATAAATTCAACATGTAGGAGCTTCATGCACAGAGTGTGTGTCGCTGTTCAACCTCCTCTGTGCTGCTGCTCCACAGACAAATCACAAACTGGAAGATGTTGAGTGTAAAAGCTGTAAATCAGAACAGAGCCAAACAGAGCGAGCCCGCTAATGAAGAGGTTAGAGGAGGCCTGAGGATCTCCATCTCACCGCTCATTACGCTGAAGGAAACAACAGCAGCGTGTGTGGAAACAGACGCTTTTCACCGTCTGAGATCAAACAGACGAGCTCAGATCACAGAGTGTGAGTCTGCTGCAGCCGGGTCAGGGGGAAAGTGGGCTTTGGATCATCTCTCAGCGCTTCTTTAAAGAGGAGCTGTGTGGGATGTGACCCTGCAGAGATGATTCTCTGTGATGGCACTAAGAGGCCTGAACTACACACACACACACACACACACACACACACACACACACACACACACACACACACAGATGAACAGATTAGAGAGACTAACAGGCTCTGTCATGATGAACGGACAACAGGGCCCAGCAAAGACACGGAGACTAAACGGCCAGCTCCTCTAAAAACATACAAAGCCCTCGCCTGACACCGGTCTACGCTCAGACATGTAAAACACACCCGGCCTGTTAGATAAACTGAGAGCGTCTGTACAGACGGCCAAGCACTCAAGCTGGAGTCTGACTGATGCTGCTGCAGGAACAAAGACAGAGAGCCGTGTTTAGAAGAGCCGGTTATCACTTCATGACATCTCAGCCCGCTGAAAACGACTCAGGAACATCTCTGTCTTAGTGTTAAGTGGGCCGAACAAGGCTACACGATCCTCAACAATCTTCATCCAAAGACTCATGCAGAATCAATCAGAAAAGATACAAACTTACAAACACATGTAAAAGCTTCAAACATGAAACATGCTGCAGCAAATCACCAACCATTACTAGACTCAAACAACATCTGATATTTATGCCTTTGCTCTTTGAATTGTTGGTGATTTTAACTCTTTACAGTCAGGTTAGTCCTCATTTATTGCTTTCATCATCTTTGAGTTTTAGGTTCAGTGTGAAAACTCTTCATGTGATGAGGAATTTTTTTTAGAAATATGACAATCAGACTTCCTAAGGTTTGAGTTTTGCAGAGTGAAAACAAACTTTGTGATCTAACTCTGAGCGTGCTCGGTGTGATCTCTTCAGCTCACCTACTCTCAGTGAAAAGTCTGTTTTTATTCTTTTCCAGTGCAGAAACCTTCGTATGTAGCCTGACGTTCAACCGTGCATTGAAACGACGCAGACTGTAGCCCTGTGATTGGTCCAATTATCGTGTTTCCTGTCTTTAAAAATCTTCCAGAGTTGTGGTAAGTCTCATCTCATCTTCCTCTCTTCTCTATCAGTCCTTGTAACAGTTGCTATACGACAAACGACAACACGTATCAGAAGCAGGTGATGTGAGGGACACGCAGACCACGCTGCCCCCGTGTGCTTTGGAGGAGAACTTTTTTTATTGGATCAATAAATGAAAAAAAAAAAAAAACGCTCAACAATAACCTGGAGTGGACTCACTGGAGTCTTCAGAACTTGTCAAAAACAGCTCACTCCTGCACCAAAAAAAGCACTAAAATCAGATCAGAGTCGTCACTATGAGGGTGTAGAGTCAATGCAGACCTTTAAACCAGGATCTGCAGAAGGAGTCGGTCAGCTGACCTTAGTCTAACAAGAGCCTGAGTCAAAATGACTTTAATGCATCGATCCAAACTTAACGACTGTTTTTTTTTTTTTTTTTTTTTTTTACCTCACAGGCTGCAGATATTCAGTCATCAGAACTCCATGCATGGATCAGGATGAAAACCTGCAGCAGAGTTACCGTCTCTGTCAGTTAAACAGGAGCTGATGACAAGGTAAGGATGAGGTTAGATTTGTTTTCAGCAACAAGACGATTCAGACAGACTGAAACAGAGCAGACGAAACGTACAAGAAGAGATTTGAAATCATAGATACTGAAAATCAAACAGGCAACAAAATATTAACCCTAAGAGAGACTGAAATATGACGAGACAGTGCTGTGATGAGCATCAATAATAAAAGGTCATGAAAGTTTTATTTTTCATTTCATTTTAATAATAATAATAATAATAATAATAATAATAATAATAATAATAATAATAATAATAATAATGATAATAATAATAATAATAATTCTGCTCTCTGATTGACGGTTTTGTAGAGGCTCTTTTAGAGGGACTGAAGATACCTGTGAAGTAAGGAAGTGTGCCACCTAGTGGCTGCTCGCTCCAGGAGCAGAGCTGGTTAAAGAGTCCTGGTTTGACTGAGTCATGAGTCCAGAAACAGAATGATACAGAATCAGAAGACTAAAAACTTCAAAAAGGATTCTTAAACTTTTATATGAGGAAACTGAAAAAAAAAACAGGTTCAAATATGAAAAAAGAAGAAGAAGTTCAACCTTTAGTTGGTAACTTCAAAAAGAGGCATAATGTTTTAGTTTACAAAGATAAAATCATCTTTTGCAGAAAAACACAATTTTTGATGATAAAGTGACGTTAAAAGGAAACAAATGTTGCACAAATACTGAAAGAAAGTTAAATCTTAGCAGGTAAATTTGTGTTATGTAAGTCAAAATATTTCATTACACTTTATTAAAGCCACACTGAGCTCATGAGTCAAAGGTCACCTTGTTTTAAGATATAAAAACCCAAAATACAGTTTCCTGTCATTCATCTCATTTTAAGAAATGGCTCATGAAAATGTTGCTTTGGTAAATACTTTTATTCATTTTTTTGTGTCATGTGTTAATATGAGGAAAACATCTGGACCTGTCAGGTTACAGAAGCCTTTAGTATGAATTCTAGCTTGTGTTGTACGTCACTTTGGACAAAAGCATCTGTTAAAGGGAATTGTAGAGTTGTATAAAGAGACTCCAACACACTCAGTTAGGTTTGGGTTTTTAAAGCGTGTGTCAGAGATGTGCAGTTAGCGTGCAGACTGGTGATAAGAGATCAAAGGCGCTGAAACTTCTGTGATTTTATTCATAAATTAAGTTGAACTCCTGCTGATCTGCAGGGCGGCTGTGGATCAGTGATGGAGTCGGTTAAAGGGTTTTTGCTGCTCCTGTAGTCCACATGTGGAAGCAACCTCGGTGAAGATCCTGAACCTTAATCTGCTCCTGAGTGTCACAGGGGTCAGTAATTCATAGAAAACTTTGTACACCTTTATCACTTTATCACTGCAGCATCATGAGGACCATACACATTCAGGCTGCAGGTTTGGCTCAGTGGTGAAGCTGCACATCTTGTGGACACAGACTTTAGCTCTTGAGCAGGTGGACCAGGTTTGATATCAACCTGCATGACACTCCCCTATCTCTCTCCCTCCCTCTGTCGGTCAATAGCTTCTGACATCTGGAAACAGTGGAAAAAAGTCTAAAAATATCAGAAAGGATGCTGCACATGTGCAGAAACAGCTGCTGTGATGGTGCAAAAACTTACCTGATTCAGGCTGCGTGGCTCCATAGGTTCTAAATTTAAGCTCATCTGTTAATGTGTGAGGTGCTGACCCCGTGTCTGTAGGAGGAGACACACCAAAGACTCAGAACAAGCTGGGGAACTGACTGATCTTTGAATCAGCGCTTATTAAACAGGCGCTCCTTCACAGATTTGTGTGATAAACTCCAGAAGTGCTCTGATCCTCTGTCCTCTCTCAGACTCCTCTTAGAGTCTATGGCTTCCTCGCTGTCCAGGAGGGGGCGACAGGCCTGCATGCTGGGGCCCTGTTAGTCCAAACAGACACACACACACACTCACAGAGCCACACGCTCAGTCAGTCAGGACTTGTTGCATGTGTCAGAAACTCCTAAATCTGTCTGACAGGAGCAAGATCTGAAAATTCACACTTCAGGAGAGTCAGTGCAGGGTTTGACTTAGTTATCAGTTTTTATTTACTTTTTACTGCATGCTGCAGCTTTGTAGGCCTGTGTGCTCTAATATAAATGTGCGTGTGTGTGTTTTAAAGGTGTGTGTAGAGATGTGTCTTTATTACTTCTAGTTGAAAACATACTGCAAAAAATCTGCACTTAGCTTTAGAAAAACATTTCATTCAAGACTCTGAACAATATCAAACTTTGCATTTGTGTTTTCTGCATCTGTATGTGTGTGTGTGTGTGTGTGTGTGTGTGTGTGTGTGTGTGTGTGTGTGTGTGTGGGGGTGTGTGTGTGTGTATGCAGTGAGGTTGAATTCTTGTGTGTCTCCTCCTTCTCCTCCTCCTCCTCCTCTCTGGCTCCTGATTGGCCACCCCCTGCTCCACTTTAGACCAGTGTGAAGGCTGCACCTGAACCTGGCAGCCAATCCAGAGAGAGAGAGAGAGACAGAAAGAGAGGGAGAGAGAGAGAGGGAGAGAGAGGGAGAGAGAGAGAGAGAGAGAGAGAGAGGGGTGCAGCCCAGCAGTCTGTAGAGGGCTCACAGGTTGTTTCTGGGCTTGTTTCCCAGCTCAGACCGATATCCAGCTCTGATTCTCACCTTCCATTCACAAACACAGAGCGAGCTGACTGTTTGCTGCAGCTTTAATGAAAAAATATAAAATAGAATCAGACGATCTGAAAATTCTCTGTCCACAGAAGCCTTTTGCATGTAAGGAAATACTGAAAACATGTGTTTGTGTTTCTTTGCATGAATTACTGTCTCTTGGCTGAGTCACAGCTCAGAGCCAGGCCCCAGAGATCAGATCAGTCTGTCTGCAGGGATCAGGAGGAGGTTTCTGAGAGCCTGGTACACTTTTCACTCCTTTAGGATCGACTCATGAGGAAACTGAAGCCTGAATCAACAGGTCTGAGTGAGCAGAGCAGTGAAGGAAGCATTAAAATGCTGTCAGGGTCACACTGCACACTGCTCCTCTGTTTGTTTGATCTCTGCAGAAACAAAATGCATTTCTGGAACATTTTTTCATTGTTAAAAACACGTTTTAATCATTAATAAATGACTTATTTTATCAGTGGGGGGAAAGTATTTATAATATTTGTTTATTAATATAACACCTCAGTGTGCAGGAATCATTGCATGCTGATGTAGCAGGTGTACTGATTTATATTTAATACATTTATTAATTTGATTACATCTTATCTATTTTTTTCTTTTTTCCACCAGTTTAATATCTATGCAGAGTAGAAAAAAACGTGCATTTACTTGATTTGTGATTTAGGCTTTTTAGACAAATTGAATGAATAGTAATCTATTTTTTACATTTAAAATCACACACTGGAAGTTATTTTTGCTTATTTACTTTTGAGTATTTATTTCTTATTTTAAATCAATCTGCAGTTTGAGACTGAGGGAGTAAAATAAAGAGCGTGTCCTATACTTCATGGGTTTATGTTTGATTACAATTTATTTTGGATTTTTGATTTTGATTAAAGTAAGATTAACAGAAGTAGAAAAATAAAACTCTAGGAGAGCAGAATGTGTTAGTGTGTGTATGTGTGTGTAATGTGGGGCACTTTGTCTGAATTATCTCCTGCAGATAAAGAGATAAAAAAAAAAGCTGTCAGCTCTCTGTGCTGTGTTTAGGTTCACAGTAACAACAACAACAACAAAAAAAACAAAAACAAAAACCAAAAAAAACAGGAAAACCTGCAGTCGGTCTCCAACTTCTCCTGTTGGCCTGAAGCTTCAGGAACAGCACAGAGCTGCACTGATCATTTAACAAAGTTGTGAATAATCTTGGCCTTTTTACCCCACGCCGTCAGCAGTCATTAGTTATGATCCACGGGGCCTCCACAGGAGCCTATTGATCACTCATTGACTGATTGATTTAGACAAATACTTTTTTCTCCCTGAGTGCGAGGTCGAGCCGCTCTCTCTGTTAATTGAAGATAACAGAGGGGCAACAATGGCCCCCGTAATAGAAGGAGAGTTTGTGATTATCGCTGCAGAAAGAAAAGAAAATGAAGAAGAACGGGGGAGAGAGAGAGCGAGAGAGAGGGGAGGGGGGGCTCTCTAATTAGGAAGCAGGGCGGTGTGGAGGCTGTGGCCGGCAGGCAGGCGACAGGCGCCGGGTCCCGGACAAAAGGCTGTCTGCTGCCCTAAACTCCCCCTGCTTAACCCTTTAAACCGAGACACACACACATACACACTGTGCATGCACACACACAGACGCACCACAGATAAATGCATTACACACCAGGAATGTACAGAAACAATATGCACAAAACACCTCAGTCCAAACGCTTTAAATTTCAGAGGAAAAAAACGTTAATTTCCGCACATTTCCTGCAAAAAAAGCGATAATTCCTGCGTTTTCATGTGCAGATGAAAGAGAGCTTTAATATCCACGATCATAACCTGTCAGCTGAGATAAACAAGAGTTTGCAAAGGATGTGTGCGTGTGCGCGCAGCAGAGAAAGCTCTTCCTATAAATACGTACATTACTCGACTCTTTCTAAAAATACAAGCTCGGACACAATAGTGAAGGAAATGCTGATTGACGGTAACTGAAGAGCTGCCCTGAATAGAGCCGGGCTGCAGGAGACAGAGCTGATGTAACATAAATTAAATACACTTCATACACTGCTGCTGCTGCTCTCAGAAAAACTGCGAATAAGATAAATAAGGGAGGAGGAAATTCAAGACAAACGGCGGAAACTGTGGAGGACAGTCAATCAAAATGATTTTCTGATGAATTAAAAGATACAAAAATAAAAAATTAAAAAATGTGATTAATTAATATGTGAGTTAGACTTGAGACATTTTTAATTAAATATAACACAAAACATGCAGAACACCTTCTTTTCAATGCAGAATAAACTAACCGACAGAGGGCGCTCCAGCCCCATGTGTGCGTCTAAAACCCCTGATGACTTCATTACAACGCTCTCAGTTTTTACAGCTCTCTCCTTCAAACATATGATTGTAAAAACATGTAAGCACAGATTAATATTATAATTATAATTATAAATAATCATCGAACATCTGCAGGATTTCAGCACAACGATTTTTTATTGAAATTGTGAGACAATCCAAAAAAAAAAAAAAAAAAAGAAAGAAAAAAGAACAGAAAAGAAAAAAAAAAAACGGACAACCAGCATAAACAAGATACTTTCATCATCTTTAAATATATTTATGAATAGATATGAAGGACGCGCCCGCTTAGAAGGAATTGCTTTGACTGTCTCCTGTCTGGAGTGAAAGAACCTGAGGTGTGTTTTTTTTTAATGAATGTGGAGCTCTTCCTCCCTCTGATCCTCTGCGTTTGTCGGTGGATGCAGACTAAAACATGGCACACACGTCTTCTAAAAATCAGCGATGCTTCATACACAGTTTGTCAAACCACCAAGCGCTAAATAGCTTTTCATTTACAGTTTATGTTCATGTAAATTCAGGAGAGAGGGGGAGGAGGAGCAGGAGGAGGAGAAAGGAAAATTCCAAATATATACACGCTCATATACAGCCTTGAATAAATTAATACCAATTGCATATTCTTGGATCTTAGCTTTATTTACAGAATTGTTTTTTATCTTTAATTACATAAATAGTTCAGAAAGATTTTTCTGGCATGAAATGATAAGAAGCGGTTCTGCTGCTCTTCAGCTCCGCGCTCCGCTCGGTGACAGAGTCAGGCCTGCAGAGCGAACAGAAAAGTTTTTGGATGCAGCTTCAGACGCGATGAGGCTCGTGTTCAGGTCGTAAGCAGGCTGCTTCAAGTCAAACACACACTCCACACACACTTTCTGCTGCTGCGCACCGGCAGTCCGCGCAGCCGCAGGCAGGTCAGACCGATATCTGGGGCCGATACTGGCCTGTGCGCTCCACCTGTGATATGATCAGGTCTCACTGATGCGGTTTTTCTGGTGGGGCCCTTTACATCAAGTCCATGAAATGAAGTGGTCACCTTTTCTAAAATGTTTTATATTTTTAAATATCATTAATTAAATGTTATGTTTGTGTATTTTTATTTTATTCATGTAGAAATGTGTCCCAGAGTTTCTATCGAGGTACGCCTGACTTTAAGAACCGCTAACTCTAAAAAAAAAAGACGGGACCCAAGGACAAGTTTTGGTGTCAGATGAAGGTCAAAAAGACGCTTGTGAGGATTTCCATCCTCACTCCTCGATCATAGATTTAACAGTCTGGACTAAAGTTCTGTTTTTCTGCAGCTTGTTCCAAATCTACCAGGTATCGGCCTTCACTGACCCATATCGGCCTCACCCTCATCCCAGTCTCCATAATGTGCTGTACAGGACGTTTGCACTTTTAGTCCTCGGTTAGTCTTCATCCCAATCTCAGTGTTCATCACTTTGGAGAGTCTGCGCTGGGAGACGGCTCCCTCTGACCCTCCAGACCGCTCACCAGTCTCTGGATGCTCTGCAGCTCGTTCACCGAGTCCTTCATGGAGGTTTTGGGGGATGTGGTCCTCCCAGATGACCCTCCGTTCTTATGGTTACTGCTGAGGTGATCCGGAGCCGGGCTGGTCTCCCTGCTGCCAGGTTTGGAGGATTCAGAGCTGGGGTTGAGGCCGCCCTGCAGACCAGTGGACAGCAGGCTGGAGCTCTGCTGCAGGGACACCGGGAGCTGGTACGGGTTGAAGCGAAGCCGAGGCCTGGACGAGGTTAGGAACGGGTTCCTAGAAAGCGGGCTGGAGGTGCTGGTGGCCGGGAGCGCCGAGGCTGAGGCCGCTGCTGCAGCCGCCGCCATGTAGGTGTACGGGTACGGGAAGAGACCACCAAAGGGAGGCATGGGGATGCCCTGAAGGAGGTGAGAAGACAGAGGCTGAGTCACAACAATCTCTTATAGTGTTTTGAAGAACATTTCAGGGATGAACAAGACAAATCTAGACTTCAAAGCATATATTTTTCTTTTGAGATTAAAATGATTATTTTACATTTTTGAAGTAAAACACAAACATTTTTTAATGACTTAAATCACCCAAATAATGAGTTACTGTAGGGCAGAGGAGGGCCATTCAGGAAGTGTCTGACCAGGTGCTGCTGTAACAGTATGCTCCTTCGGTTTTTTTAAGGTGCACACTTTTATCAGCCATTTATTCAGAAATCCTCCTTTAACTGACACAAACATTCCTGTTAAACTCCTCCCTGTCTACATGCAGCACACAGGAGTAACTCTGCTTCCTGATCCTCTTTTCTCTGCTGTAAAAACACAACTTAAAAACTCTAAGGACTCAGTTTTACAATGGCACACTTTGGTCTCCATAAAAGCTAAACCTTGACTCACTTTTCAGACCCTGGGTCAGATAAAACTTGGCACTTTGTTGAACAAGAGTCCATTTTGGTAGTGAAACCTCTGAGGTGATGTTTGTTCTTTTGATTGTCAAAGACAGCCTCTGATTGGTGCACCCTGAGTTTTCTGGTCACCTAACCCTGCCCACACTCTCCTCTTTCTGCTCCTTCTGACGTCAGCTCGGTGCTACAGGTGTTCAGACAAACTGAATCAAGCTCTGATTGGCCGGTCTGTCTTACCTGAGAGGCGAGCATGTGCTGGGACAGATGGAAGGGGAAGGGGCTGGGGCTTCCTCCTGTGCCCTGGGCCGAGAGGCTGCCATTTTCCAAAGCGCTTGCTCCAGATACGGAGGCCAAAAGATGCCCCATGCCCATGGCGGAAAATGCTCCGGGGGCCATGGCGAACTGGCCTGGGTGAAACAACAGGGGCGATCCGGTGCTCAGAGGGTTAAAGAACTGTTGGCTGTGCAGGCCAGACAGAGCCAGGCTTTGTAAGTGGCCCGGGCTGAAGTGCGAGGGGCTCTCGGTCTGGACCATGAGAGGGGAGAAGGAGTCCTTACTGGCACTGATTCCCCCGGCATCTGAGTCCTTTGTCAACATGTCTGCCGTGTCCTTCCTGCTCCGGCTGTCCACTTTGTCCTTCTCCAGGTTCCTTATACTGAAAATTGAGTCCTCCTTCTTTTCCGTGCTGGGACGGTCTCTGACACGCTCCTCACACCTGGAGCTGAAGGGGGACACAGGTTCAGGTCCAGGACTGTTGGAGGCGTTGCAGAGCTCATCCTGATGCTCCAGCTCCTGCTCGCTGTCAGTGCACGTTTTGTCATCTGCAGAAACAAGAACCATGTAAGGAAGAAGAGGTGTGAGTGGAGTGTGGAGAGAGGAATGACTCTCCAAAACACACACACACACACACACACACACACACACACACACACACACACACACACACACACACACACACACACACACACACACACACACAGATTCACACATGAGCCTAGTGGGAGCCTTAAACTCTTAAAATCCACTCTACATGTTTCCCATTTTGTCATGAATCTGTTTCCTTGATTTTAAATTAATATTTGAGTGATTTCATATTTTGAGCGACTCACTGATTTGTTTCACTGAATTAAAGCCTCTGAGTTTTCAAACACGCACTCCATGATAATAACCAGCCCATTAAGATCTGGTTTCGGATTAAAGATGATTAAAATTAGGAGAGTAAATCTCTCAGTGAACAGAAAAAAATATCAAAAAGATTTATTTTAAGAAAATCAATGGAACAAAAAAAGTAATTTATGAAAACAGAAGTTTTTACAAACTTTTTATTGCTTTAAAATTAAATCTTCCAAATTAAGACTGATTCACTGAATCAACAGTTAATCCTAACGTGTTAGGATCAAAAGATCTACTGTACCGTAAAAACCTAGAAAGGCTCAACGTGGGTAATTTCAAAATAAAACAAAAAATAAAAATTCCACCACCAAATTATTTTGATTCGCGTTTCTCTTTCACGCACATTAAACTAAAGACATGTCTGCATAATAGAAGCACAAATTAAATTCCACTGTTGATTAAATTTAAATTCTGATTTTATGATTCATTGCATTAGCGCACACTCCTCACGCGCAGATGAATTACCATATTTGGGCATTTCGAAGACGTAAATAACTTCTCTTCTCACCTCGACTGGGCCTGCTGAACCTCAGCGGGCTGGAACCGGCCCCCAGCGGGGAGTGGACGGTGTCTCTGCCGGCAGGAGGCTCACTGGAGGAGGCGTCTGAGTCTGCGCCCTCCCGGTCCCCTTTACACTGGTCCTCATACATCCGCAGCGACGGCATGGTCAGCTGTTTCCTGTCAGCAACACCGCTATTAATGATGATAATAATGATGATGATGACAATAAATGCAGTAGTAATAATAATAATAATAATAATAATAATAATAATAATAATAATAATAATAATAATAATAATAATAATTCATGGTGGTTTGGATGTTACTCCATGACCCTTCCATTACCCTCTCTCTCTCTCTCTCTCTCTCTCTCTCTCTCTCTCTCTCTCTCTCTCTCTCTCTCTCACACACACACACACACACACACACACACACACACACACACACGCACACACACTTGAATTATGAATGACAGATACCTTTTCTCTCTCCGTCCATTCCCCGTGTCTCTGAATCCTTTGGCGAAAGGGTTGTTGTCAATCTTCAGCTGCGTAATCTGCAAAAACACACAAATGAAGAATAAATATTTCAAAATAAAAGCTTTTAATCTGCAGCACTGTGGCCTTTGGTCCCTCTACACCTGGTCCATGTTTGGATTAACACACACAGAAAGCAGTGTGTTGGACAGGAGCCACTGCAGGCCTCACATTTGCATTATTAATAAAAGCGCAATGACGGAGCGTTATTCTCATTGGCCCCTGGAGGGACATTCTGCCACGAATATTCCTCTATGGGGGCCACACGAGCCTTAGCCCCCTCAGACAAAAAAGAGACAGAGGGAGCAATACTTGAGCAGATGACGATCATATCAATAATTAATAACGCGGTTTGGATCGTTGCTGCTGCTTTCCAGTTTACGCGGGCACAAAGACGGCACAGGCCTGCGTGGCTCTCGCGCGTGCTTCAGGAGGCCCCTGAGTGGCCCCTGAACAGGCTGCTTCAGGGCGTTTTACCATTTGAGCAGAGAGAGTGTCGCTCGGCATCTGTCCGGTGTGGCTGCAGGGTGACCAGCCTCCTAAACGGCCTCTAATCGATGCTGACTCTCTGCAATAAACTTTTACAACAAGACCCCCCACCCTCAGCCCCGCACAGCACTCAGACCCCGCCGGACACAAGCCCCAATTAGCTTCATGGAGGAGGATGAAGAGGCAGCGAGGAGGGCAAATATACACAAAACCTCCATCCTGATCTGATGGATTTCTCATCTCATCTGGAATAATCTAGATTTAACACACACACACACACACACACACACACACACACACACACACACACACACACACACACACACACACACACACACACACACCTGCATTCAGGTATGATGTGTTTTATACATATTTACCGAATCTCCACTGGGCTAATAAATTATGCTGCATATTTTGAGCATGTAAACAATCGTCGATTTTTTAAATGTTGCACTTTCACGCACAATTTCGACATTTTTTGTAAGATTGGAAAATACCCAAACAGACATTTAATATGTATTTTTTAAAAAAATCTATAAATAGAACCTGAATTAAAATGTGCAGAACAAAGGTCAATGCAGATTTGAGAAAATGAATTAGCTGGATTAAAAATAATCCAAAACCACATTTTAGATTAGTTAGATTTTAAACACACGGACAAAACCTCAGCAGAGATATTTTCATTATTCTTAGCATGTAAAAACATAAACATATTAAAATAATGTGAACGTTTAAATGTACTTTTATTTAAATAATTTAGATTTTTACATATTTATTCTAAACTCTCGGTTCACAAACGCCTGCTTTTAAATTTTATTCAAAAATATATTTATTTTATTTTATCTATTTATTTTATTTTATTTTTTAAAGATTAATGATAAAAAATAGGACGTGTCAGCCATATTTGTTGCTGCATTGTGGCTTTAAAAAATCCCTTTCCACATTTTTACGCCTAATTAATCCACTTCTGGTCGAGGTAATTGTGCATTTATAGCGCACGGATTCCCGCTAACACACCGGCACACAAAAACTCTGGCTGCGAATTTGAATCAGTAGTCAGAGGTATCAGCTACAAGCTCAAATCCAGGCGAAACAGCAATTACAAAAATCAAGTGGGACATGGGAGTCCTCTGCAGGGAAATTAGGCGACCTACAAAATCAGATTAAGTCTTCAGGGTTTGCCGGCGGGGGGAGGGGAGGTGGGGGGGCAGGGAGACTCATGTAGGACATTTATTATGCAAAGTATAGCAGCCATATTAGAGGCAGCTGTGAGCAGGGACTCACCTTGTCGTTCTGATACGCTGTCACAGCCACGAACTCGGTCTCCGGGAACACGTAGGTCCTGAAGGTGCTGTAGGGGAGCTTGAGGATGTCGTTGGCCCGGACTATGTGGAACCTGGGCTGGTACTTGTGCATGGAGTTGAGGATTGTCTGGACCAACACACGCAAAAAACACACAGCTTCGGAGTAAATATCACGACACGGTCACGAGCCCCTCTGATGTTTGTACAGGATGAGCGCGCGCGGATCATCTTTGTTATTGATGCTGTTATAATTACTGTGTGAGCAGACTTGTCTGTAATTAGCGCGAGGCGAAGGGAAAAACCTGACCAGGCCACACATGTTGTCATGAGGACTCCCAACCACAGCAGAAAACGTGATTTGATGCAGTTTCTATCTTTCATTCATGTCTAATTTACCACCAAGTCTGGACACATTACAGGCTGCTGCAGCCGGAGGGCCTGCTGTTTGACAGGCCGACGCTTCAGCCGCGTGGTGCACTCACCAAACCCACAAATATCACAAAAAACACGCTCCAGCTAAAGGTGAAAGTCAGGGAAATAAAGCGCGTGTTCGAGATCAAAAGAAGAGATTAACTCAACATCTTCGACGTGACAAACAAGCAGGACGTGTGAGTGTAAATAAGACGAGCACACACCAACAAACAAACCTGCCTGTGACCGATTGCAAATTTAGACTGACATGTAAATGCTGAATTTGTTTCCACTCGGAAGCACACTTTGCCTGCCAGTCAGATGGACATACTCAGACATTTCACATTTGCCCCCATGATTTATATTTACTTCAGTCCTCGTGCAAAACAACGAGCAGTCAAAAAACGTGACATACTTTTTAAAAACGGGAGAAATACTGTGCGTAAAGATCCAAACATTACAGCCACGAGGACAGTATTAACATGCAAACTAACACAGGAGCAGGAAGCATGTAAACCACAGACTTTACTGTACGCTGTGATTTATAATTGATAAGAGGTAACAGGTTGGAGGGCATTAAACTCGTCTCTTTGCTCCGCCATTTAAGCTCATTTTAACGACATTTCTCTGTCCCCCGATCTGATGATACTCCTCTAAATCCTCCCTGCACACACGCAGCTCAAGAGTAATTTTAGTTTTTTTTTACTCTCAACAACGCCACGGATAGAAATACAGAATAAAAGGAGACGCAGTGGTCCAGCCGAGGCCCTGAGCTGCTGCTGCTGCTGCTGCTGCTGCAGGGTTCGGTTAAGTCTGAGGACGCGGGGCTGAAAACGCAGGCTGATAATTTGGAGAGCTGCAAGGAAACATAAGCTCAGAGTATGTCAGCAGCGGTGGGAAGTCAAGTGGCGACAAAGTGTCAACAACTTTGGGAGTAATAACATCCAGCAGAAAAACTGACCCATCTCTGGACGTCGATATTACATTTTTTAAAATTATTTTACGCACCAATATTTTTATTTAATTCTACCCAAAACATATCTGACGATTTATTATTTTATCCCCTCTTCTGTCAAATATCTATGAGTAGCTTTTAATTTGAATTGAGCTCTGTTTTTATTTATTCTGACTCTTTCTGGGTTATTATTTGACAGCTACATCGACCCACTTTGACCCTCATGCTACATAAAAAATTCATGCCATCTTAAAAACACCTCAAAACCTCCAGCCCTCACTCAGAGTGTAAATATGAGAAACAGCTCAGCAAGAGAAGAAAAAAACATGTCAGTACTCACAAATCCGTGTTTGTCCGAGATGTTGTTGGTCAGTTTCAGTTTATGGAAAGCAACAGGCTTGGCCATCCACTGCTCGCCGGTGGCCGGGCTGTCCGGGTGGATATACATCCTCTTGGGCATCTCCGGGTCGGCCTTGCCCGCGACCATCCAGCGGGAGTTGTGGAACTTGTAGCGGCAGTCATCCGCCGCCACGATGTCCATCAGCAGGATGTATTTGGCTTTTTTATCGAGGCCGTTTATCCGCACTTTAAACGGAGGGAACATCCTCCTGCACACACACACACACACACAGACACACGGGGAGTCAACCAAAACAGCAAGACCATCACGCAACACTTGAATGAACGTGACAAAAAAAGGCCGTGAAGGCAACACGCAGAAAACAAGAGAAAATATCCTAATCGTGAAATATTTCGCGCAATAACGCGGAAGCAACAAGGAAAAAAAAGCGTGGTGTGTTTGTGTGTATGTGCGTGTGTGGTGTCAGTCAGTGTATATGTGTGTGTGCGTGTGTGTTGTCCAAACGCTGCACTACAAAGCTGAGCAGTATATTTACGACCACAGCTCTCCTCGTCCTGCTTTTTGAAGTGACAGCCTGTTTATAAAAGCCAGAAGCTCCGCTGCCTCCTCAGAATGCGGACTGAGGAGATAAAAAGCTGATAAAGGCTCGGAGCACATTTTAACCCTCAAATATTCCAAATATTCTCTTTGATCGCCCTGTAAATCTGTCAGGAATATTTCAAAAATCATCTGAAGCTCTTTGATTTGACTTGTCTGGACGAATGAAGCTACTTTAAGTCTTCACCCAGATTTTCTAAAAACATAACCGATTCTTTGATGTGAGCTGAAGACGTGAAGTTTTTGCTGTGTATGTATTTAATCTTTAGATTTAATTGATGGTAAAAGAAGCTAATAATCGGAGAAAATAAATACGGGTTGGCTCAGGCCTGACGCGCAGTCTGCCGTTTAAAAACTGAATAAATCGGTTTTTATTCGCCCTGAACTTGGCAGCAGCGGCTCATTCTACACTTAAATGCACAAAAAAGCACAGCGTCCGTTGTTGAAAATAAAGATTCATGTGTTTGTATTTAGTTCCTACCTTCCGGACTTCGTAATAACCATCTCCGTCCCGAGTTTATGAAACTGGTCCCAAAGATCCTTGGCTTCCAGTGTAACTTTGGGGTCGTCGTCCACTTCCTCCTCTGGCTCCAGGCTCTTCATGCTGCGGAGATGAGCCGCCTGATGGTGACTGAGGGCCGGGTGGAGCCCAGCCTCCGCCGCCCCGGCCAGGCCGTGGTCCGGTATGGGCTTGGTGAGCGCCCCGGGAGGCAGGCTGAGCGCCGGGAAGAAGGACGGCTGCGCGGCCGCCAGAAAGGCGGACATGGGGAAGTCGGTCGGCCGGTGAGCGTGGAAAGGGTGATAAGCCATTGCAGTCCCTGTAAAAACTGGATCTCTCATCGGTGCATCCACAAAAAGCGAAGTGAAAAAATGGAGATTTTAGTGGTATTTTCCCCCAAAACCCGGAGCCGGTGTAGGTCCGCGCTTCGCGAGCAGCTGAGTTTGTGTGAAGCGCTCGTGAGCAGTCCGGCGCCGTGTCAGACACACAGCGCGTTCTCAGGGTGAAGAAAAGAGCCCAGAGTTGTGCTGATGTGCGTTTCCTTTGGTTTCCTCAGCCGATCCTTGGCTGGAGCGGCGCGGTGAAGGCAGAGCCCGGCTGCGCTGTGTGCCTCACAGTTCCTCTGCTTCAGTCATCCCACACTGACTGGAGAGATGTGGCCCCGCTCACTGCAGATCTGTGACTATCTCACATGTCCTTCCTGCCTCCATCCCCAACACTAATGAACCAAGCCCCTTTGATTGCTGATTTTACGCTTTCTGGACCAATTGTGGGCCCCTATAGGCGTGGTTCTGACAGCTCCGGCCAGACTCTGCGAGAGAAGGGAGGGGGGACAAGAAGGTGTCGGAAGCATTAGCAGTAAGAAAACATGTCAACAGAATAAAATATTAACCAATGACAGGAAAGATCGGGAAATCCCACCCCCATTTCCAAGCCAAACACCGGGTCAGCCCTCAGTAGTTGGCCGGTGAAGGCATCACCTCTCTCGGCTTGCCTTTTTAACAATGTCGCCTCTGGAGGACCTGTCCACAGCCTCCCTGTCTCATGCTCACCTTAACTCAGAGGAGCAGCTCCACTTGTGCTCGTTTAGCAGTGTCTCTCAGAGCAGCTGAGCTCAGTGAAGCCGCGGCTCGCTGCTCCGGCTCTGAATTCCGGAGAGCTTCAAGTCAAAGAGCTGCAGCTCTGCGCGCCGCTCTCTTTAATAACAGACTTGTAATGATTCCGTGTTTTCGGCTGTTTTGACGCTTAGAACGGATTTGCCTCACACTAGCCCGGGCTGTGTTAGCTGCTCTCCAGCCTCCCTCAGCCCCAGAGAGAGAGAGAGAGAGGGAGAGAGAGATTTCTCTGCGCCTTTTCCTGCTCGAGCTGACGGGAGGGCAGCAGCCGCAGCGTCATAAAGAGACGAGGCTGGAAAAGACAAACCCAGATGCTGCTGCTTGGAGACAAAAAGAGGAAACCAGATGAATGATGATGAGTGAATTTTGAGAGAAATCAGGGTGAGTGCTCACTTCGATATCAACTCTTTAAAAACTAATAAAAGTTAGATTTCTTGGAGACTTTCTGGCGGGCTTTTATTTTGGAATGAGGTTTAAAATGATGAGTGTGGAGGGAGAAGTTTGATTCGTGCACTTTGTGGTGATTTTTGCAGTCTCGTTTTACTGCCACATCAAACATGCAGCGATGAGATGATTTAGTGCTCGGTCTCGGGCTGAGGGCAGGCCGGGCTGCAGCGTGTAATCTCCGACAGGTTGTATTTTGTCAAACCGGAGGACAGTGCGGGACTCCGAGGGCCGTGGGCCCCCCTCACCTCCTCCTCCTCTTCCTCCACCAGCCTCCCTGCTCCCCGCTCTGCTGAGTCTGTGCTCCAGCTCCTGATTAACTCAGGCTCAGTTTGTTAAAGAGCCGCGCGGCGCCAGTCGCCTCAATAAGAACAATCTCTTGTCTCTTTATATTTACCCTGAAGTCCTGCATGTGCGCGCCCCTCCGGCCCCGCAGCAGCAACCTCCTCCGCGGCTCCGCTCCGCTTCTGTGCCGCGCTCATAACTTGGTGTCAGATATGATTTTTTTTTCTTTCTTTTTTCTTCTTCTTCTTTTTTTTTTATTCCTACAGCTTCTCTCTCCGGGCAGGAGGGACAGAGCTGATGACTGTTACAGGCGTCAGTTGAACAAAAAGTGAAACAAAAAGTGATAATCCCTCTGAATGAGGCTGTCAGAGTCAACTGCGCATTTCCTATTAACCCTGGAACTCAGCGGCGTCTCTGCGGCTTCCGCTGACAGCCACACAAAATCCCCCTGTGGCCATAAAATATGTCCTGAATAATATTTACAGACCCCTTTTATTAATGCGTAAAATCCACCTTAAACATTTTTATTGGTAGAAAAATGTGTAAAAACAATCAATCTGTGACTTTTAAGAGACAAAAGAAACTAGATTAATATCTCTGAGTGAGCTTTCTGCGCCTGTGCTGCACAAACAGCACGTTTTGTGATTTAAGAGCATGAAATGTTTACACATCTCCGCTGCGTTGCACACTTGTTGCTCTGCGTCCATCACACTGACACAGCCGTGCGTAAAGAGTCAGATGAGGCTACAGCGGAGCGGGAAACACCTGAGCAGAGCGAACAGGTGAATGCATGAGAGAAAGGTGTGTTTTTAACCAGCCAGGTGTTATAAACACACACGAAGAGCAGCTTCTTGTGTCAAATCAAACGTGTGTGTGTGTGTGTGTGTGTGTGTGTGTGTGTGTGTGTGTGTGTGTGTGTGTGTGTGTGTGTGTGTGTGTGTGTGTGTGATCACAAGGCCTTGTTTTAGATTTAATAACTGAGGTGCACCCGCCTCTGACACACTTTCTGTGCCTAGACTGCGCAGAAAAAGGAAACAGATTAGCAGCATATGGAGGAGGATAACGGTTTTTCTGCCGGAATACTCAGCTGGATAATTGTATCAACAATGCCAGTGCAAATGAGTCACCATTTATTTGTTCTGTGCCGTCAGTGCTACAGAAATCTCCATTACGCGCGATTTAAAAGTCATTAAGTCCAGGGAGGAGGGCTGCTCCGAGAGGAAGGGGCACTGCGCTCATAGATGAACATATTCTCTGTGAGCAGACAGTGAAAACGCTCATTACACCTGACTTCAAAAGTGGACACGGAGAGAGAAATATCTGCATATTAAATCCCTTATTTTAGTCCCGTGTTTGCGTTTCACGTAATTTATGATTCAACCAACATTTTGTGATGTTCCTCCCAGAAAGGAGTCAAACCATGATCCGTTTGACGCCTCAGTGTGAGAGAAACTGTTCCCGTAAAGCTGACCCTCACGCTGTAATCTGGGCTAAAAGTGAGTGAGCTGCTTGCATGACGTTTTTCATACAGTAGGAAGTTGACTCAGGCCTCCCTGTGCCCTTCATCCGTCCTCTCAATACCAAACAATACAGCTGCAGATGTGACAATGTGCGTAAAAGCGCCTCCCGTCCCGCTGATTTGGCCCCCGTGCATGTTAGTGATCCGGACAGAGACGCTCTAATTACAACAGAATGGGGCAGTTTTGCGCCATATTCGTCCATAATCGAGTATTGTTTTTTTCCTTCCTCCCCTCGACATTGCTCCTTTCTTCCTTTTATCTCTCCATCTTCTCCTCCCATCTCCCTGCATCATCTCTTCGGCTATATTTAGCGGCTAGACTGAGGCCTTGGCGCCAGACCGTTTAAGACCTGTCAAAGTCCCTCATATTTCCCCTTGTCACATGGAAACCCGGCGACCAGCGGCCCTCTCCTCCACCACCTCCTCCTCCTCTGCCTTCTCTCCTCCTCCCCTTCCTTTGCCTTCTCCTCCTCGTGCAGCGACCAGCCGCCCTCCTCCTCCTCCGCCTCCTCCTCCTCCTCCTCCTCCTCCTCCTCCTCCTCAGCTCTCTGCTAAATGAAACATATCAGTTCTCACTTGCTGGAGGAGCAGAACGCTCTCTCTGAACCACACGTTCATGTTTTTTGGAGCAGCACGGTGGAAGAGATGCTTTTTGGGAGCAGACTAATACCTGATGCTTCTCAGCTCTTCCATAAAACAAACATTTTTCCCGAACATGACAAACTCAATCAAAAAGTACAACCACTCAGCTCCGGCTCCCTCCCTGCTCTGCAGCCCGCTCTATGCTGCCGTGTGTGTGTGTGTGTGTGTGTGTGTGTGTGTGTGTGTGTGTGTGTGTGTGTGTGTGTGTGTGTGTGTGTGTGTGTGTGTGTGTGTGTGTAACTGACAGGTAGACCACCAGGTGGGGGCGCTGTAGGGACCCAGGGGAGCCGGAGGAGAGTGACAGAGCTGTCACACCCACAGCCGGAGCTGCGACCCTCAGAGCCCCAGAGAAGCTTTTCTCTGCTCTGATTTCACAGACTTTCAATTAAAAATCATCTTCAGGGATTTTTTTCAGTCACTTTGAGTTAAAGAGACCTGGGACCCTTGAAAACCAGTCAGCGAACTTCTACATCAGTTGGCTCCAGCGTGACGCACTGCGTTTGTGCGTATTGTTCATTGATGACATCGCCACGGCTGGATGTGACGCATGCGTCCTAAAGTATCAGGGTTACTAACTCATTGCTCTGATTTTTTTAGTCCCTTGAGTCAATAATCCTTGTTTTTGTCGGGTTTTTGTTTAGAGACAAACTTCCCGTAGTGCCTCTGAGCTCAAAGATCTCACCTGTCTTCAAACCATCACCCCAATTTACCGTAAAACCGACAGAAGAAGGTCTTAATTTTTTGGTATGTGAATTAGAATTAAAATAAACTTGAATCAAATATAAAAACACGTAATTATCCTTTAAAACACTCCTTCATCTCCCCTGTGGCCTTATTAAATAAACAAGTCCCGAAACCGATAAAAACACAAGCACCCACTCACCTGTGACCCCATTTTTCTCACACTTTAACAGATGATTATGACCTGTGCGTCACATAAACGCAGCTCAGGTGTGTAAAAACCTGTCACGTGGTTTACATAATCTAATATATATCAGCAACACCTCTATTTCATTGTATTTATTTTATTTTATTTTATTTAATACTAAGCTAAATTGTCTTTTGTTTCTGTCTGTCAAAGAGTGAGATTAAAAAGTGAAGCTGGACTCAGGTTGATTTCAGATGTGCAGACACCTGTCCGGTAGGGCCGAGCCGACCTGACAGAAAGGCCTCAGCGCAGGTTTGAAAAAAGTCTTTTAACGTAAAGGTTAAATGACTGTCGTGTAGCTTTGCTCTCATTCTCAATCAGTGAATTTATTTATCAAATAACGTTTTTATTTATTTATTTTTCCAAAAATCCCTTCATTTTGAAATACACGTTCGTAGTTTGGAATCTGAATTCCGTTATTTTTTTTTTCTAATTCTGCGAAAAATAAAAATAATATGATCTTACTGCAGAGTCAGAAACAAAGAGTCAGAGCTCGGATCCTCATCAGGGAACATTTCAGCGCCGGACTTTTAATCCGAACCAGCTGACATTAGTTTATTGGTCCGTGTTCGTTGAGTCGCATTTATCCCACAGCAGCAGAATCATCTTTGGTGTGTTTTGCAGATGTGTTGACAGCGCGCAGGAATTGAATTAGCAGCTGCAGCGGAGGGAACATTGGATCAGATTAAGAGGAGCGCAGCGGAGGCTTCACCTGCAGGCCTGCAGCCAGACAGGAGGAGGAGGAGGAGGAGGAACACACACGTATTTACACACATATACACACACACACACACACCGAACACACACCGGAATCCACAAATTTATTTAATTTTAGAAACAAGAAACTCACCTTTCATCCTGAGCAGAGCCTCCAAAACCCCGAGTTTGGATTTCAACAGGTGCTTAATTTTTATTTTTTATGTTTTAATCTAAACAGCAGACTCATTCGTTTAGCAGCTGCAGTAAAACTTAAAAATGAGACTGTAATTAAATTAGGACATGAATTCATCTTAATCTTAGAATAAATCTGCAGCAGGACTCGAAATGTGTCGCGTTTAAGGACAGCCAAAAAATCAGACATGAGATTTTTTTTTCTTTAAACAGCTTCAAGGCGCTTCACACTCTGAGCCAAATAATATTTTTATATTTATGCTTTTTTTTAAAGACATGTCTGATAATGATTTATTGCAGGATGTGTGTGATAATGTTGATGACCATGGATGCTGCATGCATTCACCTGATTGACATTAAAGGTGTTGATTAAATCTATGTGAGCAGAACAGTGCAAACATAAAAACACACAGTTAATAAAACAACTGCACAGGATGAAAGAAAATAAAAAATAATATTCTTTTAATTTATAATCTATAAACTGTGAGATAATTTCATTCATTTTTATTACTGTTGACAGGGGGTCATGAGATCATGATTCATCCTGCATTTATCCAGCACTGAATCATCATCAGTCAGGCATTTGTCAGCATTATTACAGTACATTATTTTATTATTTTATTATTCTATTATTTTATTAATTTATATGGTGAGTGTTTCTGTAAATTTTAAAAACAAGCTTCTGCACTTTATTTTTCAGTTAACAGATTTTTAAATAAAATTAATATTAGACTATAAATCATTCTGCAAATAAGAGATAATACAAAGAATACACTACTTTTATCAATAATCGCAACATGTTGTATAAATTCTTAGGAAGTCAACTGTTGAGATGTATTTAAAGTAAAGTTCAGCACAGGTGTTGGTGTTTTATCACTCTAAGCACACCTGAAAGTGTTCTGAGATTAAACACTCTGCAGGATAAAAAAACTGTGAATGAAACATTAATCTTCACATTTCTGATTTAAATTTCAGCTTCCTCTTCTGAAGCAGACTGAGCTCAGCTCTCTTTTTAGTCTTCGACTCTTCGCTCTCTGATGGAGAGTTTTAAAGGTAATTAAAGTGTCTGCAGCTTAGATCACACCTGAAGAAAAAACCCTGAAAACAGACTAAGAAATGAGCCAAGAGCTGAGAGAGAAAGAAAAATAAAGAGAACGAGAAATTAAGTTAAACGTGGAGGAGTGAAATGAAAGGATCAGCAGATGTAATCTGGTAGACGTGTCCTCTGTAACTGCTGCAGCAGCTTTTTGACGTCCTGCGTCCTCAGATAAGATCCAGCAGGTAAAGCTCACCTCTGACCTCTGACCTCTGTGAGGGGAAGTCAGCGTAGAAAAGTCAGTGCAGGAACATCTTCAGGAAACATGTCAGACAATTTCTAGGAATTTTAGAGAGTGTGAAACGGTTTGTGATTCAGGAGCCCCAGAGGTCCCTCAGGTGATCACAGGTGTGGAAAATGAGAGAAATCTCATCTCTCATTTAATCTGCAAGGAATCAAAGAAACCACAGAGCACGATGTGTTTCAGAGAGCTGTGCAGTAAAACTGCTAATGAATCTATCTGCAGTCTGATTGGTGTTAATATATCTTTAATGCTCACATTTAAAATTTTCAGACCAGCACCATGTTAGATAACATTTTTCATCCTAAGATTAACTTTATTATATTTTCTTCAATATGTGCAGACTTGAGTATTTGATATTAAATTACTGAATGAATCTGAGGCTCAGTCTTGATAATCCTCTGCTCTCTTCGTCTCTTTTAGGAGCAGCTCAGGTGGATTTAAGGTGAAGGTAGAACATAGACTGATCAGCACAGGTAAGGCCTCAAAGACAGGGAAGGAGTGCTGCTAAATAAATCTATTTTAGTGTCCGGTCTGTGCATTTTTATTTATTTATTTTTTACCTGCCTGTCGATCCTGTTTTTATTTATTTTTTTAAAGCCTGTATAGAAGAACAGAGGAAGCTGAACGTTTCAAATTCTGGGTAAAAATAAGTTAAAAACACATTTTAAATGAGCAAAATCTACATGTTTTTTTGCAGTCTCAGTTTAAAAATCCTCTTGAATCAGATGCTGTTGTTGAGATTTTTGTCTGAGCTCCTGTTTGTCTCTGCAGAACAATCCTCTGTGTTTGAAAACATTTTAATGAGTAAATATTTGTGCATACCTCCGTGAGCCACGTTGATTTCTGCACTTTGAGAAGATCTGTTCTCACGATGAAGAGTAAATATTAGTAGTCAGTGTCAGCTCCAGTAGCAAAGACGTGTTTGCATGAATGTGACAAAAGAGCACATTGCATTAAAAGTATTTAAAGAGGCTTTTTATTCACTGTTTTCAATGAATGGCAGGATTATGATATTTTGATGAGTTTTAGATGTAAGTTTCTGCCTTAAAGGTGCAGCTCTGAGGGGAGAGCAGACAGCTCGTAGTTATGAATGAGAACAAACTGCAGGATTGCATTTATCAGCTTCAGCTGTTTGCACCTGATTTAAAGCATCAAACAAACGTTCAGGACGATTGAGGGGAGAGAGAGGTGAAGCTAAAACCTGCACGGTGCACAGGCCTCTCAGTCTGCACCCTGGTGGTTCAACACATGGTGTAAATAAGTGACGTGAGCTCTCCGCTGATAGAAATTCGACCTGTTAGAAGTCTTTGAGAGTGAAAGGAGCTTCTCTCCTCCAGCATCAGTCTGCAGTAACCATCAGCATGCATTGATCAGATTATTATGGGATGTTTCTGCTGCTCTGAGGAGGTTTCTGCAGTCACACCAGGCTGAATGTAGCAGCTGCTGGTGTATCCTGTTTTATTTAATGAGGAGGTTTTAGTTTGATTAGGCTGGAATCAAAGTGTCTGCCAGGTTTCTCTAAGATTTCATAAGTCCGGACTCTCCAGCCGTGTGTTTCCAAACAGGAGGTCTGATGCTGGGACCTGATGACTGCAGAGGTTCTGCTTTATTTACAGCCTGACGTGTGTCTTAATGAGCAAAATCTGGGACACTGAGCTGATTGGACAAAGATATCTGTGAGCAGGATTTTATGAGTAAAAGTAAAACATGATGATTGAATCTTCTGGAGACGAGCAGTGTGAATGTGAAGCTGTAATATGTCTGTTTGGACGTCTTGAAATGAAATTAAATAAAGAGCTCTAAACACTCCTCGTGTCTTTGTTGCATTAACTTTTACTCTCTGCATGTTGTGTCGGGGCCTGGTGCTGCAGCTGCAGCCTGTTTCTCTCTTATTCTTCTTAATGGAGTCATGCATCCAGACCCAAACAGGGCTCAGTTTTTATGGATTTGCTCTGTTGTCCAAAAAAAAAAAAAGCTGAACAGATTTGATTTTCAGATATATGTGAGTCTAAAAGCAGACATGCTGTTTGTAATTTCTCAACCGTTCACAGACTTTTGAAGTCGTAATCAGTTATTGATTTAATTGTCTTACGTTTGGAAACATTCCTGAGCCCTCTTTTAATTTTACGACCACTAGATTATGAACACATCAACGAGATGAAATAAAGCATACAGGGAGTAATCCTCAGCTAATCTAATAGAAGCTGAATGACTTTAAACGCTGGAGCTCTTTGGGAGAGACGGAGAGGAGGAAGGCGCTGTGAGGGCTGAAGGTTTGTGCTGATTAGCAGAGAAACAAACATGCCCCCTCGTTCCTCCTCTCCCCCAGAACAAAGAGCCAGAGTCGCCCATAAAAAGTCCTTTAACAACACTTTACTGCCTGTTAAAAAATATGGTACTAATTAGCCGAGGGACTGAGCGCTGATGGTCACCGCCGCAGCTGAAATCTGAACGGTTCAATCACAGGAGAAAAAAGAAACACACAGCTTCACTTCCTCCACTTTTATTACGTTTTTTTTTCTTCTTTGCAAAAACAAGTCAGAGAATCAACAACAAGCTTCAGCTCTCAGTTCAAACTACCAAGCAACAAAACAACAGGCCTTCAGAACATGCAGCCAGTCCAGCTCCACTCAGACAGGAGGGATTGTACACGACGGTCAGCATTAAAGGAGAATTCTGCTGTTTATAAAATCAGAGTCATTCAAACACACTGTGGGGCCAAAACAAAATAACAGACACATGTTTGAGCAGCTCCACCGTAGCTGGGATGATATTTTTCATAATTATTGCACTAAAATTAATCCTCTAAAAGATCTTTTTTTTTGTTACTGACAGGCAAAGATTTCAGTTTCAAACGATACAGAAAAGATACAATCTTTGATTTTTCAAAGAAGAGATTTTTTTTTCTTTCTAAATCCAGATCAATGAAGATAGTCATTTTAACAAAGAGAATGGGGGAGTTGCTGGTCTACCACTGCTTCAACTGATTCTTTCGTAATAACAAAACGGTAATACTTTTGAAAATGGAGGTCTAGTTTTAAAGACGCAGCTTTATGTGGTTAAAAAAAATAAATCAAATCTTTCAAAGGGTAATGTTTTACATTTTATTTAGGACAAATCACTTGGGAGTTTCTGGTCTACCACTTCCTTTAATTATTTTGGTTCTCATCCAAACCTTGAGGTTTTTTGGGATTAAAAAAAAAAATCACATCTTTCCAAAACACAAAGGGTAATACCTTACATATTATTAAATCCAAATTATAAGGGAGTTGCTGATCTACCACTGAATCACATGAACAAACCAGCCAAGAAAGGCTGAGGTAGACCAGCAACTTTTGTCTTGAGGAAGGAAATATTTTTGATAATGGAAGTCAAACTTTGAAGAAGTCTGTTTGGGATTTAAAAGAAAAGGTCCAAACTTACCAAAACACAAGGGTAATGTCTTACATTTTATTTAGATAAAATAACATGGGAGTTGCTGATCTACCACTGTCCTCAAATCTGTTGTTTCTCATCTAAACGTGTTGGACATGAGCAAAACATTAACAGTGATGGAGTAAACATAAGCACACAAACAAGTGAGACGATAAAGAAAGGGGTAGAGCAGCAACATCCTTGTTCTGCGATGTTGAATTTCTGTTCAGGCAAAAGAGGATGACCTTTGAAGGGAGTGACAGTGTTTTTTTGGTTCCTATAAAATAACTTTACCCAAACATTTGAACATTCAGGCCACAGACTGTAGGAGTTGATGGTCTACCGCCTCACTCACTTTTTCCTTCCGGAATGAAAAAAGTGTCATTTGTAACAAAACTGTAAATATTTCACAAGATCATTAATAATAAAATTTAAAGAGCACATATTACTGAGGCACCACTTTAGATTAGTGGTTAAAGAAACCTGTGCACAAAAGTTTAAGTCTTTGCTGCAGGGTCACTGGTTCAATTCCAAGCCTTCCAAGGCTGTATAGGGGTCAAAGGTCAAACATGATGACTCTCTGTTCATCAGGTTTCATATCTGTCTTTAACTCTCTGTATTTTATGACATCAAGGTGGCATGTTGAAACCAGCATGACACCCTGAGCCTTCGTACTTCAGGTGAAACGTGCAGCAAGAGGAAGCAGGTTTATTGTGATAAACTCAGACCGTCTAGATGAGTTTCTTACAGATAAGGAGGCAGACTGAAGTAGACCGACAACTCCTAAAGATCTGTGAAACTGTATTTTTAATGGAGTCCAAATAAAAAGATCCCATCTTAACAAAAAGCTTTCTCTAAGCAGGGACTCTTTCTATCAGGATGTCAGCAGCAAGTGGAGCCTGTCAGGGACAAAAACAAGAACTTTTAGCTGGTTTGATTTCATCGAGGACATTTGGTGGAGGAGATTCCATTGCAGCCTGTTTCAGAGCTTCTGCTTAAGTAAACTAGTGGAGCCACGTCAAAACTTTCTGTACTTCATTTACATCCCAGCTTTAAGACAAAAAGACCTGGGTTTGAAAACAGCAGGATCCTCCTGGAATGCTTCTTCTGAGGTGACTCTGATTCAGACTTCAGTCAAAGCTTCAGCTCACAAACAGGCAAAATGTGTTCATCCAGGATTTCTGATTATCAGCAGGCAAAGCCAGAACATTTAAGGAAAATACATTTTAGATTTCTATTACTAACACTTTGGTCAAAAGTTTCTGATATACAAAATACAGAATCAGGTTTATTACTCTGTTAAATTTACTCTCTGCAAGGCCAACGAGTGGGAAACAAAGATTCATCTGAAGGAATTCAATTAGAGCAAAAACATCAGCAGCCTCCTCACGGTGTCATCTCATTACTGCGACGAGTCAAAGGCTGAGCAGGAACAAGGTTCAGGCAAAACAAGCAGCACACACACACACACACACACACACACACACACACACACACACACACACACACACACACACACACACACACATGGCTACAAGTCACTGACTGGAATAAACATTTCTCTCCGTCTGCGCTCTTTTTCTGACTCCTCGTTCAGACAATAGGCACACCGTAAAACTTCAAACACAGAGGAAGAACGATGGCGAGTGGATGAAACAGCAGAGAGGACGAAAGGATGAAAAGGTAACAGGCAGAGCGAGAGAGAGAGAGAGAGAGAGAGAGAGAGAGAGAGAGAGAGAGAGAGAGAGAGAGAGAGAGAGAGAGAGGACATTCTGGTCACAAATCCATACGAAGATGTTCCCCTGTGACGGCCACTGTATGAAAATACTCTGTGTGGAAACTTTTCTGGACGTTTAATTAGTTACTCGCTGAGCAGCTGTTAAAATATCTTGTTTCAAAAGTTTTCAACCTCCCTGTCGAGGAGTTTTAACCTAAATATGAAAGGAATTTAAGGGGACATATGTAAGATTTTTATTTTCTATGGGGATAAAAAGGTCAAGTTAAGATTTATTCCATATCTCCATCCAGCTTCCTAAAAATCCTCCTCAGAGATGAAACGTTGACACCATATGCAGCTGGGATCACGACACACATCCTACACACAGTCTTGTTCCAGTCCAACACCTTCAGGGTGTTGGTGGAGGGGGGGGTACGGGGAGGGGAGGCAGGCAGAGGAGGTCAGGTGGGCTGGATGGTGGTGGGTGTCTCTGGGGATCCTCAGGGGAAGTTTGTGGGGAAGAGGCTGAGCGGCTGGCCCTCGTTGGTGGGCAGCGGGGAGCGGTAGCCCTCGAAGTTCCTCGGGATGCTGCCGCTGGTGGACCCAGAGCTGTTGCTGAGGGTCTCGATGCTGCCCTCCCTCTGCAGCTCTGCAGAAACAGACACAGAGAAAGATGATGATGAGTTTGATCCTTCAGGTAAACAAACATCACGTCATGTAAAAACACCTGCATGAAAACCATTAAAGCTCCTGTGTGCAGATTCCTGAGAGGGTGATGAATCAGGCAGAAAACTGTCTTGTGACATGACTGATTATTTACAGGAAAAACATCACATACATATTCAACAACTCCCCAAGGAGTTAGCAACGAGATCAGAGGCACTGCTTTGTCCACAGGGGGCGCCAAAATCAATGCAAACCAACTAAACAGTTTCCAGGCTAAAAAAATGTTCTCAGTACAAAAAACTTGCACACTGTTGAAACCAAAGGAGTAAATCTGCAACAATAACTGTTTAAAACTGTTGGTAACGTCTCTCTAGACTCATTTTTTACACTCAAATTCATTTTTTTTCTTAATTTTTTGTCTTTTATATCGACGTGTTTCATGTGACCACATCAAGTCACGAATGATGAGCATGTAGAAAGATTTTGTCTTCAGAGTCCATTAATTCTAGCTTATAATCATCTCAAAAAGCATATATCAGGTTCACCTCTCAGAAAACAAAAATAAAATAAATAACTTAAAAATTCAGCAGCAGACAAACAGGAAGTGTTGGGAGCAAAGAGTCCTGGTCAGGCGAACCAGCTCTCTCTATGATAAGATCTGTAGCCTCAGTACGTTGAGATTAAACGTGGCCACAGCAGCGTAGATGAGACAAAGCCTGGTACGTGTGTGTGTGTGTGTGCAGGTCTGATTGTGTGTCTGAATTTAGGGGCTGCAGCTTGTGAGAGGCTGCTTTCAAAGACCGAATGTTTCACTGCGATGCGTCGAAGGCTACTCCAAATGTGTTTGACGTTCCTGGACCAAAACAGGTGCATCATTTGCTGCCAAACATGTCCCATAAACCTTTGCACAGTTTGTGAGGAAAGTAAAACACTGCCTAATAAAAGTGTTTGGTTTCAGCTGGATGGTGAGCTGGACGAAGGTTCTTATGAAAGTACAGACGATGGTGGAGCTGTGTTGGAGTAAAATGCGTCATCTGAGTTCACTGTGAAAATTGTTCAGATGTTTCTTTTTTATCTTCTCTCTTCTTGATTTTTTAAATCACTTCTTAAATTGTATTTTGTGTCCTTCTCTGAGCTCTTGCTGCAAAAAAAGTCCCCTCAATCTGAAACCACTGAAAATGAGCACAGAGACACATTTTGCGGGATAAATTGGTGTTTTTTTGTGAAAGTTTTGATGTGCACATGGCGCTCTGCTTTATTTCTCAATTTGAGACTAAAAAGGGGGATCCCAGCTGGAGTTTCCCTTCCTGTTTCATTACCATCAGCCCTCTGTGAGCCTGAACCTGTCACAAACTGATGACGCCTGGTCTGTGGATTAACCCGTCAGTTATTCTGGGACAAAAACCAAACTGACCACTTCTCCCAGCATTCTTGGGGTGATACCAAACGTTCCTCTGACATGTCACGCTGCTCCACCTCCCTCACAGTGCTCTGATGGAGCTGCTCGGCTTACGTCTGGCCTCCATAAGGAACCTATTACTGTTATTACATGCTGTAAACCAGATCTGTGGATGTTCGGATAGGATGGCGTGCGCGGAAGTGGCAGCGCAGTATTAAAACTGTGATGCATGTAGTGAGTTGTGACGTCCATCAGGAGTTTTGCTGTGTTTAATCTGCTGACAGCGGTCCACGCCCTGCCAATGTGCGGCTGTGTGCATCCATGACAGAGTCTGACTGTCATCAACAAAGTGAGAGCAGGATTTGATAAAACACGGACATGAGAGGAAGCGTGCACGCTACGTGAAACAAACTGCTCCAGGCTGCAGGGAGACGAGGGGCTTTTTACAGTCACTCGTTCAGACAACCTGAAGCTCTGAGAGCCGGGCCAGGGACAGTGATTAATGCAAATGTTTGAGGGTCTCATTAAGGATCCAGTTTGTATGAAAAAATATCCACAACTTCTGCAAAACCTGATTCAGAATCAGCACATTTTTTTGTTCAGGCAGATCTGTCAGACCTCATGGTGCTTTAAAGGTTTGAAATGATCATTTCTGCAGCAGAATGTGTTTTAATGTCTGGGATCATCAGTCCTCCAAGAGGTCCTGAGCCTCACTTTGGTCAACACTGGTTTAGTCAACGAGTCATGATGTAAGATGGATGCAGAAACTATAAAATCCAAACAGGGGCATGAACACACAGACTCGTCTCAGCAAAGACCTGCGCTCCATGTAGCTGAAATTGACAGATACTCCTTTAAACTTCCAGTATTCCTCTATGTGAAGGGCAGATTCTCTTTTATACCTTATCCATTCTCTAAAACTTGAATTAAATTCAATTTAATTCACTGAAAGAGGAAATAGTGCAGCTGTAGGCGGCTCAAACTTTCATTCTCAGGAGTTAAATGATCCAATCAGCTGATTTGGTTAAATAAATTTTATTCTACATTTGTTCCACATACTGAATAAATCTGGAACTCACTGATAGTTATTGACATAATAACCTGAACAGCAGTGAAATCCAGCATAAAGAGAAAGCTGAGACTATCTCTCTCTCTCTGTCTGGACTCTGTGGTGAAGTTTCTGCTGCTGCAGGTTTTACAGCTCCAGAGAATCAGACTCCAAACTCTCTCTGCTGTCAGTCAAACACAGGACACATCAACGAGAGAGAGAGAGAGAGAGAGAGAGAGAGAGAGAGAGAGAGAGAGAGAGAGAGAGAGAGAGAGAGAGACAGCTCAGGAAACCAAATACAAACCACAGTGTTATTATCCCAGCTAACACGCAATGTGCCACACACACACACACACACACACACTGAAGTGATCTAGAGGTGGAGGCCGCACGTTCACACTGCTCCAGGTTCAGTTTGGATTCATGAAGCCTGAACTTCCTCTGCTGAGTTTAACGCTGTTTTTCTGACCCACAGATTCCTCATTTTTAATCCATGAAGTTTTAAATCCAAAAAAGAGTTTCCATATCAGACTGAACTGCTCTCATTCTTCACTGAAACACAGGGTGATGATACTGGCACTACACGCTAACAGCTGCAAGAGCAGGTTAAGACAAACCTTTAATAACTGACCAGTGGCCAGTGGTACAACAGGATGAGATGCAGAGCGAGGTTTCTCACTAGGATTTGGTTTTACACCCAAAAAGTGAGAATCAGTTTACCTGCACCACCTTCTAACAGTTTGACTCCATCATTAGGTCAGAATCATGCATCCAGAAACAACAGAGGATTAACTGAGAAACCTCCACAGTCAAAAAGAAAAAAGTGACCAAAGGATCGGTGTGATATGACCTGTTCCTGAGCACCGAGTCCAAAGCTCACATCTCTCAGTGCTCCGTGGTCTGAGCTGCACCAGCTGATGGCAGGATTGGGAACTCCACACAGTAATAATTGTGTTTAGCTCAACTTACTCATACACACCTGTGCAACTTGTGTTTCAGATTTGTACCATCAAAACAATCCAATGGGAAACAATTTTTTTAAATTTGAAAACTGCATTAAGACCCTGATAATATTCTTAAGTTCTGTTGTGATGTAAATATCCTGATTCAGAAATATTTAACTTGACTTATTACCGTAAGTATTAACTGGAAAAAATGAAGAAGTTGCAAAACATAATCTGACTTCAGAGAGTTTTAAAAGTTACACATCGTTTACATAAAGTTTTATGCAATATCAATAAATCCCAAGTGAGATGGTGTGAAAGTCTGCAGCTTTCAGTTGCAGAAAGAATGAACATTTTAGCTGTAATAGTTTTGTTTTTGATCATTTTAGGCTGAGGCATGTATGAAAATGAATTGTCATGTCTGAACCATCCACAGATTGTTCACCACATGTTAAAAAAGAGTGATATCATAAAAAAAAAAACCGAGCTTGTAAGTGATGACACAGAAGAGGACCGTTGTTCTTTTGGCTGCAAGACTAAAACTTTCTGCTTAATTTGTTAATATTTGTATTTGTGCTGGCTGTGATTTTACGGGTGTCTTTAGTTTGTTTTGGGGCAGACTGTGAGGATAGTGATCAGAAAAGGTTGAAGGATTTGTTACAGACTCACAGTACAGAGGAATAAAACATACACACAGATTTATGTGATAATCCGGCTGCTCTGTACGTGTGTTTACAGGATGAAGTCAGACTTCTTCCTCTCATGCTGTATGCCGCAGCGCCTGGTTTATCTGGAAGAATATGGGTCATCTGTAATGATATCGTTTTTCCAGCCTGAGCTCCACGCAGACAGGCAGTGACAGGAGCTGGAGCCGCTGAGACTGAGCCTCTCTCTCTCTCTCTCTCTCTCTCTCTCTCTCTCTCTCTCTCTCTCTCTCCTCACCTCAGACACCCAGACGTCCTTCAGGAGGACCCAGGGGACCTTCACCACTCTTCATGTGGACTCTGTAGCCTCCTCTGGCCCTCCCTGCTGGTCTTTTTGCCAGCCCAGCTCTGGATCAGCACAGTTGCAGTGTTATTGTAGGCGCCGTAAGCTGCTGAACACCCCAGTAAAGCCCTAAAGGCCCTTTCTAGTGCTGCCTAATCCACCTCATTGTGTGACGCCCACCAGCTATTCAACACGTCTTAACCTCTCACGCCCCCAACACAATCCCCCGCTGCTCTGATGTTGGGGATCGTTTCCTCCGGGGCTGATGTCACTGGGTAAAATAATATGCTTATTTACAAGGTGGTTTTGTGCGACGTGATGTGTAGATAATGCTGCTCTGGATGGAGGCCAGTGAAGAAATGGAAACGTCTGTAGTGTTGGACTGATATGGGCTTTTAAAGGACCACAGATCTGAGCCAGCTGATAAATATTCTGTGTTAATAAATAGCAGCTTATTTGTAAAAAAAAAGAAAAGAGTCGTTTTAAAGCCACAAATGAAAACTTTGAAAGCTGATAGCAGCAATTTACATGTGACTTTTTGGATTAAGCTTTACCTTCTCCTCCCGGGCTTTATTTGGATTCCACAAACAGCCGTCTGAGGTCACTCAAATCAAATGTTCCCAATGTACCAAGAAGGCGTCCAGATATCGACACGTGTGCAGCTAATCTCAGACTGACTCTGTGGCTGCTGTTGACTCTGCGCAGCCGCTGGGACGGGAGCTGCGTTCAGGGACGACACCAGAGGCCAGACTTCAAAAGAAAGTGCGAGTCAACGCAAGATACAGAGACGAGAAAGCTATCAGCAAAACAGCAGCAGATGCCACAGCTGGAGATAACACAGAGGGTTTACAGGCCACAGAGCTGGATGGATGGATGGATGGATGGAAGGATGGATGGATGGAGGGGGGGGGGGGGGGTCTTGGCTGTGTTAAAAAAAGGAAGAAAAATGTGCTGTTTTTGAAGATTTCTCTTCACACAATCCGACAGAGACACATATAACAACACAGCACAGAGTTAATACCTCATCAGCCGAGCAGACACACACACAGAGGGAATGATCAGAAACAGTCCAGTCTGAACCCTCGGCTGTGAACAGGCCTTAATCCTCTTACAGTGTCACACACATACACATACACACACAAGCTGCTGCATACACACTTTCATTTTTCATGCAAACACACAGACTAAAATCAGGGAACATAACGTGCTGCAGTTTTACCTGAAAGACTTACATTCAGGGAAACAGCCTTTCATACCAGCTCTGCTTTGCTCACAGTGTGACTGAACCAACCTCGTCTTCAGTGTTTAGGGAACAGTTAAATAATAATCAATAATCCCTAAAAGTTTGTTCTTGTCTTGTTTTGCAGTCATCACAGCGACTGGACCTGCAGTGAGGTGGCCCAGTCAGAACTTTGAAGCTGTAGTTCCTCCAGCGTCCACTCGGGGCTGCCTCTGAATTACAAGAAATCTCCTTAAGGTTCAATATGACAGCACCCAAGTTCACCTTTTTTTTTTTGTAAAAGTGTCTAATTAGACATTCTGCAGAAAAGTCCTGAAAAAAAGTCTTGCAATGAGAAACTATGATCCAAAAATATGTTTCATGGAAAAAATGTTTCAGGAGAAAACACTTACGTCATCTTTTAGCCAATTTTCAGATATTTTTACACCTTACAGGTGACTCAGGCATCATTTCTGACTCGTCTGACCCTGAAATAAGACATTTCTTTATCATATTAAGGTAATTAAGGTTCTTCCTTTTGTTTAAGTTTATATTTACTGTCTTTGAAACTTCCAAATGAGACAGGAATGATCTGATTCCTTTTTTTTTTTTTTTAAAAATCGTTTGTAAGAGATCAGAACATGTTAAGAAAAGCTGAATTTACTCTTTCCCAGCTACAAAACTGTTTTGCAGGTCTCATGAAGATCTAATCAGACATTTCTTCAACCCAGGATTAAGACGGAAAAACTTTCATGGTTTTAAACTTTGCAGTTTTGACCAACACGTGGAGGCATGTTTTCTCTTCCCTCTGATTGGCCAGCCCTCTGGAAGCCTGTCAGGGGCGGAGCTATGTGCTAACCTTGGTGTTTGAGGCCCCACCCCTCTGATGTGTCACAAACCAGTTAGGAGATCCTTATGCAGTGACCTCATTGTTTCAGAGAGTCTTGTGAAGATCTGATGAAGAGCTGGTGTTGTTTTAAGAACGGTTGTGTTTGGGAAGAACATCAAGCATTTGAACTTTATATCCATGTTTACAATCTGAAGAAAGAAGAACACACACACACTCTTTAATCTCTAAAGAAGCTTCCACCAAAAAATCATGAAGAAGAAAACTTTAGATTTTATTTCAAAACCTTCAGAGGATACGATCAGTAAGCCTGGTTTTGAGCCCTGTTCTCCATCTTATGCACAGATCCTTTATGAGAACCAAACACACACACACACACAGAGTACGTCCTGTGGAGCTGACTCTCTGTCGGTGTGTCATGTGCATGTTGTGGTGAGACTCGACTCACCACTGAGAGGAGGGGATCAAAGAGAACACAAAGGAGCTCTTAATCAGAGGGTCTGTGCCAGGCGGGCCGGGCGGAGGAGCCCCATCCATCCATCCATCCATCCATCCATCCACCCATCCATCCATCCTCTCTCTCTCTCTCGCTGTCTGTCTCTCTCTCTCTCTCTCAGACGGTGGGATGGGGGCAGTAACCCATAGCGATAGTATACTTATCCCAGCTGATTGTTTTTGTGTTTTAACTTTAATCTCACCGTTGGCCCCAGCTGGCTCTGATTAGTGCTCTCACGTCACATTCCAGCCCCCAACAGTCTCACACACTCGCTCACGCAGAGCTGCACACACACTCGCTCACGCAGAGCTGCGCACACACTCCATCGGATGTGAAAAATGTTTCTCGTACATATTGTTGAAATAAATGTGGGCTCCCTTCAGGTGGTGCCAGTATTTTTAAAATAAAACCACCAGCAGGGACTACTCTGATTGGTTTAGCTGCTACTGTCGAGCCGCTGTGAGGTTTCTTTAAGACATTGGAGTAAATTTAGAAGATAAATCTCTTCAAAACTCATAAAAACGGCTGAAAAATAAAAAACGGCCACTGGAGGCTGGCTCTAGAAGTGAGTCGTTCCCCATTAGCTCCTGTATTAGATGTACAATTCCAGCTGTTTTAGCACTTTTACAGCCTGATCCAGAAAGTATTTTGCTTTCTTAAGGTCAAACTTAAATGATGAACTTAGTTTACAAAAGTTAAAAATGAAGCAGAGTTGTTGGGTGTCACAGATCACTTTAGTTTGTATTTTTTTATTGTGATATTTGTCTTTAATTTCCTGTTATCGCTTCTGTTTCATGTCTTGTTCCTAACCATGATTTGTTATTCTGGGATTCCACTTGATTTTGCTCCTCTTCTTTTGTCTTTTTTACTGTTTTATTTGTAAGCGCTTTCTTAACACCAGTCTTGGTGCTTTCTCTCCTTTGTGATTGTGTACCCCGCCCTGATCTGTCTCACCTGTGTCTTCTGTCACACCTTTGTGTATTTTCCTGTGTTCTGAGATTTCTTTTGGCATCTTGTGAGTCTTGTTGGTGTCTTCCTGTGTTCCCTGAGCTCCTCCCTGAGTTCTTGCTGAGGATTTGTTGAGTTTAGTCTTCTGCTCATTAAATCCTGTTTTTAGTCTGAATTTTGTGTCCTCTGTCTTTTCTTTCTTTCCTCAGATGAAACAATAAGAAGGTAATACATCTGTTTTAACTTAAGATAAAAAATAGTTAAATAATATCCAGAGCTGAAGATGAGAGCCAGCACTGAAGAGCCAAAATGCAGTTCCTTAGTTGGCCACTTGAGGCTGTCTCCTGAAGTCCCAAATGCCTAACTGCAGAGCAGAACTAAGTATATTTACAGCCCAGGATTTTTGTTGTTGTTGTCCTAAGAGTGTATTTTAAAACCATTTATCAGGTCCAGTAATTAGTATGATGAAGGACTGGGGCAATGCAAAAAAAAAAAGGAAAAAAAAAAAAGGAAATGTACATAAATTTATAGATTTAAAGAACAGCAGCTGCCCGTACAAAAATGAGGAACTCAGAGCATTTTGTGAAGTTATACTTTAGTATAGGCTTTAACTTTGCTCTAATCCTCTAATCCTAATGTGGTAGCCTATGGTGCTACATGTTTCAACTACCTTCATCAGAAAGCTCCAGGTTCAATGAACTCCTGGCAGAGATATTAAGAAGGCTATTTGTCAAAGCTGTAACTCAACACAACTTAATCAAGGAGATGCTTTCATTTCATCCTCTTTGAGTTAGCGTATGGCTGCGCCTATAAAAAAAACTTTCAGAATAAAGTTTGTTTCTTAAACATATTTTAAAGCAATTCATAAATTAACCATGGAAATGACCAACTTTATTTTTTTTTTTTAAGTTATTTTTTCTGACTTTATTCTTGTAAATTTATAACTTGTTTTTGTAAAATTGCAACTTTTTCTTTTAAGTTAATGACTTTATTTCTCATAAATTTAACACTTTATTCTCATAAATATATGACTTTTTTCCTAAAAGCAAAGCACCAAAAACTCTGACTGAGGCTGACTCCGGATGGTGGTCAATCACTGTTAGGCACCATGTTTAAAAATGTTTACAGCCCGGTAAAAGGACAACTCTAGAGTTTATGACTTTATTTCCCCTCAATGAAACTTAACAAGGATTTATTTTAATCCAACTCAACCATGTCAGTAATTCTAAGGTTTAAAGATGAAGGTACGGTGGATTGGAGTGACTGGTAGCGTCACATCAGACGGTCTCATAGAGGTGAATTTTCATGGCTAAAACAGAAAATAATAAGTTTCTTAATTAAAACATTAGAGCATGGATGCAGCCTAAAGATATGATAGTTAGAGTGAGTGAACTGAATAAACTACATGAGGCAGTTTGGCCCAGATTCTCTATTACAGGATATCTGTGACTATAAAGTAGTGTGACACAGCAAACACAGCTCAGCAGAATCCTAAATCAAAGTATCTGCATCTTATCAGTCAACACACTGAGTGAAATATACAGAAACACCATCTCTAAAACAGACACACAGATGTTTTACACATGAAAGCATGTCGCCATCACTCTGAGCCCTTTGCTCTGCACAATCCTTAGAAAGCTGTCCAGTTGGACGACTGAGCCCACATTAGGAGGAAAGCTCATTAACATCCACCGGAGATCATCCTGATGGACTGTGAAAAAGCCAGGCTTAACACACCCTCCTGTGTAAGACAGTGCACATTAATGCTGCTGCAGACGCACACACACACACCACAGGCAGGAGATCTGCAGAGATGGCATCATGCGCAGGGTTCAAACCGAGACACGTGCTGGAGGCTGAGAGCTCGGGATGGAGCTCAATGAAACGCTCCTTTTATAATTCATTCATGTTTCCAAGTAAACAGCAAACATTTGGATTAGAGAGACAGGTTAGAGGCTGGAGGATGAACGCCTGATCTGTGACTCCTCTCAGTTTAAAAGAAGTAAAGAGAGTCCTGAAATACGTAAGAAAAACAAGTAAACACATTCTTTGCACAGAATCTTAAAAGCATGGAAGGAAAAAGAGGAGCATGTCTACTTTCTGTGCACAGATAACCAACCCTCAACCTCAGAGCTCCGTCGAGAGTTATCAGACTGAAACTGATACTGACGCCTCTGTCAGAGCCACAAAAGCAGACGGAGCATCAGAAATCAGATTTATAATTTCGACTGAGTTAGCCTCAAAGCCTGTTGATGCTGACATCAGGTCAGCGTCTGACAAAGTGATTTGCAGCCCTTGTTTCCATCTCATACTGCCAAACTCACAGTGAGTGATACATCTGACTGTCAGAAGACAGCAGGTCCAGGTTTTTCATTTGGAAACCAGAGCTGCGTCGTGAAAATCAGGGCCGATGGAGATGTCTGTGTTTGAAATAACAGTTTAGCCCACAGAGACTTCCGGTATGGCAGAGCACGATGATGCAAAATAATGAACTTTAATTCTCTTAAATGTGTAAAAGCTGTTTTTAAAATGAGAGTAGGACTGTGAACATGTGGATCAAAGCTCTGGGGTTACAGCTCAGTAATCCTGCAGGGTTCCTGAACTCGTACATTTTTTCCAACCAATCACAGCAGCACACAGATGCCCAGTCCTCTGGGACTCCACGGGGTGAAACACAGCCAGCAGCGAGGGTCATGAATCACAAACTCAACAGGTTGCGTGATTAAGGCAGGAATGAAAAAGAAAGTGATTCATGGGGCTGATTCGGGCCCTTGAGCGGGGACTTTCTCTCCATCTTCTCTGACCGTATATTCTGCCTGCACCAGCTCCATACGTGCAGCCGACCGCAGCTTTCCCAGCGGCTGCTCATTAGAGTGTGTCATAAAGGGTGCCAACAACAGGCCAGGACACTCCTGACACTCTATGTGGGCCGCTTTGAATTAGACTCTAATGAAAACCTAGTGGTGACCCAGGATTTGACTGGAGACTTACCCGGCGCAGACTGACAGCCGCCGCACCACTGGACGCTGTGTGGAGCTGGTTTTATGGGCCGACTGCTGCTCTATAACACCAGCAGCTACAGAAACACACCGCTCTCACATGAGAGGAGCAAGAACAGCCAGGACGGAGCTAAATACCGAAGGAGCTCCTCAACGACTCACAAGAAACGCAACAAAAGAACATTAAAGAAATACGAAGAGGACATGCATACTCTGCATAAAAAAAAGCTGCTTTGGTGGATTTGGTCCTCACGTCAGGGATCTCACAGGCTTTAGAGGGTCTGATTCAGATATTTGTTGACTGATTTTGGATAATCTGAAAAAATCCATTCTGGAAATTGTTTTAAAACTCAACATCACATCAAATTTAACCCTCAAACAGATGATTTTGTTTTGTTTGTGGCCTTTTTTAAAAAATTTTTTTATGAGAACAAACTTTGATTTTTGCTCTTTGTAACTTTTAAAGTTTGCATGACTGGAACATCACGTAACCCTGCAGCAGATTTAAACCGCAATCCACTTTTTTTCTCATTTAATATCATCAAAGTATTCTGGAAAATATGTTCTTATATGGATGTTACAATGCACAAACCTTCCCAAAGACAGATTAATTTATTTTCTCAAACCAATCACATCTCTTCATGAAACGTCTTGATGCTTTGGGACTCCTATCTAACAGCATCTTCATTCAAGGAGCAACTTAAAGACGCAATAGCAGAATGAGGCCTGAGGACAGAAACTCGTAGCTTTACACATATAGCATGTGTTTATGTCTTTTTTTCTGGTTCAAAATGTCCTATTCAACTTAATACAGAAAGATTACTAGTTTAGTTTCTGGAAGTAGACATTACTCTTATTTTTCTTGAAATGAAACATTTTTTTCTGGACTAGTCTGATGAATGTGGCTCATATTGAGTCTGATGGGATGTTTTTTATAAGAAATAAGACATAAACACTTGCTTTGATTTTATTGTTTGCAGTGTGCCCGTCGTCTGTCTGTCCAGACATGAACAAAGTAAAGTAAATTCGGCATAGTTGAGTCACCAAATCTCAAGTTTGAGTCCAGTCCTCGGTGTCCAAGTCAAGTCCCCATGACTGTTATTCTTATTCCTGAAAGGGGAAGGAACACAAACACACCTGCGACCTGTCAGCTCTCAGTCAGAAATTAAAGTCCGTGTAAAGCAGAAATAAATTTGTGTTATGAGTTTGTCACAACACAGAAACATGTGTCATTGACCCATGAGCCAAATTTGAAAGACTAAAAAAATGCTAAGTCTATAAAATCAGGTCTCAAAATCATGGAAAAATAAGCACTTCTCTCTGCTGTGGAACACTGGGGTGTGTCAGTTAGAGGCACTGGAGCCACACCTACATGCAGGAGGGCAGCCGCCTCTGTGTACTGTACAAAGACGTTACCTCCGGTAACAATAGAAGCCCTACCTGTTTGAGTCATCAGAGCCAGAAACTGACTGAGTCAGAGACTGATGGTGCTCAGCAAACCGTCCTGTGTCCTGTCACGAGGAGTCGCCAGGGTGGAAACAGAGAAAGAGCTGGAGGCTCACAAAAGCATCTTAAAAGGACAGAGACTCGTCAGGACTCTGAATCCTGTTATTTGTGTAAGCACTTCATGAGCAAACTGCCGACAGACGAAAACAAACTCTGAGCATTAAACATCCAAACCTGGAGATACACACACGCACACACACACACACAGAGTGTGTGATGCCCTCTGACAGGCGCACTGGGAGACCCTGTGGACAGTTTGGACAGCCCAGCTGCTCTCAGCTGAAAGAGGCCGCTGGTGTTGGTGGATGCTGAAGAGGCTGACGGACATTACAGCGTCAGGACGCTGTCGCTCGCCATCACATCACGTACCTGAACCCACATCAACGACAGCACCAGGTTAGGGGCGGATGAGGCTGACGGAGTGTGTGTGTGTGATTAACAGTGAGCAGCTGGAGAAAAATGCATGTAAAATAGAAACAAGTTTGTTTGACGTTGTGTTTTCTGAATATATAAACTTGATAAAACACGGATGGATTTTGTGCTTCGTCAGAAAACCCTGAACGGCATCATGACTTTTCTGTCCCTCTACAGCGGCACACGAGCAGGAAGCACAAACAGGAAACACAAACGTTTACACACAAACACACACACACACTCAGGTGGGTCTCTGTGAAGCTTTTCCGGGGGTAAGTGTGAAAGCAGAACATCGGGAAAATGAAAGCAAACTCTTGTAGGACTCCGGAGAGGAACAAGGCTCCACTAAGCACAACATCAGTGTACGACGGGTACCAGTGTACAGGTTAACCCTGAGAGATACACACACACTGTGTGCACACACACACTGTGCACACACACTTACGCTCATCAGCAGTGAAGCAGTCAGCAAAGGGTCAAAGGGGGGAAAAGTTCAGCTGCTGAATAAGGAGCAGAGTCCTTTGAAAAGCTGAACACAAAGAGGAGCTTCCATTACATATAGATCTCTTTTATATACGCAGGAGAAAAGCTGTTTATGAAGTGAATAAATCTGTGATTCTGCACTTTGAATAAACAGAAAGTTCGTTGGTGGATTGGCTTTTAACCTTGGGGTTGACCTTTAAGAAGCAGTGTGCCCTTTATCCGTCTAATAATGGAGAGCAAGTGCGCTTTCTAAGAACAGGTTAGACGCGGGTCAAGAGAGCAGAAGCTGTCAGGTTTGCACAAAAAAAAACAGAGGATGCACAATCACACAAACACAAGAAAGCCTGAAATGCACACACTTAAATGAGCAGCTGCAGGTAGAGCCATCAGAGCAGCATAAAGCCAGCGCTGTTTGTCGTGTTGTACTCTGATTCAAGGCCCATCATGTGCACAAGGACAGAAAACCTCTACATAAAGGTTATTTTAGTGTTTTCAATGAAGATGTATATCACTGCTGACAAAGAGAAGGCAGAGCAGTGTGCAAACAGATGAGGGTCATATCCTTGATAACAGCTCTGTATCCTTTCAATAAATCTTGTTTTTTGAGCACATTGAAACTAAGATTTTTTTTCTTTGTTGTGAACTAAATTACTTTGCATGATCCATTACTTTAATAAACTCCTACACTTCTGCTAATGTGCTGCTTATCAAAAAGACTCAAACCAATAGAAATAGAAATAAAGTGCAGGATAAAAATATCTGAAAATGCATTCATGCTTTGACTGCACATGCAGCCTCTTAGCTCATTTATGGTGGATTCATCACCAGAAGATTTATAGTTTACGTAATACCAACACAAAAATGTTCAAGGTACACAAACAAAAAAGAACCTGAACCATCAAAGGATATTTTGCACATAATTACAGCCAGGATGGGACAAATGTGTGTCTGTTTTGTCATGTGACTCGTTCATACATGTGTTGATGGGAGTTGCACCTGCACATGAGGTTATACTGTTAATTTGGTGACCAGCTGTCTTCACACAAGTGCTACAAACTCAGAAACTTTTGGGATTGTCTGAATGCAGTGACACAGCTGGAGCAGCCATATTGAAATAAAGCAGGCTTTGAGTTTCTACACTAACAGCTATAGGGTGCCCAACAGTCATGTTAGCTGAGCTGTGCCTCTGATTGGATGAACTGGTGATTTTAATATCTTCTAAACTGCTGAGTTAGAAAAAAAATCACCCTCCATTCAGTGCATTTTTTGTACCAGGCTATGGCTTCTGGAGCCAGCCTCAAGCGGACACTTGACGAACTACAGATTTTAGCACTTTAGCACTGTCTTAATGTTTTCAGACATGCTTGGTCAAAGCCCCAAAATCTAACTTAAAAAAAACAAAACAAAACAAAACAAAAAAAAAAAACATCATCCACCCTGCTGTAAACATTAGCTTTCTTAACTCTGATAATAAACATGTGAAGTTATTTATTTATGGGCGACTTTGGCACCACTCCAGGTCACATTACAAGGCAGAGTTTAAAAAGGAACATAAAGGAAGGATTAAAGGATATAATCAACAATTCAATGAACAGGATAAGACACACTGCAGTGACAAGTTTTGACATGAGTGAATCTGGATTCTTAGAAAGGGTTTAGAAAATGAAGAGAGTCAAGGTTACCCTGTGTTATTTCTGCCTCCCAACACTTGTCAGACCTCATGCTGTGAAGGATGTTTGTTATAGTTAATTCTGGAAAATTTCAGGGGCAGAACTCTTGAAAGTTTCTGGTATTTTTAAGCAGAGCATGTGTTAGCATGCTCACCATCAGATGATTTTTTCTTTAGATTTAAATGCAAAAAACGACTTTTTAAGAAAAATCTGAAAAAACATCATTTTTTTTGGAATCAGAATCAGAATGAGAAGGCAGAATCAGAAGGCTATTCTGACACAGACACACCTCTAAAGCGGATTTCAGGCTAGCATGCTTTGAAATATAGCATTTCATCCATGTTTTATTTCACAAGCTGACCCTTATACTACACTCTATGATCTGAATAATGACCCATTAAAGAGGCTTAGTTTAAAGCACAGGCTGTAATCCACTTCGTCAAACAATCCTCTGACTTTTTGGGCTTTTTAACGTATTTTTCTGAAACATAAACGTGACAAACTCAAAGAAACCTCAGTCCAGAAATAGACAGGATGTCAAAGGAAGCTGCTCTTCCACTCAGCCTCCACTCTTCAGTCTACGCCTGACCATGATTGTGCTCATCGTCGGGATAAATTAGCTCATTTCCTTATTACTGAATTAGCCATCCCCGTATTGCTTTTGTTTCTCTTTGAGTGATGTGGAGTGGAAAACAGAGATAACATTATCTCTGCGGCATCAGAATGAGGCAGATGCTTTTCAGACATCAGATCTAATTGTTTAAATGTGGCGCAATCGTGGCTTAGCTTTCATCTTGTGCAGACCCTTCAGACTTAAAATGAGTCCTGTTTGCATGAGGACACAAAGATCGATCTCAATGAGAGCTTTTAAAGTGAAGGAACCTGAAGGAGCAGGAGTATTTCTGTGTTTTGCTGGAGAAGATACGGTGCAGCTTCCATTTAAAAACAGTTCATTTTCTCAAAGCTATGATTAAAGCTTCATTTAACCTACAGGACATGAAGAAATATGACCCACATTAGAAAACAGTGGAAAGCTCCTTGAAAAGACAGTAAACCCTGTATAAAGAGGGTTTACTCTCAGGTGTTTGAACTGTCTCTCCTCCTCCGTCCTCTCCTCTCTTCTCTCCTCTCCTCCTCTCTCCCCTCCTCCTCTCTCCCCTCCTCTCTCCTCCCTCCTCTCCTTGCTCCTCCTCCCTCCTCCTCCATCCCGTCCCCTGCTCCTCCTCACTCTGTTGACAGGAAGTTCCCGTGTTGTGGAAAGCTGGCCTGGCTGGGCTCAGCTCAGCTGCCTCTCCATTATGTATCCCATCACTTATTCATGCCGACATATTTTATTGATACACGCACACGCCTGCATGCAGGGTCATGTTAGGAGAGATAGTGTGAGTGTAATATAAGTGTGTACATGAGAGTCGGTGTGACAGGGTGTGAGCAAAATGTGTGTATACATGAATGCTGAGTGTGTGCACTCCCAAAAACACATTATGTCTTCAAAGTGTGTGTATGTGTGTGCAAACACTCTGCTAATGCTGCGAGTGTTACCTGAGTGAGCTTCTGTCACTTTCTAACATCATAACTATTCAGTCCAGTGTGTGCAGCCTGTGACATGACGGATGCTCTCAGATCAGCACATTAAGAGGTTACTGTAAGAGTTCACAGATACCAGGGACGCATGTATGTATGTATATATATGAATATGTATATGTGTGTATGTATGTTTGTTTGTGTGTGTGTGTGTGTGTGTGTGTGTGTGTGTGTGTATATATATATACACATTTCTTTTTCCTTGTTTTCTACCCTACAACAAGAGTTTAGTTTTATTAATCAATTGTGTTTTTACAATTTTATGTATACTTCTATATATTACTGGAAAAAAAAAGAAAAAAAGGAAACCAGGGAAGGGGCCAAGGGCTAAATTCATTGGAAGTCATCCAGACTGAAACTACAGCTTCACCTCCTTGGGCACAAAACTGATGCTTGGTAAGAGGAGAGTCCTGTAATTAAAGTCTAAAAGCTGTTTTCAATCTGAGTTTTCCAGAAAAATCTTATGTCTTCTTAGAAAAATAATTCAAAGATCTTTGACTCAACTGATAGGCTGACTCTTCCAAAATAACATTTATTAATAAAAATACATAAGAACCAGAACATACAGGGTCACATACATGATTATTAATTGTCTCTTGTTAACCAGAACATCCTGTATTTGGTTTTTGGACTCCATCATAGACCGTATAGTGCATTGAGGAAGCCTCTATGAAGCCACCCATAGTTTTAAAGCCCATTGTTGGCTGGAGCCATGTTGGAAACACTGACTCAACCTAACTTTGGTCCATCTAGTAAGAGGCAAAAAGGCAGAGCTGAGGCCTTTAGCATCCTCGCTAACAGCTACAGTGTTCCAGCCTGTCAGTCAAGTCAGCCATACAGAACTAATGACCTAAGAGAAATGATCCACTCAGACTAGACACGTCTTTGAACCAGGCTGTAAACATGTTGATTTATGCAGTAAATCTTTGAATGGGTGTGTATGTGGTTTATGTTGTTTCTGCACACAGCTTCTAATGGACAGTCAAACAACTGCAGTTTGTAGCACTCCCGTATTAGCTTGCTGGTGCTGCAGTGCAGGCTAAGAAGAGACGACATGGACCTGTCCTTCCATCCATCCATCGTTACGGGGAATGTAAGATATATCTCCAGTAAGATGGACGAGCTAACGATGCTAATCCAGCACCAGCAGGAAAACCAGTGGGCAGGGCAACATCATGCTAATCACAGAAACATGGCTAACAGTGCTAACAATGGACACAAACGACACATGGGAAGGATTTCACCTTCACAAAGTGAGACTGAACAGACTAGTGAAGAAGACCAGCTCAGTTCTGGGCTGCCTTCTAGACCCTCCTGACCCTCTGGACCAGGGGTCGGCAACCCGCGGCTCCGGAGCCGCATGCGGCTCTTTAGCACTCCCCTTGTGGCTCCCTGGAGCTTTTTCAAAAATGTGTGAAAATGGAAAAAAAATGATATTTTGTTGTTGTTGTTGTTGTTTTAATATGGTTTCTTTAGGGGGGGAAAGCTGACACAAATATCCTTATGCTGTAAAAATTAATGCAATAAATACTGAATTTCAGAATTGCACCAAATAGCAGAATTGCGTCATAGCCTGCGACACACAGTACAGGTGGCTGTTGTAAACAAACGAGGGTGTGTCACGGGCAATGAGAAGGGAAAAAGAGAACGACTGCTGTTGAGAACAGAAGATTAAAAGAAGAATGGACAGAATCGTTTGCTTTCATTGCCAGTGCTGAAGGACTGCCTGCATGTTTGATTTGCAATGAGAAGTTGTCAAATAACAAGAAGGGCAATTTGGAACGACATTTCCAGGTAAAACATGCTATATTTGCAGCCGAGCACCCAGTTGGGACTGAGAGAAAAAGTGCAATTGCAGTAAAATTAGAGGACCGTAAAAATAGTTTCAAGAAGTGGATTGCATCTCCAAACTCTACTACTGCTGCAAGTTTTGTTGCAGCCCGGGAGATAATAAAGCGTGGGAAACCATTCACCGATGCTATTCTGCTATTCCGCGGTGCTCAACCCAATGATACCTCAGGGCGCCACACTTGTATTTCTATAATTTAATCAATGCAACAAAACATAAAACATTAATATTGTAATGGAAGTTAAACTTGAAGCACCAAATATCGTACAGCAGAGTAGTCACGCGGTGCGTCATTCTCTCCAGGATGTGCTGCCAGGAAAATAAACATTTAATCATGAATGCTCATTTTTTATTTGTAGCCTACTTAGTCATTTTAATAATAGGCTTATATAGCTAATATACTGACAGCCTATGTTGCCTTCATATTAGGCTTATAGAAGGCTTTTAATTTTTTGCGGCTCCAGACAGGTTTGGTTTTTGTTTTTTTGGGCCAATATGGCTCTTTGAACATTTTGGGTTGCCGACCCCTGCTCTGGACCCTGTGGACCCTGTGGACCCCTTGGAGGTGGAGACTGACTCAATGATGGCCAAGCTTTGGTCTTCGATAGTCAACACGTCTCACCTATTTAAGAAATTTACCTGTATGTTATCAATTTGTGCACATTTAAGACGTATTTATTGGTTCTTTACAAATTTCTTGTGGTTAAATAATCCTGTACAATTTTTTTTCCACTTACACTTATTATATTATTCTATTTATAGATTCTTATTGTAATGTTTGCACTATCTGCTTTCTTGTTTGCTGGTGTATCTCTGCAAATTTCCCCGTTGTTGGATAAAGGGATGTATGTATGTATCTGTTGGATTTCCAGTTTGATTTGGTGTTTTTATTTTAAAGCTCCTACCTGTGTTTTATCTTATTGGATACATTACGAGGTAATGTTGGCAACCCTCATCACATCCCATTGAATCAGCTGATCTGGAAGCACCAGCTGAGCTCAGAGGTTGAATTATGCTCCTCATGTTCAGAGTCCTCAGTCCTGGATCTGACTCTGACCTGCAGTCCCTTCACTCCCTCTTTCCATTTCTCCATCTATGCACCGTCCTGTCCTCTCACTAAGAGACACAAAAATAATCTGAACTTTTCACTCAGCTTGGAAAAGAAGGTGAGATTCCAACCAGAGCTGTGAGGAGACACAGAGCAGCCTTGGGCTGCACTGCTTCCTTAAAGTTACTCCTGTAGCTCTGCTGCAGTTGTTGGTACACAGACAGCATGTACTTGAAGAGACTACCCTGTGTCTGTTTTCTAACTTCACACAGTTCAAACTCCAAAGCACTCAAGTATCACGCGATGGAAGTCTCTCGTATCAGCTGGAGCGGCAGTTTGGAGAAAATGGCCTGGATGCAGTTTGAGTGACGGGTCACAGATCACAGCGAGTTCATCTCTGCAGCCAGCTGAGCGTCAGCAGCGCCAACGAAGACAACAACAAGTGTTTTTTTTTCCTGTGTGCTTCCACCGCTGCCGCCGCCGGTGGTGATGAAGTTGCAGATTGGGTGAAGTGGATCGCCCGGAGCCACGAGTCCATTTCTGATTCTCTGCACAAAGTGTGTCTCCTCTGTGCTGTTTGACCGAGCCAAAACAGACAACACAGAAGAGCGGGGCTTTAAAAAGCGCTTCCCACCACTCTCACCATCCCTCTCTTTCTCTTTCTCGCCCTAATTCTCTCTGCTCTCGCTCGCCCTCCTTTTCTGTGAACCCTCACAGCCCAATGTGTGTGTTAGAGAGTGTGTGTCTCCCTTGAGCGAGCTGTTAAGTGCAGTCTCCAAAAAAACTCTACAAAAGCCCATTTGCAGTCAGCTAGATCCTCACACACACACACACACACACACACACACACACACACACACACACACACACACACACACACACACACACACACACACACACAGTGTCACAAACACGCATAGACACATGTTACATCCACACACCGAGACCCTCACACTTGCTCACACGCACACTTTTCACACTTCCCTCTGGGCAAACAGGGCAGAGTGGCAGAGGCGAGGCTGGGATAAATGATACAATGATATCCAGGCCTGACTTGTCAGTGGAGCTGAGAGAGAGGAGGAGGAGGAGGAGGATGAAGGGCAGGAGGGGCGAACGGTGGCAGCTCTGAATACAGGAATTATTCTTCATCGTCTCACACCGTCAACGCACATTACGCTCAAACTCTCGCCTGGCAACGTGGAGAAGGGAAGAAAGAGAGAGAGGTTTGAGGAAGAGGAGGAGGAGGATGGTGGGCGCTCGCTGAAGGGCAGATATAATGACCACACTCTGCTTTCACACTCGCCGTCTCTTCTCTCAGCACCATACTCTCCGGCCTCACATTCCCTTTTCTGTTCTTTCACTCTCTGTCCCTGACGTCTCCCCCCCACCCCTGCTCTTCCTCTTCCTCTGCGTTTGTTCTCTCTGTCTGTCACGGCAGCACTGAGTAGCTTTCAGGGAGAGAGTGCACTCATTTGCTCTCTCTCTCTCTCTCTCTCTCTCTCTCTCTCTCTCTCTCTCACTCTCTCTTTCTTCTCTCTCTTTGGTTAAAGCGAGGGGACAACATGGCCCTCCGGGCATGTCACAAAATGATTAACTAATAGTTTTGAGTTAGTCAAGTATCCAAATGGTGTGTGTGTGTGAGATTTTCTGTGTGTGTGTGTGGTCTGTAGCGTGAGCGCCTCAGTCTGTACATTAGTCCCGCTATTGAGCTCATAGTCACACTTATGTTTGGTCCAACATACATACATGTAAGCTGAGAGGCAGCTGGAAGCTGCAGATTGGACTTCAACACGTCAAATGAAGCACTTTGGTGTGAGTCTCATCCTGAGCAGCCGTGTCTGATTCATTTTGTCTCCGTCAGCTCTGAGGACAGACTCATGACGAAGCAGACTGGCATGCTGAAAACCTAAACTATTACGTTCACTCGAGGAAACCAAAAGCAGACCCGAGCCGCTCGTCAGTGTCTTTTCCTCATCTCCACCAGGCCTGAAGATCTCACTGACGTCCTGTAAATTCACATCTGACAGTTAGTGCTTGACCGCAGCAAGACAGAGATCTTATAATGTCACCAAGAGTTCAGATTAGAGTCAGTTTTATGTCCTAAAAAAGACAGAATGGAGTGAACACATGTGGGACAGGAGCGCGTATTCATGGGAAGTGGAACCAAAAGATCAGAATCACAAACAGCTGAAAAGACACAAGTAGGTCTGTTGGAGGGATTTCATCAGTTTTCTTCACTGCAAGGATAAAAAAAAAAAAACCTGTTTAGAGGGAAGCTGTTTAACTCGGCAGAGCCAGTGTGAGTTAACACACTGAAACGGATGCGATCCAGTACACGGTACCTTAAAACAGACCCAGACTTCATTTACAGGTTATGAAAAAAAGACCTTAAAAGAGAAATCCAATTCAGAGATATGAATGATACTTAACAAGAAACCACACACACGTAACAGAAGCTCAAGAGAGCAGAAACAGTGGCCAAAGGGTACCTCAACCTCAGAGCTTAAGAGAGCTAAAAAAAAGTATCATGTCAATGTCAATGTCAGCTTTATTTATATAGCACATTTAAAACAGCCAGTAGCATACCAAAGTGCTTCCCAGTAAAATAGGCAGAGACAATAAAAGAACAATAAAAGCTATTAAAACAAATTAAAAAGAACAAAAAAGTATAAAATGATAAAAACATATAAAAGCATAAAAAACATAAATGAAAAATAAAAGACCCAATTAAAGTGACTATGGCCAAAGGCCAAAGTGAACAAGTGTGTGAGCAGACAAGTTTTAAAAGTGGTGAGGCTATTTGCAGTGCGCACAGACAGAGGTAAAGCACTCCACAGAGTGGGAGCTGCAACTGCGAAAGCTCTATCTCCTCTAGATTTAAAAAAGACTGAGGAACGCCTAAAACCACTTGATCAGCTGACCTTAGGGCTCTGGAAGGCTGATGCAACCTAATAAGGTCGGACAACTATCCCGGGGCCAGCCCATCCACATTTACCGCGCCTTCTCTGGCATCTCTGGGAGGTAAGGTGGAGAGTAGGATGCCTCAGAAACGCAGAGATTTCCTCGAGGTGTGGAGGTTCCCTCACCAACTGGTCATACTTGAGGTGACCGAAGAAGCTTTCAGTCTCAAGGAGAGTATCACCATCATAAGTGAGGATAGATGATACCTCTTGGGAGAGCAGGTAAATCACAACACACACAACAGACATCAGGACACCATACCTGACTGAGTGTCACCATCTCTGCCATCACAAAATGGTATGATCCTGTATCTTCACATGTGATTGGCTGCGTTGCTGCAATGCTGTCAATCAAAACAAAGTTCTGCTTTGAGCAGAGCTGAACGACTGAGTGAGAGTTGAGCAATGAAAGGAAAAAAGCTGGGAGCTGGCTCTTCTGATTCACTACGAAGCATCGGCTTAAAGAGCTGCATCTTTTGAGTGTGTCACATCTCTCCTCCATGCAGATTTGTAAACTAAAAGGAACTCTAAAGGGTACCTAAAAACAGACCTGCAAGAACATGAAGTACACACCCAAACAAAGACGTACCTTCAAAAAGAGCCCAAAGAGCCAGAAATATGTCCTTTACAGACACTCTCTAAAAACAAAACGCTAATAACTGCAGTAAGTCACAGGGTACCCTGACACGGACATAAATGTGTCAGAACGAATGACACCTGAAGCATGACACATGACTAAAGGGTACCTAGAAAAAAAACAAACCCACAAATTACAGCGTAAGAAAAGGATCCTTAAAACAGAAGCTTCAAGAACCCTAAACACCCCAGAGGGCACCTCAAAACAGACATCAATATGTGCAACGCAGAGGAAAAAGTGACTTACACTACATTACAAAGTGTTTGTTTTAGATTTTAATTTTAGACAGAAAGAAAACAACTCCACAAATGAAAAAAAGTATCTTTTATGATTTTAAAGGTACCTTAAAACAGACCTCAATGTGTGAGGGAAAAAAGTGCAATATTTAAGATGCTAAATCAGACCTAAAAACAGATCATTTGTCAGAAAAGTTCTTTTCTCCCATGATATATATATAAAAAAGCTGAAATTATACCGTACAAAGGTATAAAGACAGTATTAAAGGTACCCTGCAATGGACTTGAACTTGATTAAAAGAGAACAGGACCCTTAAGGAAACCAGACTCTAAAGGGTCTCTGGAGTTCACTTAAGTTTACTCCACCACATTCATTGCTGTTTACAAAACGGAAAAAGTCGCTCCCTGGGGAAATGCTTCTTTAATTTCATAATTTACACTGTAATAAACGGGTTTCAGTGATGAAAGTGGTGCATTTAATAGAAATTAGCTTCTATCTGATCACATCTCACTGCCGACGTCAGCAGGTTGTTGTCTGATTGACTCTTCTCTCATGTTGTTTACACTATGGATGATCAGCAGGGAGAGTCTGTCCGTCCATTCGGGCTCGTGATGCTGCATCCAGCCACCGGGGTTCACACAGCGTGCATGCATGTTGCTCTTGTTGGAGTGTGTGAGCAGATCTGAAGCCAGCAGACGTCTGCACTGATTGATAGGAAGAGAAAGACCTCCAAGCCTGCTCTCCGCCCCCTCCCCTCACCCACCCTGAGTGTTGTTGCTCTTATGATGGGTATCAGCCTACTAAAACAAAGCTGAATAGCATAGAAACTAGCCAGTCGGCGGGATAATAGCTCTGCTTTGTGTGAATGGAGCGCTCGGCCAATTCAAATACAGGATGTATTGTAGCAGCATTAAATCACACAGCTGTCTGAACAGGCGTGCAGACTAGTTTCCATGTTTCCTTAATAGACCAATTAATGAGGTTTTCTATGCCGGGATATATATAATAGCTAATCTTAAAGAGGCTATTCATTTTTGTTATAATGGAAAAAAAATGATGTCTTTATTTTTTTTAAAAAACCCCTCTACAGTGTGTTTGCATGACTCCAAGCTTCAAGAGAGCTCATAGCCAGTTACTTCACTGTGATTTGACAGAAGGAGCACCAAGCTTTCTGAGCGTTCAGAGTCCACCTGCTCAGCTCCTCCTAAAAAGGATCTCCTGCTCTACGGGTTAGGTTACAGGCTGAGCCTCTCTCTCTGAATCATGTTAGGAGCTTCTGGTAGCTCAGCATGAAGTGGATCTGATCTGTGGGCTCTCTGTTTCTGACAAAACGTCAGCGCAGAGGGCTCCAGATCATGTGAGGACAAATTCCAGGCAGAGAAACTCTGGACATTTATCATCAATCTGTGATGTTTGGTGCATTCCAGGGATTACTGCGAGATAATCATGGTGCCATTCACTTTTGAAACATCTCTTTACCTCACCTCACCTCAGCTGCTGTTAGATACCTCAGATATACTCCTGTAGAGGTGAATAAACTCTACATGACACATTCAACTTTTTCCTTTAGATTTATGAAGATGATTCTGAATCAAATGTTTCTCTTACTATGAGGACACTTGATCCAACTCCTCAGTATGGAGAGATGCTATTGGCTGTCCCAGAAGTTAATAAAAGTTGCTAAATGATGGCATCCTCTAACTTGCATAACAAGTAATTTCCATCTAATTGCCATGGACACTGTAGGAGAGAGGACTAACATCATAGGAGAGAAAGAAAGCATGTAAAAAGCACTGTAAATATGTTTATAACAATAGATGAACTTTGCTCTGTTGATTCTTGTTTTTTCAGCAAAAGTGACCCAAAAGAGATAAACAGAAGTGCAGTTCATTTGCATAACAGTCGTCTACTCTGGCTGCAGCTTGGAGGGACTGCTGGGAGTGAGGGGTCCGCCTGTGAGTGTTTGGATAGGGGAGGGGCTCAGCACTCGCTGCTTTCATGTCAATCTCCAAATTCCAGAAAAGTCGCTAGATTTGTCGCTATCTGAAAAGAGTCTCTAGAGAGGTCTGAAAAGTCCTTAATACAGTGAAAGTCTTAAGTTGGCAACACTGCAGGCACCCAGCACTTCTCAGCCTCACAACATGTACATCGAAACACTGTTTACATGAGCAGCACATAACATGAGTTCTGTGTTGGGCTGGTGAGATTCATCCGACTTTCTGAGCTATAGATCTGATGGAGGCTTTCTGATTAAAATTTTAGCAGCGCTAAAAATCTGACATCCATGTACACCATGAATGCACCTTTACCTGTAGCAATAACGCCGGATCATGTAAATAAGTCTAACTAACAGAACATTAATCCTCTGTTTTATCTGCGATGTTTGTCGCCTTTTGGAGGGATAATGGGGGGGGATCGCAGTCAATAAGAATCTGAGGGGGACATGTCCTTCCCTTTCCCTAGTACCATCTGTGCGCATGCTTGAAGCTGCTTCCTTACATCACCTGTTGATCCCACAGGTCTTCTCCCTAAATTCAAAAAGTGATCATGTCTTTGAACATATGGCTCAAACCCTCTGGGATAATCTTCCTGTGCAGGTCAGGAGTCTAAATATGATGTTAATGGAGCTAAAACGTCAGTTTAAACACTTTGATTTTTATGCAGCAAAGTAAGATACTTCATAAAACCCTGTCAAAACAAGAAGTGCAACATTTTACTTCTATGTTTCTAATCAAACTATAACCTGCTGTATGTAAAACACTAAGATCTTACTACAGCTCCATGCACATTTCAGTCTCTCTGATGCAAAGCTTCAGCAGCATTTCTCAGTTCTCTGACAGCGTTTCTAACACCTTAACGTGTGACGCTCATGCTCCTCGGTGTATGAACCACCTATGACTCGAAATTTCACACCAGAGTAGCAAGATGCAAGATAATTGTGCCACAAACAAGCCTGGAAAATCATCTGAAACACAGCGTCTGTGTCTGACGCAGACAGGAGGGTCTGTTCCAAGAAAGCAAACTTTATGGTTGATGGTTTCAGGTACCGTGATACAGATTCAAGGGGATTTTCTCAACATAATGGTCATTCTTATTACCCTGAATAAAAATAGTGATGCTGTTGATGTTCTTAAGTGGACTTATAACAGCTGCCACTTCAGAAACAGACTTTAAAAATTCAGTTTGAGGATAATTCCCCGAGTTGTTTTGGAGAAAACTCCCCAGTCTTTGGCGTTGAACAGAAAAATAAAGAGTCGATGAACCAATTACTGCCCACAGGGACTAATAACTGAAGCAATCATGGTGCTGTAGAAATGAGTAACAGTAATGAGTAATGTATTGCATTCTTCCAGTCAGGAGCCAAACTCTGCTCAGATGCTTACAGGAGATTACAGGCTCTTAGCAGCTGCCAGTGGCATTAAAACAATAAAGCATTATACCTGATAGGTTAGGCTAATATACAGCGCACATTCATCAAATGGAAACGGGAACACCGGGTTCAAATGGAGAATTAGAATGCTATTAAAGCCCAACGCTGCCTTCTTTCATATCGATTAACAAATGGAGTGGAAGAGATAAGCAACATGATGACGTCTCTGAGATAAAAACATACGTTAGGAAGCCTGTGTGCATATTCAAGAGGAAACCCTCAATCCACACCAACAAATTACATCAATGGATACTTTAAACTCCCTCTAAACTTCACACACACACACACACACACACACACACACACACACACACACACACATACACACACACACACGTAGAGCAGCATATGGCCACAGAGCGAGTGTTTTCTCTGACGTGATAACATCAGCGGTCCGATGGAAACCTCCCAAAGCCTACATACAGTCAGTAACCAAGCCTGAAACATACACACCAATTATTAAGTCAGAGAGCCTGTTTGGACCGCCGGCATGCTCATAAATAATTACGTTATGAGAGGAAGTGCAGACAGTCACATGGGTACAGAAATTAAAAACACATTCTCACTCCAAACTTGTCAAATACGACAGCTTGCACAGAGGCTTTACGCTTCAAAATATGAAGATTCAGGTAAGTTTAAGGAACTTATTCTTTGATTTAGGACTCCCTCAGCCATTTAATAAAAAGTAATATGGTGTTAAACTGAGTCCATGATTTACAGCATGATTTAATGGATACATGAACAAGACCACCATGACCGATCAAATAAATCTTCATTTAATGTGCTAACTCAAGACGCTTCCCAAAAACATGAACAGCTCCACACCTGCTGATGGAGTCTGAGCTCATCTTAACCCACCATGGACAGAGACCTGTGCAGCATTTAGTGAGTCACAGAGGGAAGAACAGACCTCCTTTAACAGACAAACCTCGAAACCTGGATCTGAACGAGACACATCAAACAGATATCTGCTGACGCCGTGTTGGAGTTAAAGAGAGAGATGCAAAGTGTCCTGGAGTAGGTGTTGTAGCAGTGATGATGCCGCTGAGACTGATACAGCTGTAGCAGTTGGAGTCTGTCAGGTCTGCAGCAGCAGGCTGTCTACAGGAATGACTGGAGATGATTCTAAGCTAGCTATGGCCATAACCTTAATTTTAAAATGCTCACATGGGTAATAAACAAAGGGAGATTAAAGTAATTATTTTATTGTTTTCAAATGATTCAGAGTCCGTTTGACAACCAGCTGAGTTGTCCCCTGTTGGTTATTAGAAAAAATGTAGGTGCGTTACACTCCAGCATTGATCTAAACTTTGAAAACCAAGGCTCTGTCTATTTTTTATTTATGGACTGTGGTTGAAAGAACAGCTTAATTATAAATTAAACATCAACATTTGAGATCTATGATAACTGACTTTATAGACATATGTGCAGAATATAATGTTTGCCAGATTTGCAGATTTAAAGGTAGTTAAAAGACACATACATACACATATCCTTTCACCTATACAAAAACAAAACAAAACAAAACAAAACAAAACAAAGTCTATAATGCCAAACTCTGCAGCAACAGGACACTGGCACCGAACCCTGGACTTCCTGCCCAAGAACTACAGCCTCTGCACAACCACTGAGCCGAACCTCCGCAGGGTCTGCAGGGCGCCCCCCTGCATGCATATTCTGTTCATACATATAGTATATGGGGGGAGGGATCTCTAATAAAGCACAGGCCCACACATACACTGACACACATACATATACATGAAGTGCATACATGTACACTTGTGCATTTACTCTAATATAAACACGCTATGGGAGTATGAGTGTACTGAACATGCCTGTATGTAAGCTGCACACACACACAAGCTGTACAAAGATATATCAGAGAGTCCTGGAGTAAACAAAACACATGCATCCACACTGTGTCCCACACACACACTCAGGGCACACACTCAGGGCACACACTCGGGGCACACACTCAGGACACACACTCTCAGGACACACATTCAGTGCTGATAAGACCTCCCTAAATATTTGTGCTGAGTGGAGCACTAATGGAGCCAGCTGAGTCCTGTGCTGCTCACACTCTCTCTCTAATATTCCTGATATTATTATTGTTATAATTATCATGACTCTCAGTTTCTTTGAGCTGTGATCCAACGAGCTGAGATGGTTATGACCCGGTTTAGTGTGGGTGGTCTTCTAGCACCCTGAACTCATCAATCAACCAAACTGAACCCAACACAGGAACAAATACAGCAGTGTTGGTACCAGGAGTCAAGGATATTATTCACCGCCTGAGTCACAGACTGACCGACTCATATCAGGACGGCCTTTACAAGGAACCCAGAAAGAAATCCAATTCACTCAATAAGACAAAAAAAACCCCAACAGTTTAATTGTTTGGTTGGAGTTTGTCCTTGAATATGTAAACTTAGTTTTGAATTCAGGCGGCTGGCCTCGCGGTTTATCAGAGGTTACTGGTTTAACTCCAAGCCTCATCATCTGCTGCACGTCTTCCCTCACTCTCTACATTTCCTGTCTTTCTTTGGCTGTCCTGTCCAAAAAGTGCATGAAAAATAACTAAAAAAGAGAAATAACAGTTCAAATAAAGAGCTTATTTGGATGATTCTATGATCCATTCATCCAAACGTAAAGGACTACCATATGTCTTCTATCTAATCCATCCACAGCTCTGTAATTCTGCATTGTGGAAGGTTTTGTGGTGCAGAAATGTGGATGCTGGATTAAAACAGCAGCTAATGACAGTTTCTAACCATCAGTCTCTGACACCGAGCTGCAAACACTCGAATCATTCAACAAGGCTCTGAACCAAGCTGCAGTCTATCAAAGCAGAAATCTGTTTAATCATAAAGATGCTTTTGTGAGTACGTTGGTTGGAATTTTTGTAAAATGTCCAAAAAGAAACTGGCAGAAAAAACATCAGAGCGATGAAATACTGACCCAGATTTTAGAGCTGGTACAGAGTTAAAAATCTCCGTAAAGCCTTTTTGTTTCAGCCAGATTAACACCGACACCACTGAATGATGGAGAAGTTTACATTTCCTGCAGGAATCTGGTGTTTCTTTCATCTGCACTGCGAAAAGTCAGCTCTTAAATCAAGCTGTGAAAGAATCAGAAGATGGAAAATCTTACCTTAAGACTTACCTACAGATTTAAACAGATTAATTTAATCACCAAGATTTTAAACGTGAGTAAAGATACCAAATATGCATCTAAAAACCCAAATTAAGCTGCTGTGAGGAGTGTATATCTGGTTATTAAAGGACTGACATGATTCACTTCATGAGCTGTAAAAGCAAACAAGACAATCTGAAATAAAAACACCTATTTCTACAAAGTATCTCTCAATGAGGTGAGGGATACAAGTATCACTTCTGTTGCAGAGATGAACACAGAGAGGTGTGTTAATACACTCAGAAAGTGAAAATCAAAAGTAAAAATAAAAAAGGAAATGAGAAATGAGAATTAAGAATAATAGTAATAAAAAAACTGTACAAACTTTTACTGAAAAAAAATGGTTGCTCTGAATTATAGCACAGTAAAGGAGCTTAAATATGTGAGATGTGCAGATAAAGCATTGAGATGAAGAGAAGAGACTCATTTATGTATCATATTCTCACACACCGATAGTTTAACCCTGAAGTTCCAGATGCGAGTGCAAACAAAAAGTTCTCTGATTGGATGAAAACATTTAACTTATTGTTCAGTCAGAAGTCAAATGCGCTACAAAGAAACAAACAAATAAATTATTGAAAGCATTTAATGCCGTTGCAATCAACCTGAAATTTCACCAGAATAAATAAAAGCAGATGACATTTTGTGTTGAAAGTGAAAAATGGTGAACAAAATTACTCATGGGACTGAGACAGATTTACTCACCAAAAAAAAAGAAATACACACTTTCTTAGAGTAAAGAAATATATTTTTTGTAATCATCATCCTGAAATTCTATCAAAAAATTCAAAGGGTGAACAGCATATTGGGGACAAGGACGACCTTCAGGAATACAAATGTTTAGGGTTTCTGTTTAGTCAAGACATTAGAACAATCATCTCACATTCAGACGCTCAAGTCTCTTTTCCCCATACTTCCTGTCTCTCTTCAGCTGTCCTATCAAAAAAAGTCAAAAACAACCCTAAAAATGTTAAAATAAATGTGTAAACAAACCTTTATAAAGGCCTGAAGCACTGCTGATGTCTTTGCACCGTTTTTCTATCACGCTTATTTTGATAGTCATTTCTATGTTTTAATTTGAGTCTGGGACCTTTTAATATGCCCAGTACACATTTATTTATCATCTGTTTATTTATTTATTCGTAATGTTGTTTCTGCTAACCTCTCCAAGGTGCCCAGTGTTTATTTTCTCTGGTTTTATTTATCATAACTTAGTGTCTGATTGGTTTGATTTCTGATTGGACTGTTTTTTTTTTTTTAATCACTGCTGGATTTTATTGTATTTGTTGAATCATCTGTATTGTGCAGTGTGTGAGTGAGTGTTTGTCAGTGCGTGACGCTCATTGAAACAAATTCCACTCGACAGCGTCATCATGGCGATAAAGTTTTGAATCATGAATCTTGAATCATCCCCATTTTGTGTTTAATTTTGCATTTTTTACAGAGTATATTTACAGCATGTTTAGTGTTATTGAAGCCATTCTGACTTTTTGCAGCTGGGTCATTCATTTGCAGATTGTTTCCATGGCTCCATTTGTTTTGGATTTGGCTGGTTTTTAGATTTGTAGCTCTCCTAATGACAGCCGTTCAGGCTGCTGCGGATCGACCTTGGAGAAAAGGACACAGCTCAAACTGTCTTTGACCAAACTTTAGTGCACAGCAAACCTCAGAGTGGGGAGGTAAATATTGAAAAACAGTGTGTTGAATGTTGTGTTTTCCAGCCATCAGTGTGTGTGTTTTGTGTTTTCAGACTGAAATTAATTTAAGGCCAGTTGGTCAAACATAAATTTCCTTCTAACTGAATTGAACATTTTGCTATTTAATGACACAATGACAATCAGCTCTCTGCACCAAAGATGAGGACAAAAAGCTCCAGGACCACTTAAAGAAGGGAGTATCATGACAGGCCGTGATGCAAACAGACACAGACAGCAGCTTTGTCCCCGAGCGGAGACACACCGGGTCGTGTTGAGCGCTCGTCCACTCTCCATATGGCTTCAATGGAATTTATGTTGGGCAGCCACCAATAAGCCAAATCTAGTTAGCAACATTATATCATTGGAGCCAAATCTAATTTCAGCCTCAGTGTGTTTTAGTCGTCAGTGACTCTCTCTCTCGCTCTCCCCCCTCCTCCATCCTCTGTTCTCTCTCTCTCTCTCTCTTTCTCTCTGTCCATCCGTCCATCTCTCTATGTGAGTGTCACCTGCCCTCCGAGCTGGCGACGCTGGGTCTCGGCCTTAGCGTGAGAGCCCCATTACCCTGACTGGAGGCTTTGTTTTCCCTGTGAATCTGCGAGAGTGTGAGCATGTGTGTGTGTGTGTCTGTGTGTGTGTGTGTGTGTGTGTGTGTGTGTGTGTGTGTGTACGTGCTGGAGGAGAATGTCAGAGAGACGGTGATTTGTTACATCAGCTAGCATTCCTGCTCTGGGATCCTGTGAGTGTGTGAGCACAGACACATATCGAGGGGGAGAAAAAAATATCCTGTTTGTTTCTACGTTTCCGTCCAAATCTGTTTACGTGAAATTATTTGGCGGCAAATAGTTTCTGAAGATGATGAATCGCCGTGGAAGTGCATAAATAATGACATAGGCGCGGTTGAAAGGGATTGTATATAAAAGTTTGAAAAGCTCGCAGAGATTTCACTCAACAGTTGCAGGGAAACACACGACAGGGAAATTGATGAGGGGAATGTGTGTATGAGTGAGGTAAGAGTCTGTGTGTGAGTGTGTGTGTGTGTGTTTGCAATCAAGTTCAAGGTCTATGCTGTGTGTCTGAGCACCAGGGCTGCAGCTCCAAGCAAATGGAGACACTGAGCAAGATACCATCTGCCTCTGCCCATCTCACGCCAAGAAACACACACATACACACACACACACGGATCCAGACGGCCTTTAAACACACCGTATACAGCTCCATTCACAGCGGAAACACTTCATGCACACATATTTACATGGAAATCCCAGCAACTGTGAATAATTAATTAAAGGCAACAACTCTGGAGAGGAACAAACTGTCACATCCATCCACAGGGGGAAAGTTTAACTCTGGATCACACATGACGGGAACGTCATGTAGACAAGAGAACGCCAGAGGAAATCAGATCCTAGGATTCAGGGCCAACAGGACGGTTTTAACATCACATTTAAGTCTTATGTTGGAAACCACAAAGAGTGAAATGAATGGAAAGCCGTCTGCTCTCTCTCTCTCTCTGTTTCTTTGCACGTTTCTCTGAAAGTTACAGACGCTACAGCTGTCTCTGCTAACAGCAGAGACCTCCTGTCTGTGTCACCGACTCTGACTTAGAGACTAAAGATACAGAAAGTCCTGAAAACTCCTGAGGATTATCCGTCTTTTCTCCCAAACCCCTTGTTTTAGCTCCAGACTGCTCACAGAGTACAGTCACACAACCCGCAAACTCCTCACCCAGTGAAAACACTTCAGTTCAAGCCGATGTGTCTGGCTTTTATAGATCCAGCTCATCATCTCAAGAGACAACATCCAGCTCTTTGGGACTCCTAGCTAACGCCTGCATACCGGTGTGTCGCTTCAGGAGTGAGATGAGAGCTGTTCTCATATCAAAGCCTCTTTCACATCTGCTCTCCTGACATTTTGTGAAGTTTCTGTCTCTCACAGCGCGAAGTGACTGTAAAGTTGATGGATGGGACATGGAATGAATCTCAGACGGCAGACAAAAATACAGCTTTTTAAATCGCATTGTTTGAACATTGCTTCAACCCCTGTGCTAGCCCATTCCATAATTTTACCCTAACGTACCGAGACACATAACCCCTAAGTGTTGATTACATCCTGTGAGTTATTAAGTTCGTTTTTCCCCTTAGATTGTAACCCCCTTTTATTTCCCCCAATTTTTTTTTGAACATTTAATGGTAGTAAGTTGTTCTTTGCTTTGTACATTTTTTGTGCTGCTTGAAACTCTACGATGTCTATGATTTTTAATAATTTTGACTTTTTAAATAATGCGTTGGATGTTCCAGATATTTAACATTATGAATTATTCATATTTTTATTAAATGACCAGAGAGTTCAGTGACATTTTGTATGTGTTGCCCCAGACCGCCGCACAGTAAGTGAAATATGGCAGAATAAGGGAACAGTCAAGAAATTTCCAATACGCCAACCATTGGCTTCAAAACTCTGTTAAAGATTGTGTAAGAAACATGATCATCTATTAAATGGGGGGCCACTTCAGGGGTCAGTCAGCTCAGCTTTCCCTGATTTAGAGCAGAAGTTCCAGCAGGAGCTAACAGGAAATATTCACCATGGTTCACAACATTCACTGCAATCGCTGCATTTAACATGGCTGCTCACTAAATATCAAAGATAACTAAAGGATCATTTTAAGTTGACAGAAACACAAGGATTTTATATTCACTCATTTAAACTGCTTATGAATATCATCTTTCATTTCTACCATGTCTGCTCAGACTAACCTGAAGGTTCCTGATCCAACAGGAATCAAACAAGCTGTCCATCATCCACCAAATCAGGTTTTTCCTCGCCCCCCATCAAAGTGACTCCTGACCATCAGTGTCACTCTCCCCTCACAGCAAACACAGGAGCATTTCCTTTGTGTTACAGTGCAGAAGTGCTGTGCTATTAGATTAGCCTGCAGAGACTGAAGCCTCTCAGTCTGAACCAACAAGTCCATCACGCTCCCCGTGGATGATGTGGATGATGTCTCCAGCACGGCTTGAGGCCAGGACACACTGTGTGTCAGGGGTGTATTTTGATGTAATGTGATCAGTAATGAATTTTGTGTTGCATTAGAAGGAGAGGGGGGTTGAGAGGCTATATGATGGAGGGGGGGGGGGGGGGGGGGGGGGTAGGAACAAGAGGCGACTGACTACGAGTGTCCGGGAGTCTCCAACATGTAATCTAATGAAGGAACATGCAGAAGGGGGAGGAGGGGGGCGGTAAAAAAGAGTGATGAGGAGACAGAGAGAGAGAAAGAGAGGAAGGCTACAAATGAGGTTAAATCCTGGAGGAGAGAAGGAGAAAGAAAGAAAGAAAGACAGGGACAGGCTAGGACGGTTTCAGGGGGGTGATAGTCGATGCTAAATCCATTAGGGCCCTGTGACCCCCCTCCCCCCCCACTCCCCTTCCCCGTAACCCTCCCCAACCCTGTGGCTGCATCTGAGGAGATACACCCCCGTACACGCACATGCACACACACACACGTACACACACACAGTTAAATCAAAGGAACTCTTGTTCACTTAAGGAGGGGGGAAAGAAAGAGGGAGCGCTGCCGCTTCCTAAACGAGTTAACCATTTGGACTGTCAGGGCCAACGGCATGTCTGCTCTACCTACACACACACACACACACACACACACACACACACACACACACACACACACACACACACACACACACACACACACACACACACACACACACACACACAGGCAGGAAGCTTTAAAGTAAAGCAAGGCATGTGTAGATATGCCAAACCTACACACTGTGAGACAACCAGAACATCCCCACTGGGGTGGGCTCATCCATCACCAAACCTTTACCTGGCAGCAGTGCATGCTGGGTAATGCCACAGTGAGGAAGCCTGGCCACTTAACAAGACATGTATCTGCACAGGGTGCATGAATTATTAGATCTGAGGTGGATTAGAGAGGAAACAGTGACCCAGATTATCTATGATGAGGTTTTTGTTAGTCTGGACTCGACCAGATTTCTGTTTAATGTTAAACTGATGTATATTTTGACCTTTGATGAGCAGTTGAGTTCCTCTACTAAAATCCACGTCTGTGTAAGAGAAGACATTAGAGGCTCTTTAATGGATGAACAAAATAAAAACAACGAAAGTATACAGAACCTTCAGTGTTCATGCCTCTAAAAAGTCATTTTAACTCTCTCTCTCTCTCTCTCTCTCTTTGCATATACAACACACTCCATATGAGCTGCAGAGCATCCTGAGTGCTGAAACAGATCCCTTAGACTAAAACTCATCGGCCTGCATCACAAGAAGATGAATTAATCTTTTGGGTGTTTATGTTTTCATTTACTCAACGTTATCTGTTAGCTGAAAGAAAACAGTCAGATACAGCTATTACCTGCAAAATCCTTCGTCTTTGAGCTAGCAATTGAAGGCTAATCTTTGCAGTTGCATCATGTAGAAAACATCATGCAACCAAATCACACCGCTATCATCTGAGCGCAGGTGACAAAAAAGCTCAATTTGCTTCCTGTAGCTGCATTTTAAAAGCAGAAAATCAGGAAAAGCCCTGATGGTAGCACAAGTTAAACACACACAAACAAAGTAACAAAATCTCAACTTTGTTAGACACCTGGAGGTACTGGAATAAAAAAAAAATACTGAAAACCACTGAGTGGATCTCACTGAGTGTTTTTTTTTTTTTTAAAAAAAACATTAAATGAAAAATAAACAAGAAAACAGCATTTTCATTGGTCAGATCTGCTGCCTGGATAACAGCATGAAGGTTACCCACAGATAGGAACCTGGAGGTGTGTGTGTGTAATGAGGTGTTGAATGTTCTTTCCCTACCTGTAGCAGATCCTACAATATCCCTGGATGGAGACTCAGACATGGCGTCGGCCAGCCTCTCCCTCAGTCCTTCATCGGTCGCGTCTGCAGACCCGATGTTGTGTCGCGGCACGCCAAAGCTCTCGGGCCAGCTTCCACAAACTTCCAGCAGGGTCACACCACGCCCGTCAAAAGCACCTACAAACAAAAGAAGCATATGTCAACAAGAAAGGTATTTAAAGGTCTGAGATTGGACATTTTTTTGTCCCCTATGAAAGTGATAAAGGCTTGAATTAAGGCCACAGAACAGTGCATCACATATTTCTGTGATTTGCAAACATGTGATCCTTTTGGTGGCACGTTAAAACCCCAAATCTTATCCTGTGCAGAAAGTTTGAAGAAATAAAATGATTTCTGCAATAATTTTACGTCAGTTGAATTTGTTTTATGAGTGTTTTTCTCTTTTTGTACAGACTCACTGACTCTTCTCTTCCAGCAGTAAAAACATCAATAAAACTTTTTCAACATCACAGAGTAAATTAATTCACAACACACATATTCAACTAAAGTTCAACAGATCAGCTGGTTAGAAGTCACACACCCACACACAAACACACACATGCACACACACACACAACAAACAACTTGTCAGCACAACACAATCTTCATGCCTGTCAAACCAAATCCACACAGACCTGCACTGCACCTTAATCTCTCTCCTTTCTGTCTGTCGTAATTTCTGCAATCAGAGAGATCTTGTGCTCTGGAGCCAGAAAGTCTGCAACCTGTTTCTAAGTGTGTGAATGTGTGTGTGTGTGTGAGTGTGTTTACATGTGACAAGCCAGTGAAGCAGGCAGGCATGCAGACACTTAGACAACTGGTTTATTCTATTAGTGTGTTCATTTGACGTGGTTGCTGTGCCGGCTCGCTCTGAGAGGTGATAACAGTTGAAGATTTAACAAACTGCTCCTGTGACCAAATCAACACAAACACATGATTCCTACTTATCCTCAGTATCAGCCCCACTCTGCATCTCTGTGCCTGTTAGCATCCAGGTTATATGTGACAGACAGAGGGAGATGGGCGCTAACGGAGGCAAACAGGCGCACAATCTCTCCACACTTCATCAGTTTGACTCTCTGCTGCTGGGAAACCCCTCTGAAGTGTTCAACCAAGTCTGTGAGAAAGGATCAGACTCAGGGAAATACTCACAGACACAGACTCAACTACCAACAGAACGAGATCTTCACAGGATCTGAACGAGACTTGCTCATTTAAGAACTTTTGAATTGAGCTGAAGGGAAGGGCCTCAAACACCATGGCCCCCAAACAGGTCTCCAGAGGGTTGGTCAATCAGAGTGAAGGTGTTTTGTGGAACAGGGAGCCTTAAAGGGACAGCAGCTTAAACAAAGTGTTTCAGACAGAGGCTGAAATAAAACTTTCTTAAACACCTAAGAGAAAAAAAAAGAGATTTATTTGAATTGTGAATTATGTAAAGATGCTCCGGGGGCGTCAGAGGGACAGAATAAAGGCCTAAAAGTACAGTACCCCCTCTTTAAACAACTAGTTAGGCTGAGGCAGCATTTTTATCATGACACCAGAAAACAAAAAATGACATCCCAACGCAACTATTCCCATGGTTAATACAGACTTCTGTTTGAAAGCAGACATGCGATGAAAACAGCTCATATTATGTCCGTCTGCTTTTTTTTTTTACCCATTGATGACGCTTTTATTTCTTCATCTGCTGATACTAACACCTGCTGCAGGAAACCTGACTGGGTCATGACCAAAAAGAGTGTTCTATAAAAAAACATTTCAAGCTGTTTTGATTCGTCAGAGGTGAAGAAGTGACATTTTAGGACAGCAGTGTTTTGAAAGTTGACGGCTTTTCATCCCTCAGAGGTGTTTTTGTGGTTTCTCTGATCGTTGTGAGCAATCGAAGCTGCTTCTTCCACTGTCTGAAAACATGATTCTTAAATCAGTTTCCACACAACAAAAACTGTTTTTGTCTTGTTTATTTTAAAAAGTCTGAGCACACTTATGAGCCACGTTAATCCAATATGTCAGTTTCAAGGTATTAGGGAAATTATGCCAAAACAATCTGCCAGTGGGGTAAGAAAGTCGATGTATTTGTTTCTTAAATAAAATTCTCCTAAATTCAAGAAAATTAAAAAGTCAACTTTCTGACTCTGTTTGCAGATTTTTGTTACTCCTTAAATCAATTCAGGTGGCATTTTTGACTTGTAATTTCCTGGGGGAAAAAATTCTGTAGTTTTCAGGTGAATCTACCATAAAATGGAGCCTTTAAAACACTTTTTCACTAGAAATAAGACAAAAACACACTTGCTGAGTTCTGTCTGTCTGCAGCTCAACAGACTTCTGAAGCCTCTACCCATAAAAACCTCTTATTCTTTGTCATCTGTTGAACCACAAGGGTTCATATCAACAGTTTCATGCTGTAAATACAACTCAATGTGAAACTGTCAGCCAGGAAACATCCGGTTCATCTGAGCGATGATTGACTTTCACAGACTCATGCTGAATAATTTCTTCTCTCTCACAGTTATGAAGCTCTGCACAAGCGTTTGACCTCCTAACCCGAATATTTACAGCTCTTCTCCTTCCCCTCTGAGCCGAGCAGAGCTTTCACATGCTGGATTGGTACGTCTTGTAAACACTTTGTGTCTCTGAGCCTCTGTCAGACATGAGGACAGATGCAGGAATGTCTCTGTAGCGGTCTTGTGGGTATCAGCAGAACCCTGAACCCTGGAGTGAGAACGCAGACAGGATGACATCAAAGGGAATGCAGAGACCAGGACAGGAGGGATCCTCTGTTCCTGGAAACATCAGAGCCCAAGTGCACAATCTGTGTGTGTGTGTGTGCTGGATGTACAGGAAGCATGAAGGGACAAAGATTTAGGGGGTTGAAATATGTTTAAGTACTCATTTTCAGGCAGACATCAAAGATGTATTGAATCCGTTATTTATTTTACAGATACAGTTTATTACTTTAAAATATGACATGAAGGAAAAGGTTAAAAAATCTTTGCAGAAAGAGAAACCTGGCAGTCAAGACATTTCTTAAAACAAAATCTGTTCTTATTTATTATTTTTTAAAGATATTTATTCAAACAAAGCATTTTTAATTTTATCTCAGGTCTCAAGCTTCTTGTTTTTGGAAGTGTAATAAAACAGATGATAACTTTCCACTTTGATGTTTTTTTACTGATTCTGAATTCTTAAAGCTGATTGGTTGAATCATAAAGGTGCCTTATAAAGACTTAAAGGTGTAAAACGACATCTTCAGAGCCAGAGTTTCCAGTTTTCAGTGTGCTACCCTTTACAAACACTGTGAGTCATTCATTCTTTCACATCCCGAAGAGAGAGAGAGAGAGAGAAAAGCACCAAAAGATGCCGTCACCTGAAGTTCATTTCTTTCCCTTATATGATATAAAAACCTTTAATAAGTGCAGTTAATCATTTTTTCTCTTTGAATTACAGCTTTGCTAAGAAAATAATTTTATGTTTTAAACACTTATTCTTTTCTATATCCTGAGTAAATTCTCTTCAAATTGTTATTTTGAAGTTGGTCAGATGTTCTTGATTTGATCTTGTTTAAGATCCTCAGGTGTGGAGGCTAAAGGTGACAGATTTTTTCATCAGGACCCCTCGATGAGTTGTCTTCTCATCGCCTTTTATGGTCCTATATTCATGTCACTGCATTTATTTTAAGAACATTTTCAGCTCTTTATTTATGTTCTTTTTTTAGAAAAAGTATCCATCCACTTATAATATTCTTATTACTTCTGATTCACTTATTGAATATGATCATTTCAGGTGAGTTAAAGGGATGCTTCACATTTACTTGTTTGCACATATCATGCCACACTTCATGTGACAGTATGCATGTTTCCATGACCACTTCTAATCCTGTTAGAGGAGGAAAATGGTTTTACTGTAATGAAAATACAAATAACTCAAGTTATACTTAGACTTATTCTGATGGTATTCTGATGGAGGATGTTTTGCATGTGCTCATTTTTTGTCTGTGTGCTTCAAAAATCACAGGAAGTGACATTTTCTTTCTCTGTATGCCATTTAATTTTTTTTTTTCTGGTTTTATCTAAATAAATTACATTTGTTGTGCAAGAGTGCAGAATTTGCTCCAGCTCTACAACACTAAGAGCTGTGTGCAGAGCTTTGTAAAGGTCGAATTAATGAAATTTTAAAGCCTGTAGGCATGAAGGCATGTAACAGCTCCACCAAATGCTCAGCTGCAGGTTGTCTCTGCAGAGGCCGTGAGCCACACTTCACTAAGCCGACATGTAAAGCTACAAAATTCAATTCAGCCTCACACACTTATTTAAGCTATGCAGCATCAGATCAAACTGTGCAGGACAGAATAACATCATAACAACACACACACACAGGCAGACACACACACACACACACACCTCTCAGGCTCTCACGGCTGGCTTTGATGGAAGTCTGCTGGCACTAAAGAGGAATCCTTTGAAAAATCAAGGCAGCACACACACACACAGACAGCTTCAGAAGAGCAGCAAAGTTATCAGGAAGCTAAACCTCTGCACATGTGTGTGTGTGTTTGTGTGTGTGTGTGTGTGTTCCCGGAGGGAGGTGGGTCAGTGTTATCACAGAGGGGAGCATGGAGGCCCGTGCAGCCTCTCGCCCCAGCATTAGCACCTGTCACTGGGCTGCAGCGGGGCTGAGACTGGCCAGGCCTCAGGGTGTGCGCACGCACGCACGCACACACACACACACACACACACACACACACACACACACACGCACACAGTAGTCTGCTCCCTGATAGCCGCTGAGCCGGGCAGATCAAAGATTTTGACAGCGGTGGTTTTCTGGATGATAAGAGCTCTGCAGAGGTTAGGAAGAGCTTCAGCTCTGAGCAACTTGAGTATCTGAAGACCAACGGAGACTTTCTATCACTGAGGCTGAGATGATGTCCTGCAGATTCAAATATGATGAAGATAAGGAAAACAATCATAATATTTAATCTTTTCTCAAAAAAAGAAAGATGCTTACGACACCTCACACATCTGACAGGAAGTTTTAAAGCGCCTGTGAGGATTCTATTAATTTACGAGATTATGAAACAGAGAAACTTTTTATGACGCTTCTCTGTGCTGAGACAGAGAACGTGACCGTCAGCACAGAGACTTGTAGCTGCAGTTATCAGCCTCCTTATCTCACTGAATGAAGTGTTTGTTCAGTTTCTGTCTGCAGGATGTTTCCATTCACTCTTTAACCAAAGCTCTGCATCAGAGTCACCTAAAACAGTGAGCTTTAGAGGTGTTATCTGAGGCAGTGGGAGGATGATAATGGAGGATGCATGTGAGACACAGCCTGGGTATTTGCAGAAAAAGAACAAAAACTTACTCAACAATGTTGGATTTAGCTTTGAACATTTTGCATCATTTTTTTCCGTCATCCTATCAGTTCATGTACGAGAATACATCGTCCACTTTCATTTCTGTGCATGCATTAATCCTGAGTTGACTCATTCAGAGAAATGAGACTCAGATAGATTTCTCATGTGTTCCTCCCCTCTAAATTCGCTGACTCGCAGTTTAACCTTTTTACCTTCTCTCTGAAAGTCTTCGGAAACAGAGGATGTGATGTTAGAGTAACACACGTCCTGAAACTCTTGCAGGATAAAAAGCTGTGGGGCCTCACAGACCGGCCCTTCTTACCCCTGCAGCCAGCGCTTCTTTCATTCAAGATTTAATCCGACTGCAGCAGCACGCTTTAGATGGCTCGTTAAATAATCTTAAGGAAGACACATGATGGAAAATTAAAGTGACTCTGAGGAAAACTTCAAACTAAAGTCACCACACAGATTTTTATAGACTTCAACATCACTAATTTCCCTAAAGACATAACATTGTCTGACGATTGTGAATTTTCCATCGACTGTCAGTGTTAAAATTAATCATCCTTCAGTTTGGCATCATTTTTTTCCATTTGTGAGTGGGCACAATTTTCTAGGATGAAACTTATTCACATGTAAGAACGTCTTCACGAATAGAGGGCATTCATAAAATTACGAGTTTGGGTAATTAAGAGGAAATAAAACAGATTTTACACATCAAAGTGTGTCATTACGCACTTTTGAACGAGACTTTTGAGCTCTGAAAGGATTAGTCTATGCCTCTGAGTCTCTGCTTTAAGATGTGTTTTATTCATCAATTAATTTGTAATTATTCTGGAAGTCTGATGGTGTAGTTGTAGTTTGTCCATTAAAATATTGACTTATAACTTTGAAAAGCAGAGTTGGCAGAACATTGTTCACTGTTTGTATCTTAACTTGACTTTGTGGTAACTTCACTACAGAGATGGTAACCTGGTAAATGAAATTAATGGGTGTCAACCCTTTCCTAACTCTGAAATCTGTCCCTGTTTGAAGTCTCTCTCTTCCAGAACCTGATTTTGAACAGGCCGGCTTGTTCAGACTGAAAAAAAAAAAAAAAGGTTCAGAAACTGAAAAGTTGGTTCACAGCTGGAGCAAAAAAAAAAGTTGGTTCCAGTTGAGCAGGAAGTCGAGGAAAGGCTGGTTCACTAGAAAGCACCAAGGTTTCGAGAATACAGAATGGAATCAGTTTCAGAACCAGTACCGTGCTAGTCTGAAAAACCACTATTTGATATTGATTGCAGGGACACCTGTGGTCAGAAGCTGTAGTGAGATAAAGACTCCATTTCCCATGAGCACCCACCATCATAAAGATGTGGCTCATGCTTGGGCGTGCATTTGAAATGGAGAACAGATCTTCTGTTTCCGCTTGACTTTGACAGCTTGATACTGAGGAACAACTTTAATAAATAACAGATTTTCATTCTGATAATCTCATTTCAGATTGTGGATTATAAACAGGCCAATATCAAAAGGAGAGACAATTTCCGATCACTTAAGCCCTGTTTCCACCAAGCAGTCTGGTATGGATCAGTACAGTTTGGTACGGGTCGGATGGTTTGTGTTTCCATAGCCAATCGTGCCCTTCTTGGTAGGCAGAGTGTTAGCATAATGCTGGTAGCCACATTAGCTACGTAATAAAGTGATGGCATAGCAGATCAACACAGGGAACACCACTAATAAATCCAACAAAGAAGACAAACTGTTTGGTGGCGCCGTTTTCCAAACAAAAAGAAAGTTATCTTTAGGAAGTTGTCTGGAGATTTAAACATGGCAGGATTACGTGTTGTTCTTTATTATCACTATCACACAGGAAGTGACGATTCCTTCCACCAATCAATGGACTGTGGTATTTATAGCTCCACCTTCTGGGATTGGATCGGTATGTCTGGCACCCCAACAGAAGGGTACCAAATAAAGGTATAGGTTGATAATTTGGGGACCTGTTCTGGTTTTAGTCAAAGGAAACAACATTAAATGTACAGAGTTCAGCTAAACTGAACCGCCTGGTGGAAAGGCGCTTTAGAAAGTCCTCACAGGGCCTTTAAAGACCTACATCTGAGACTGATAGAACAAAAGTTATCTCCCTCTCTCCCTCTCTCTCTCTCACACACACACACGCACACACACACACAAGGTGAGAGTGTAAAAGTCCGAGACCTCATACCTCCGTTTCTGAGTTACCTTTGCAGTTAACACGCTAATGCCCGGCTAATGCTAATTCAATTAGGCTTTAGTGCGAGGGGCTGATCGAACTAATTTCTTTATTAGGGGTGTTGTATAACATGTAATGGTGTGTTTGTGTGTGTGTGTGTGTGTGTGTGTGAGAGGGAGAGAGTGTACTGGTGCTGTTACTGGGAAAACACGAACAGTATGTTAGCAAACACGTTATAAATCAGGTGCTAGCTCAGGTGGGAAGTACATTGAGTTAGGAGTTCATTAAGCACACCTCTGAACGCTCAACATCCTCTGAACCAGATCCTCATGCTGTGTGACGCCTCTGATTCTCAGATTTCATTCAAAAAGTTTCAGAGAAAAGTTCAATCAAAGATCCTTCAGTGAGACTCATATCTTTGAGGTGTTAAATCCTTCCCATGAGAGCAGCCTGAGGAGCTACGGGACTCCAAACATCTCTGACAGAGAAGAGAGGAGCAACATCCGGTCCTGCAATCCAGACACCAGCAGGAGAGCAGGTGAGAGCATCTCTAAGCTGCTGATCTGTTTAAAGGTGAGTCAATGTCAATGCTCCGAGAGGGTGCATAGCTGGATGAAATATTCATGCAGAATTCCTGATCACCTTCACTGGAAATGTTCACTTTACTGTGAAATACAAAACAGGACAGGACAAAACAGCAGGATTCTGTCTGAAGTGGACCAGGAATTTAATTTTTCTGTTTTATGTTGATTCATTTAAGCTCCAAAAACTGAAATCTAACTGTTTGCATCTATTTTTTTTAGCAAAACTTCACTTTAAAGCTTCATCTTCTCTTCTTTAAGGAGCTGTTTTAGATTTCTCACCAGCCAAAATGGTTGATATGAGAGTCTATATGTTGTTACTCCTATCGGCAGATCTTTATTAAAAGGAACTTAGGCGTCATTTTTGTCTTTTGATATCTAGAAATAAAATGAGCATTTTTCCAGCCATATATTGGAGATATTAATCTTCATAGCACCTGCTCACTACACATGGTCCCCTACAAAGCTGACATTTACGGGTAAAAACAGAAAAGGTAAATAAATATTATCTGGTATATAAAAGTAACAATCTGAGTTTGTTTTTTTTTAGCAAATTGGTAATAAATAAGAATTTTTTTTGACACCCTGTTTGATCTTTTAACCCTTTAAAAAGTCTTTTCTGTTTTGTTTTTGTTCTCATGCAGCTGTGGAGTGGAGCGACCTTCATGATATCAGTGTTGGATGGCATTGAAAGGTCAGCGGTCTGTCAGTCTAATCCTACACTATATGTACACGGGAGCATGGTGCTAATGCAGAGAACACGCATTCAACCATAGCCAGGAACATTGACACCATTCACATGTTATAAAGATAACTTCACAGCAACACACTTTTAATAGCCTTTCACTGGCACACACTTTTCCATGACTGTGCTGTGAACCCGTACTGACATCCCTCCAGGCTGAGTGTGTGTGTGTATGTGTGTGTGTGTCAGAAAGACAGAAAGTGAGAGAGAGAGAGTGTCTCTGATATCCTCAGGGATACACGGAGAGTGCTAGCTAGCTGGCCGAGTAGGTTTGTGGTGCAGTGTTAGTGTTAATGGAGATGTAAGCTCACTGGATTAGCACCCATAGGTAGCACTGTGTGTGTGTGTGTGTGTGTGTGTGTGTGTGTGTGTGTGTGTGTGTGTGTGTGTGTGTGTGTGTGTGTGTGTGTGTGTGTGTGTGCTCTTGACAGGCAGGGCCTTTCTTTCATTACATTAAGGCCAGTGCTTCTAAATCATTTAGTCCCTTTGCAGTCTCACTGGTGTCAGCTAAGTGTTAGTAATCCCCATCAATACCAGACTCTGCCTCAAGGCACTTTACTCACTACCACACACACTCACACACACACATGCATGCACACTCCACAGCATATGGCATTCAGATAGAAAGACGCATTAACCTGTATGCAGTTAATTGCAGACGAGTCGCTGGACGACCCTGACGCACAAACACACACAAACACACACAAACACACTTGGCGCCCGCTAAGCTAATTCAAGGCATGTCAAATTAGTCAGCAAAGCTTTGCTCACTATCAGGCTTAATGCTTCAACAGCAAGCTATGGCCTGTGTGTGTCTGCCCCAACAACAGGCCATGCACACAAACAGAGCTTTACTCAGAGCTTAAGCCTAACACTAATATTTACACTCAGACCCTGAACTCCAGGACGGACCACTGAGTAATCCAGACGAGATTTTCTGTTACTCATATCTCTGTGTTGGAAAAAAAGGTGATGCTGATGTTTGGAATGACCTGAGAAAGAATGAATGAATGACACTAATTGTCAAAGCTCATAGATGATTTGGAAAATGATAATTAAAACAGTATTTCCAAAGCCTTTGGAAAGTTTTCTAATTTCATTGAGGTTGTATCAACTTGTGGCCAAAAGCTTTTAATTTGTTACAGGAAGTCAGTGACACAGATGGAACAACATGTGTATTCTGACTCCCATATGACCCTGTGACTCTCACTGATCTATGCAGATTTACTGGGTTGGGGCTGGATTTGCAGGATGTAAGAGAGCCTGATTTAGTAACATCATATTTTTTTCCCCTAAACCTCCATCCTGTAATCGCTGGATCGCTGTTACCAGCTGACAGGCTGATGTAGGGCTGGGAAATATATTGATTTAACCGATTAATTCAAATTATTTTCTGCGGAAGATTCTGTCCCACCACCAATGTAGAACCTAGTCCTCAAGACAGAAATCTCACGCAACTAAACGTGAACTAACAGAAACGTAAATAGCATAGCAACACATAGCAACAGCCGGTAAACACAAAAAACAACATGGAAGGGAACATAGAAGAGGGAACGATGGGACTATTTTTAATGGAAAAATCCTGAACCAAAAACAGAAAACACTGTGGAAAATTCCTGGAGATGGCAGGAACACGGACTTTCCCCACAAACTTTCTGTGTCACTTTTACGTCTGCTCCCTTATTCCTCAGTCAGTTCACTTCCTGATTGGCTACATTCCATTCCATGTCACAAGTCATGGAGTCATGACTCAGCTTTCCCCACACACGTGAAGATTTTTGGTTGTAAATATTTAACAAGTTTAATATTTACGATTGTCGGCCCCGACCTGTTTCGTAGCAGATTATCGTGACAAATTCACTCTGAACACCACAGGATAATCTGATAGGATAATCTTATAAGACAGAAGATAATACAGTGTTTGCTGTCCTTGATTGGGAAGGAGGAAAGTCGGTACAAAAACAGCCTGATAATCTTTGTGTACCCCACTTTAGGTAACTGTTTCAGATCCTTCTGAAGGTTGGTCAAAGAATTAGGAGCAGCATATTTAAAAGCCTTTTTGCCAGAATTAGTCCGAACCCTGTCCTTATAATCTAATTAAAAAGTAAGAATTTTGGAACATTTTGATGTCCCATCTGAATTTGGGAACTCTATGGGTGAAAAAGTTGGGTTAAGGCAAAACTGAGGTTTCAAAGCTACTTTCTAGGTTACGCTTTTCTTTGTTTGTCCAAAACTGATAGGACAAGCAAAAGAAACCCAAGACTTGCAGCATCTGTCATTGTGGAACTGATGAAACTGGATGAATTTTAAGAGTCTGAAGTGTGTTTTATAGAGCAGGCAGTCAAATATTTCATTGAGTTGTAAGAGATGTTCCCAGACCTTTAAGGTTTCTGTGATATTTATTGTTGAACATAACAAAGATCTGACCCTCACACACTTCAGCCCAGCACAAGTGTAAACCCTTTAACATCCTTTTCATATCGCCTGAGGCCCTTAGTACAATCTGAAAGGTCCATAAATAAAAGGAGCCGGCCTCCACGTTCAACATCAGACTTGGACCTCACGCAGCTGCTGTGGCTGAATGGGAGAAAATCCCAGCAGCAAGGTTTCACAATCATATAAGAGCAGCTTTTAAATAAGTGAGAGGATACCCAATAAAATCATTCATATCTTAATCATGCAAACCTTGGACATTAATGAGAAAACCAAACATATGAAAAGGTGGAGGAATAAGATAATGGAACTCGTATTTGTCTCTGTGTATGCTCCATATGTGTGTCCTTCATCATGGAGGGATGCTTGAGCCATATGCTTGCGTGCCACAGACTGGAGTACTGAGGGCACGGCGCATACATCCTCCTGTTTGCACACAGATCAGGTAAACACACATGGACCTTTCGTGTGTGTATCTGTGTGTGTGTCTTCTCGGGGGCTGATTATGCTGGTTTGTTGGATCAAGTGGTGTGCAAACACACAGGGATGTGGGCACCTGAGAGGAGACAAACCTTAGGAGGGCTCTGTGTAAATAAACAGCATAGAATAAAAACCATACACAGCCACAGGTTTTAAAACCCGGGACAGACATCCAAACATATCCAGCACAAAACACAGGAGCTAACACGAAGCTGACGCAAACAGCCACAGTTTTACTCAAACCATGGTGTTCAGAGTCATAATGCTCAGTCGGGAAAAGAAAAAATACAATGTTAGGGATTTGATGTAAAACCTTTAAGACATTGTGTTGTGTCTAACTCTGCTGCTGATTGGTTAACACTGGATTAGATGAAAGGTGTATAAAAGAGCCAAAGACTGGTTAAAGATCGAGGATAAAACAATCATTTTGTGTATGTATTGTGTCAGAAGTTGTTTCCAGAAGTCTGAATGAAGATGGTCCAATTAAAAAAGGACAATATCTATTTAGAGACACTCGGGGATCAACATGCTGCTATGCCAGGAATAAAAAGCTAGTGTTCCACATTTCACACATAAAAACAAGAGTATAAAAAGACTCCAGTACATTTGAAGCACGAGACACTGTTGGAAACTTTTATATCCCCTATAAAGTTTGGATCATTGAGGTAATAGTAGCCCATTCATGCTAAGTTTATACAGTAGTAAAGATCGGAAGTAATTTAATACAGTGATAGAAAGCAGCTGAGATTGATTAGGGAACAAACTGTATGGACTTGCATGCTTTGACCACAGCATATATAGACTAAAACAAGCTCTTGGTTTATACGGTTAGACAGAGTTTGTGCCAAACCAACAGGAAACCAGTCCTGCTGGCAGGGTTTGTCCCCGCTCTCCATGTCTTTTGATGCTTCTAATGAATGTCACAGGAAAAGAGGGTGTGGAGGTGAAAGTAGAGGAGGAATGAAAGCGCTCTCCTTGGTCATGTTGCTGGTTTCCAGAGGACATCAATAATGAGCTGAAGGGGACACTGATTAAAAGGAGGCCATATATTCAACACTAAGCAGACCCCAGAAAGGGTGTGTTTGCTGACAAATGAGCAGGCGTTTTCTGACAGCCTGCATGGAGGAACTATATTTGTACCAGTGTGGTGTGTGTGTGTGTGTGTGTGTGTGTTTGGTCATATGTAGAGTATTTATTTGAAGGCTAAATATGACACAGCTCCAGCTTTTTCAGGTGCAAAATGCATAGGGCAAGTGTCTTGTTTTGAAATCCAAGTTTACAGATTCTGCACGAAAATGCACCAAACCCAGCAGGACTGGATTTTGATATCTGAAGTTTTGGATTTACACAAGCAGTGTTTGCAGAATTTGGCAGTTTGTGCAGAGAGAAAGCACAACTGTATCCTCAAAACTGATTATTTATACATCACCAAGATTGAGTCAACAGATAATTTTTATACGAACATCAACAGATTTAAGTGGAGCTGATTTTTTCTAACCTCTCACTGCAGCACAAATCAAAATTCACTGCTGACAGTGAATTTCAACTTTTTCAACCAATAAAATAACCAATAAAGTATGGTAATAACGCAGAATGTTTTAGAAAACAGAGATCTGTCCTACATGTTTTTAAATGATTATTTTTTAAATGATTATTTTAAAAAGAGGAAAGGAGAAAGGAAATGATGACTTTGATAGTTCCTTTTCCAAATAAACTGTAAAAATCCCATCTATGGACGGACGTATGTTTCTTTAACATACAGAACCATAACTTCAGGGATCCAGGGGCTGAGGGGTGTTTATGAAAGGATGCAGTGGATTAATATCTGATGAATGGCAGCAACAAAAAGACCTGGACAGCCAGTGGGGGGACAACGCTGGCTGTCATGTGATGAGTTGTATTTATTTTTTTCAAGGGACAGCATATATTAACAACCATTTCAGCAATAAGGCTGATTTCATCTGCAGTCCATGGAAGCCAGTAAGTCTGCAACTTGCTGGCTGAGATGTGACTTGATCATAGACTGTATAATTAATGGACGTAGCCTCCGCAATGTCACCCGTCTGTTTCTGAAACGGATTTTAGAAGCAAAACGGCAGGCTCGGCCATATTGGAAATGAGGGGGGCTTTAAGTCTCCACAGTAACAGTCATAGGGCGTCTGGCAGTCATGTGAGCTGAGCTGTGCCTCTGATTGGACAAACTGGCGATCTTAATATAGTCTAAACTGCAGAGTCAGAAAATTCACCTCCCGTACAGTGCAAAATTAGCGATTCAGACGGGAGACTTTTTTTTTTTTTTTTTTTTACCAGGCTGTAAATATGCTTATTCCAGCTATGAAAACAGATTTTTTTTGGCTTAGTGTGTTTGTGACTTCCAGAGCCAGCCTCAAGCAGACACTTGACTAACCACAGATTTTAACACTTCCGTATTGTCTCATATTTTCAGACCGGAGGTTGCTGCTTGGACTTGAAAACTGCTGTTAGCATGTGTGAGGATCTAGTCTGAAAATGGAACTAAAATCGACGTCTTAAAGTAGACGGAAAAACAGTTTTTAACATCTTAACAGTGGCTGCCATCATCTTTTAAATTGTAAAAAAAAAAAATTTAAAAGTTTCTCAATGAATTACTGAATTTGAAAAGCATGACCTGAAATTTAATACTTTGTTTTGAATTTTAATTACTACCTTGTAAATTCAACTCTTTATTTTTCTTAAATTCAAAAGTAGAAAATTCAATCTCAGGTTGCACAATTCACATTCAGTTTTCAAATTTGATTCCAGCTCAGTGTGAGGAAGTGAGGAAGAGAAATCGAGCACAGATTTGCAGAAATCCTCCTCACGTCCATGAGAACTCCTTCACGGTCTGTGGCTGAACTCCTCCCCTGAGTGAAGCGAGCTGTGACAACGGACTGAACAGTCAGGTTTGCTTGAAACTAAAGTTTTCACAGATGTGAAGAGGATTTCTGTCAATCTGTGTTTGATTACTCTTTCTCATGGACACAGATGACATCACACTCATGCCACACTGACCTGAATTTTGTAATTTTGAATTTAAGGTATAAAGAGACTTGAATTTCAAAAGCAATTAAATTCAGTTTGAATACATTAAATTCAATTTTGGATCATACTTTTTGAATCAACGCAATAATTAAATTCAGTTTCTAGCGGCACAAATCTCAGCCTGTACATGGTGACATACCTGGAGTACTTGCAAAAGTTAAACTGATGTTTTTTTAATTCTGTTGTTATGCTGTTTTTGGTAAACATGACTGTATTGTATTTGTTTTTCATGCTTTAAGGTTTTTCTTCTAAATTCTTTCAGCTGAATCTCCAAAGTTCAAGTTCCATACCAAATGGGAGCAAAGATCTGCTCATGTTTGATATTATTTGGGCTCTATATCAAACATAATAAAAATAATCCATTTGTCCGAAGGTCCTTTGAAATGTTTAATACATTTTTAAACTGGAACTCAGATAAACAAACAGTCAAAGCAAGCTTCATAATTTCCTCCACCCAGCGTCATTGGTTCAAACATCTTTCATCTGGTCTTAGACGTGGCGCCCACACAGCTCAAACTCCCTCCTGGGCGCTAGACGTTGTTTTCCATCAAACCAAAACAAAGATTGGGGAGTGTACACTTCACGGTGCTAGCATGGCCGGCTAATTGATTTCAGGCCAGATCATGTTGCTGTGTAATGGAGCAGGCTAACGTGATGATGAAGCTGGGATGGTCATGGTGATGACTTTCACAGGGACTCCAGCCTCATTTGTTTGTTTGACAGGCTGCAGGGTGTGTGTGTGTGTGTGTGTGAATGTCTGTGTGTGTAAACCTGTGTTTCTCCATTTGGCATAAAGGATATGGATTAAGCTATAGAGGTGACAGATGATATGTTTACAGGAGAATGTTTGCTCTCTGCATGATATTCAATTACAAAGTTTGTGTGTGTCACTGCCTGTGACTTGACGTGTGTGTGTGGGAGAAAGATGAAGTGTGTGTGTACTTCATCCTGTCTTTGTTACACACACTTTTGTTACACACACTTTGTTAAGGAGTCACAGGCTGTTATCGGTCACACACTTCCTTCCTCGCCGTCTGACTCTCTCTTCAATCTAACCCTCAAACTGCTCACTAACTAACTAACTCCTCTTTTCTGGAAATTGGTTCAATCCAAATCTAAACTGGTGCTTTCCAGTGTTTACTGGAACTGTGACACTGCACAAATAAACACCTTGGTGATATTTACAAAACAGTCTGTCTCATATACAACTCTGCCCCCAAATCCCATCCCCAGAGGAGGACGAAGAGGACGGGATCGGTAGGAGGGGGGACTGCACATATCTGTGGTAGCGTGACGTGGCTTGGCATCCTGTGATATCACCGAACCATCCGAGAAAGATGAAAAAAAGAAGAGGAAGTTTCAGGAGGTCGTCAGAAGGCCTGGAATGGACTTTAGGGTTGCAGATTAACAATGAAAGGATCTGCTTTGACTGAATGACGGTTGAAATGAACAGAAACCAGGCTGTGAGCAGCTCTGAAGACTTATTGGACAGCTGACAGCATTAGACAAGGTACAAACTTTAAAGTTTATCAATAACAATGATAACAGACTAAAGAAAGTCATGTTTCTGTAAAAGCAGCTTGATTTGTCCCTGCCAGTGTTTTGGGTTTCTGGATACAACAGGTCAAATATCCAGGCAAAGCCTCCCTCTGCCTCTGATGGTCAGATGAAACACTCAACATGTTCAAACAGAGATGGAGTCCAGAGTTGCAACCACAACCAGCCTGTTTTCTGCTCTCACATACAGATGTATGGTCAGCTGCTGTCAGGCGACAGTCGTCCCAGTTGCCCCTTGTATGAGCCCTCAAAAAACACACATTTTCTTGTGATTTACTAAAAAAATACAAGTCTCAAACTTTCTGATGCATGTTTTAAAAAGTCAAAAGTCAGGTTTTTGTTTGGTCTGTCCTCAAGATGAAGAAATGTTTGATAAAACAGAAGTCACATCGATCATTTCTGAAGCATTTCAAGGACAAGGTAACAGCTGATTCTGCACCAAAGCATCAAGCAGGTTTGAACTCCAGTTATTTTAGGTCTCGTCAAGATAGTTACCTCATCATGTGTGCAGATATCTGTACAAAGATTGCCAGATCATTGTTAGATTTCCACCAATGGGAGCTAGAATTGTGTTCCTCCTGCTTTTGCTCTCCATACAGACTCCAAGGTCTGCTGAAACCTGATTGGTCAAACTAGTCAGACTGCTGAGTAAAGATCCTACATTTTTGTGACGTAAACTGGTCCTCCTTACACCTCCCATAATGCTTTGCAAAAGAGCTTCACTAGTGTTAAGAAATCTCTTCCCAACATGTCGGTGGCTCCAGATCCATTGTGCTCCCTGAGCGTCAGCTTGTGGTCTTACATTGAACAATGGGAAAGGAATCTGACAGCCATGTGTGGTCCCGTGTGAAACAGAAAACTGTGGCAGGAGCCGACCTTCTTTGAGGCGTTGAAATATTAAAAGAGTCTTTTTGCTCTTTCTCTTGCTCCGCCCTGGCTACCAGCTGGCAGAGAAGCATGGTGCTGCAGTCTGTGGTGTGCTGTGAGATGATGATGAATATTGTAATGTGCCTGGCTTCCTCTCAGGGGGGTAAATGAAGAGGATTCCCAACAAGCCACATCCTCATGTTCCTGGAAATCCTCCACAATCCCGTTTGATCGTAACGCCCTGCCTGCCTAATGTGTCCCTAAGCTGGCATTATCACACCACAGAGCAGGCCGCTGAGGACACGCCGGCTGAGGTACAGTTGCATCCCAGAAAACTTGTGCCCCATGAAATCATTTGTGGAATCGATGTTAGAGCACGTGCACGCCGATCACAGACAAGGAGGAGAGTGTCAAGAAAGAGAAAGGGGAACAAACAGGCAGGGGTGAGGGGAGAGGTGGAGAGAAAGGCATTATAAAACAGCCAACCTACTCCACTAGCCTCTTTATTGTAAGAGATAAATCCCCCATTATCGAGCCTCTCTCTGGGGTCTAAAAGCAAGCATCTTACAGGGAATTAATCGCATTGGATGGATGGGAGGGGGAGCTCATTTCATTTCCTTGTCAACTTTTGGGAGAATTGTATTGGAAGCCAAGCAGCCACCTGGGAATGCTCTCCTCTCCTCTTTCTTCTCATCTCCCTGTTTTCTGCCTCTGCTAAGCCATTTGTCTGCTTTGCTGCAAAGGCCAGGCCTCGCTCCTCCACCGCGTGCTACTCCCGCTGCTGCTGCTGCTGCTGCTGTGGTGTTTCATCACTGTGCGATCTAGTGAACGAACGTTATGTTTGAGAGGATTTCAGTGCAGAGACTCCTTTTTGTTTACAGGATGCTTGGAGTGGAGTCCTCGACGCTGCGTGTGAATCATCAGCAGGAACGCTTAGACAAACTTAGACCATTAGGAGACAAACCCTGACTGTGTCAACATTTACTGTTCAACTGCACCTTAAAATCTGTACTCATATTGTGTCCCTCTAATCTGTGCAAACTGAGCTGAAAGGGTGCAAGTGCTACAATCGTGGGAAAAAATTCACCATTAAAAAAAATGAATCTATTCATTAAATTATGTTTCATGAACATCTTACAACTAATGACTAATGTAGGAGTAGAAAAGCTATAAATAACCACAATGAATAAAAGAGTAATGAACTGTAGTTTTTTGCACCTTTAAAATCTGCAAAATTTTGTATTTTTGCTTACGGTGGAGTTACGTTTAAAGCATTTTCTAAAGTTTTGCGCTCCTATTTTACATGCAAACTCTACAGTTCAGAAAATAAGAAAACTCATAACATGACAAAAATGCTGAAATTCTGTCAAAATTTGATATAAGATAAATAAAAATGCACAATTAAATTATGTTAAATAATCAGTGATTATTTTAAATGAGCGTGACAGATTATTTATGCTATTTTTTTATAAAATAAGTTGTTTTAATAATTCACATAATGAGTTGTCATCTGTAATCCAAATTATCTTCACAGCAAACAATTAATGACTTTAACTCTCCTCACAGTTTCAAATCCGACCAAAAAAACTCCTTTAAATTTATACTGTCAGTCTGGTATTTAGTCCTGTTTTATTGTTACAGTTGTTAAAGTGACCTTGAGTTTCTTGAAATAGCTAATAAACGAGAAAATATTAAATATTTTTTATCTTAAAAAGGATATGAATTTGTGCATTTATGCACAGCTCAAATCTGCAAACTTTTTTTTTGATTTTATATCATTTTGAGTAGAATCTAAATGTGGGTTTTTAGTCTGCAAACGAAATTAAGCTCTAATGCTGTGTTTTGTTGCTGGATCTCAATCGTCTCTTTGAAGTTTTTCACAAAACTGTGGGAATTTTTTTTATGCATAACATTTTTCAGATCATTTACTATTTCTTGCGAGGGCATGGAAAGAATCCCTCATTTGCAAGTTTTTGGCTCCAAAGACAACTGTTGATCCTGACCGTGTGTGTGTTTCAGTGAATTTTGTGAACTGTCTCTGTCAGATTTGCAGATTTGGCTGTACTCTGACAGAAACAGTGCTGAACTTCTGAAAAGGTTCACAGAAAATAAAACACAGGACATTTTTAGAGTTTCGACCGCTGATTTTAGATTTTCACAAAAATTCACTCTGACATTTACGGTTCTTGGCTTCTGTTTCCCTTTTAACGGATTATGTAAACAGCCACCCCCCTGCGGTTAAATTGTACACTTCCAAGTGTTCACCCGATTGTACAATACCAGTTATATGACTTCATGACATAAAGAGCGCTTGATATGACTCAGCAGAAAACTGATGTCTCAGTTATAGGCAGCAATGAGGATGAAGGCTGCTGCTCCAACATTTTGAGTTCAGATCAATTTATAACATGACGGTGCAAAAATACCCCACCACCCCCAGTCATCAGCAGGAGGTCTGTTTTCATGAGGTCAAATGGAGTGTGGTTTCAACTCTGTGTGAATCTGATTCCAACTTGAGCTGGAAAATTCAACTCAAAGGAAGAAGGTGTGTGTGAATGAGTGTGTACGTGTGTGTCCAGCTTGTGGCTGTAGCCAAGCCTCCTCAGGCCTCTAAACCAGCACCATAAATTCAGCCTCCACTTACCTGCAGTAAAAATGTCAGGAGCAGGGCTTTTATTGGGCCACACACACACACACACACACACACACACACACACACACACACACACACACACACACACACATAGAGTTCACTCACTTAGAAGTCACTAAATACATACACCCTCACTCTCCTAAACACACACACACACACACACACACACACACACACACACACACACACACACACACACACACACACACACACACACACACACACACACACACTGAGCCTTTTATCCCTGGTGTCTGGTGCCATCCTGCAGAGCAGCTTCAGTGATATTGACATGACGTGTTCAGAGAGGCAGGGACTCCATGCTAAACACGTTAGCCACATAGATGCTGTCACAGCCACTCTGTCTCTGTCACACACTCACACACTCACACACACACACTCTGATGGACACAAAAGCTTAAATTACATAAAAGTGAGATGAAAGTGAATGACGTGGATTTGAATCCCCCCTGTGGCTCCTTTCCTGTATACTACTTCCCAAACACTTTCTCCCACCACAAAAAAAAAAAAAAAAAAAAAAAACGAAAACAAAACAACAACAACAACACTTTTGTCCACAGGGGGCGCCAAAGCCAAAACAAACTCAAAGTTCTTCACTGCAGCTTTAACTTCACATTGTAACAGAATCGAACATATAGAAATTTACAGGAAATTCAACACAAAGGGTCAAACCTTGCCCACACTATTTATAAATTCAACAACAAAGTCAAATTTCAATAACAGCAATGTTAAATCATGTTTGTGTACCTGAATGATTAAAGCACAGGAGTTACAGTTTTCGTGTGTATCGTGCAGCCAGCGTCAGTAAATCATCAATATTACGACCTAAATTTCTACAGTTCAGAAAAGACACCAGCTGATGATGCAGAGTTTCATATTTTCCATTTATACATACAAAAAACTACTTCAGTGTGACAAAGTAATATATCTGCATTAAAGTTTCCCATCAGACTTCTATCCTGCTCTGTTTTGCTTTGTGCTCTTTGTGTCTTTTAGAGCCAGACCAACAATGCTGTCGTCCAATTCTCGCTCAGATTTAACTCATCCATCCAACACTGGGGATGATTCCCAGTCAGGTTTGATTTAGCAGGCAATTAAGTGTCATGAAACTCCTGTAAAATGATGCTCAGGTCCTGAAATGAACTACAGGGGATGTAGTCAAGGTGCAATGATAAAACTGTAATATGGAGAGGATTTTGACTGCTGGTCAGAAATCCCACAATGCAAAAGGGGCAGAATTCAAAAGCGTACTTGCCTCCTTCACATACTGACTTTATGACAAATAGTGAGGTGTTTGATGGATTTATAATACCTGCTTTGGAAAATGTTTCATAAACTGCTGAAAACTCCTCATTGCTGATGACGGGAACAGCTTTAACTCAGCCATGCAAACAAGTTCAACGTGTATGCAACAGGTAGGCTGTCTCTATGAGAAGAAAGGCCTCAACCATGTGTGGAAGTGTGGCTGTTACAGTGTTACTGTTTGACTGTAAAGGCTCATGTTGAAGGTCAGTGCTGCTGAACTGCTGCCTCCAGTGAAACATGAGGATTGTCCTTCGACTTCTTTCTGGTTCCTCTTTAAATCTTGGGGTAATCAGGATTTCTCCTGCAGGCAACCAGGAAGTAAAGCTCTGCAAATCTGGAAACATCATTCTTAACTTTTTCCTAGTCGGGCTCAAATCGACTTCTGTTCCCGACAAATTCTGCACCACCTTATGAACCCAGCTCCTGCAGACTTTCTTAAAGTGTAAAAAAAACTGTTGGTTGTCATTTATGAGATAAAGAGCGCTCTCAGAGCGTCTGCAGACACACAGACTCTCAACATCAGATCGTCACCCACGCAAAACTTAGATGGAGCAAACACTGTCACAATATTTACAGGGAAGATATATCAAGCCTTTTATGTGTTTTACCAAGTGTGTGTTTGTGTGTGTGTGACAGAGAGGGACAGACAGTGTGTGTGTGTCCTTGTGAAGATGTAACCTGACAAAGTACAAAAGGTTAAAGGATGGTACACACGTATGTTCCCCCTCCTCAACACGCACACACACACACACACAGCCACATATACACACACACAAAAACACACACACACAGACATGAAAGCGGGCAGCAGAGAACAGTAGTGTGTGCATGATTGTGTGTGTGTGTCACACATCTGGGAGTGTAATCAGTGGGCTTCTTTCAAGAGCTGCCAAAGCAAACAGGCCAATAAGGAATCCACTTTACAGACCATCGATCTCCGCTGGCCACAGCCAACACAAACACACACACACAAAGTAATACACTCATACACACATTAGGAATACCACTCACACACACACACAGCCACAGACGCAATATGTAGCGTAATACCTAGCTTATTTAGACGTGTGCAACTTCAGGAAGACAAGCTAATGAGGACACACACACACACACACACACACACACACACACACACACACACACACACACACACACACACACACACACACACACACAAACGTGCGCGCACATACATGCTTTAACGTGTGTTCTCATTGTATGTCTCCTTTATGTTGTGTTTACATGTGGAAAAAGGTGTGTAAGGAGGACTATCGTTTGTTACAGCCTCAGATTCCCATCAATGGTAAAAAAAAAAAAAAAAGTTCAAATCCCCCCCCCCCCCCTCAAAAAACAAACAAACAAACAAACAAAAAAAAAATCCAGAGGATGTTTCAGTGTGCTGCAAAAACAACTTTCTAATGTTTGAAAAAAAAAGGGAATTTGGCAACAAACAAAAAAGACAAAAATTATGGAGGCAGGAAAAAATATTTGCAACTGGCAGATTTTTTTATTTTTCATTAACAGAAGTATTGTGACGCAAATGATAAAATGAGAAAGGTTCTATGATTTAAATGAAATCGGTGCACAGCATCAGTCTCTAGAAGCTCTCAAAGCAACATTTTATTCTGATTCTTCAAAGTAAATTATGCACAGATGTGAATCTCAATCACTGATCAACTTATGTCTTAAATTTGCATCTCATTAAATGATAATCTTTTTTATTTAAATTCTGGTTCTGAGGAGCCTGAACTCTTTTTAAAACATTTTTTTAGAGTTTTAATAACTTTGATAGTGATTATTTTGTGTTTTAACTGTGGACATCAAACTGGATTTCATCATCCTGCTGCAAAACAAATCTACCAGCAGGAACAAAAAGTCACCCGATTCTGTATTTTAGAGATAAAAAACTTTTTTCCTTTAAATTTTGCAGAATTAAAAATAAAGTATAAAGACACATTAAAATTCTGAAGGAAGAAGAAAATATTCCTTAAGACTACAGGAGTCTTACGTGTGTGCAGAGAGCACAGGTGTGATCATTTTCTCTGCTGTAGCAGTTCAGCGTCTGCATGAATATCTTTACTTCAAGGATGTAAACAGTAACAAAACATTCTAAAATCTGACTTTAGTAAAAGTGAAAGTATATGTCTGTTAATCTACTAAACAAGTTTTTAAATAAAAAAGCGTGATTAAGATGGTTTTAAAAAAGAGTTACAGTAGTAGAGTAAATGTAATCAGTTACTTTCACTCCTCCATTACTGTGGTTATTCTTTCTAACAGCCGAGATCTGCAGATCACCTGTTGTCGCCGTGCAGGCGTGAAAACAGTAAAAACAAAGCGGGATGTTGATGATGATGATGCTACAGGACACCCTCACTCTCTACTGCTTGAAGAATGAAGGCTCTGACTGTCATCCTTTCACGGTCTCTACAGGACTCTAATCACGATCCCCTCCTGCGGCGGCTCGTGGGCGGTCTGTTTTCAAAGAGCTGATTCATAAAAACTCTTCAGAAGAAAAAGAGACACAACATGAAATCTGTCTGAGCAGCAGACATCCAGGACAGATCCTCTGCTTTATTCTTCCTCTAACTCTCTCTCGCTGTCTCTTTCTGTCTTTCTTTTGGCTCCTCTCTTCCCCTCCACACAGACTGAAGGGAAAACACAGAGAAAACAAATAAACAATGGAAATATTGTTATGAGGAGTCTCTGAATGATTCAGAGAAGCCATCGGTGTCTAAAACACTTCCAGATGATCCTCAGACAATAGAGCGAGAGAAAACAAGGACCATACGTCATCCATTTACTTTGGGCCACAGTGGTGAACAACAATAAATCCTAGAGGGGGAGCAGGCACACACACTCACACACACACACACACACATGTGCATGTGTGGTGATCTGGAAAAGGAAACAAGATAGATTGAGCTGATAGCAAAACTGCAACGAGTCGAAAGCCAAGATATAATGCAACCCACCAACAGGTTGTTTTTATAGAGCAAACACACACACACACACACACACACACACACACACACACACACACACACACACACACACACACACACACACACACACACACAGCTGCCAAGTACAGGAGACAGCCTCCATTGAGAAAATCAACGAGCTGTGCCTCTCCTGAGACTGAAGCACACACACACACACACACACACACACACACACACACACACACACACACACACACACACACACACACACACACACACACACAAGCCAATTCACACACACACTTGCACGTTGTGCACAAATACACACAAATTCACACTCACACACACACTAGCGTTTGGCTGTATTTAGTTTCTGATGAAGTGTATGTGCAGCAACCTGCTGGTGTTTGTGAGCTGCTGACTTTCACTCTGATGCTGCCACTGATATAGATTGTGTGTGTGTGTGTGTGTGTGTGTGTGTGTGTGTGTGTGTATGCCAAGTTATTCTGCACTGATGTAATCATGTATTTCCAGTCTGGCCTGGTCATGGTTGTCACCTCTGACGTGATGGTTTACTCATTTTAAACTGGAGGTGGGAAACAAACTGATTCAGTGGAGTATCAGAGTTTTATCTGGAGGCCTTGGAAAGGGTTTGCTTTCCTCCATGGATTCATCTTTTCAAGATGGCGGTGTGATGCCATATTATGTGTTTCTGGATATCCAGATGATTTGATCTCTGAGCAGAGCTCAGTTATCCTGAATGCGTGTTGCCAACCACCCTCCTTCATTTTAAAGCCTCTGCTCCCTCAAAACATCCCACACAGGCCCCATTTATGCAACGTTTCACCCAAAAAAGTGAAAACGGAATTCAGAAACACTGGGGGAGTGAAAACGCTGTAGTATGCATGCCAGGCCTGTAGTTGGCGATATAACTGCACAGTCTTTTGGTCGCATGCCGCTGAAGAAAAAGTGGGCCACAATGAAAGTGTACTTCACAAAGCAGAATGTGATGTTAGTGTTTCCACTGGAAACTCCAGCTTGCTGTTTACACAACAACAGTGAACGCAGCGTATCAAAAAAATGTTGTCTTCCTGTTTGCATTCACAGGATCCCTTCTGGATTATCTCAATTTTATAGTCCGAACCAGTGAGGATGTTTAAAATGTTGCGCTGCAGTATGGATGAAAATAAAACACACATGTGCTTCTGTTTTCCCTCCTACTGTAGGTGCTGCGGGGTCACACGGCCTCAAAGACTGTAACACAGCCACTTTTCATTTAGTCTGGGTTTCTCTGCTCTCATTAGTCACCGGTCTGGCTTCTTGTGTCCCATGGTGGTCTGAATGTGTTCGGAGGGCTTTTCCACTCTGACGAGAACACAATTTGTGGGGAAAACACTGAAGAGTTGAAGCTTTTTACGGCACCGCGAGGGTTTAATGTGATGGAATCATATTTAATAAACTGAAAATGAGTACAAAATGTTCCCTCAGGAGGCTTTTTTTCGGGTACGGTGTGTGTGTGTGTGTGTGTGTGTGTGTGTGTGTGTGAGGGGCTTTAAATCCACTCAGATAACACTCAGAGTGTGAGGTTAAGACAAAGAAACACCAGGAGTGATGTCACTTCCTGAACGAAGAGAGAGGAGAGACAAGAGAGGATGAAAAAGGCCAGCAGGGTGAGGTAACCATGTACAGATGGACCCTGTGTGTGTGTGTGTGTGTGTGTGTGTGTGTGTGTGTGTGTGTGTGTGTGTGCAGGCAGCAGCTGCAGGAAGGATCCTGCTGAGAAAGAGCAGGACGTCTTGTCATCCACTGTGGCCCCAACATCAAGACACACTCATGCACGCACGCACGCACACACACACACACACACACACACACACACACACACACACACATCAAAGAGTGTGTGGCGGTTGTCGTTCCAGCACTGTTGCGATGGTGTGTGTAGGCAAACAACAACAACAGCATCTCTCTCACACACAAAAACACAAAGACGTACACACACTCGCATACAATTCAGTGACTCACCCTTGTAGATACACACGCTAAGACACACACACTTACAGTATAATCAGCCACATTCATGCAGACAAACAGACACGCACATCCTCACACACACTCATACACACGCAGCCCACATAATGGGCCATTTCAGCACCAAGACCACAGCTAATACAGTAAATGACAGGGGAGGGCTGGGAGAGAGCCAAGCTAAATGTGACACTGATTTTCTCCTGTGTGTGTGTGTGTGTGTGTGTGTGTGTGTGTGTGTGTGTGTGTGTGTGTGTGTGCGTGTTTACCACTGACACTAGGACGCTTTGGGCTGGGGCACAGATGCTGGTGTGGCCACTCTGTTGTTTGGTCCTGACCTACTGTAGCACACTCAAACACACACCCACAGACATATCAGTACACAGGCTGGGTGTAACACACACACACACACACACACACACACACACACACACACACACACACACACAGAGCTCTGTCCTTAAACAACATGGCTGTGGTGTTGGAAACTCTGACCAGAGTGTCAGTGGAAGCTTCAAAGCAGCGTAATGAGAGAGTGGAGAAAAACCAGTCAACAAGAACGCTCACACCAGTCCAACAAACACCAACACACACCAGCACAAAACAACACACACAAGTCAATGCATAGAAGACGTGTGTGTGTGTTAGTGTGTGTGAGAAAGCACTGAGTAATTTGTCTTTTGTGATCTTAACGACACTTAGAGCTGCTGTTTCTCTTTAAAGTGATATTAAAAAATTGTTCTTGTCTTCATTCAATTATATATATATATATATATATATATATATATATATATATATATATATATATATATATATATATATATGTATATATATATATATATATATATGTCTGTTACCATTGGTTTTGTGATTTTAGAGTCATGATGTGATGACTAAGTGTCAGGTTTGGGGAGACCAGCTGTGAAATAATGTGAATCTGGAGATTGCTGATCATGTATGTACCAGCTACATTTTCTCTAAACATCTTGTTTTTCCACCTGACTCTAAGCACACTCTCACCCCCAGAGGAACCAAATAAAAACCTGAAATGATTTTTCTTTCCAAACAGCAGCATCGTGCCGTGCAGCTGTGGACGGCAACCTCTAAAATAATTTTTATACGTGTTGATCTGAGAGATAAGCGCCAACAATGTGTCCTGCTGTTTGGTTTGTGTTCACGCTTAATTTTACGAACAAACTGATTAAAGGAGCAAACACGGACTCAACCAGAGCAACAAATGAGTCACTGAGTGCAGAGTCAGGATGACCTTTCATCCTGAAACACGCCATGTGGTCCAGGAAACCTCCAAATGTCCCTCTCAGAGACTTTAAGGCCCGTCTGTTTTACTGCTTTTTCATCCATCCTCTCTGAAAGTGACAACATGATGGAGTCATAACTGTGGAGCAGCGTTAACACGCTCTTTAATAACAGGCCAGTTAAACCCTTTAACACAGGTTTGAGCCTGGCTGGAGCTGCAACTGTACTGAATGTGCATTTTATTCTCTTTTCTCCGACTTATTCAGTTGTTTGTGTTTTCTTGGTTCAGTCTGGCTCCAATAAATCACCTCCAGTGGGATTTTAAGTTGATTTTTTAAGTTAAGTTGAGGTTGATTTTTTTCAAATTATTTTTTATGTATTCAGCAACAGCTGCATGAAACACACTATTATGGTCGATTTAAACCTCCAAAACAACAGCAAAAGTCACAATTAAAACCAGATCACAAATTTCACATGAAATCCCTCCACACAAAGTAGTCCGTTTCATCATGCCTCTGCCTGTCGACACTGTGGTAAAAAGGAGAGCTGAATGAGGACAGACGTATCAATATTTACACTTTAAATTAATAAAATATTCTTTATATCAGTATTCTGGCTCATCTTGTTTCTGTCTTTCATCTGAAACTCAATAACATAAAGTGAACAGGTGGTTCTGCAAACTATATTACCTTCAGGCTGAAGCCCGTCTGCTCACCTTGTTTGGATTCTAGTTTGCATAACTACCTTATTATGATACATAATCCTTAAAAATGATGTATTATCAGGTCTTTAGAGGTCAAGCTGTGAAGGATGGACGGTTTGCTTTGAAAAAAATATAAATAAATGTGACTTTAAGAGTTAAATTCCCTCACCTGAAGTCACTATGTTCTGTTTTTATGTCATATAGAAGAAAAAGTTGTGCATTAAAGCATGAAGAAATTATTTATCTGTAAAATGTGGCCCATCTTTCTGCACGTCTGCGTGTCTGCAGCCCCAGCGCCCGTAAATCAAGTCTCCTGCCGTGCATGTGCCTCCACCCCTGCTGTGCAAATTTGTCCAATTAGCCATGGCCCCCGGGGAGTGTTAGCAAGCGTGCACACATAGGCACACATATAGACACACACACACACACACACACACACACACACACACACACACACACACACACACACACACACACACACACACACACGGGGCCCCTGAATCCAGTGTGAAATGGGGCTCTGCCACAGTGTGAGGATTAAGCGACAATAAAATGCATTTCACGGCCGCAGCGCTTTATGGGACCGGCCTCCAAAGAGCTCCGGCCAAAACACTGCTGCTGCTGCTCCGCCCCCTTAATCTGTGGCTCCTCCACCCAAACACACACACTCACACACACAAACACACTATAAATCCACACCCTGGGAGAGAGAGGGAGCTTGAATCAATCAACACCCTCCCCTGTGACTCCGTGCACTGACCAAGATGTTTTCCTAAATGAAGTTGTAGCTGCCCTCGCTGGCAGCAGATTATCAGTTGCCTGCCGTGAAAACACCAAAAGCTGATGACAGACTCATATTCTCCTTATATAACGGACATATTCTCAGCCTGTGGATTCATGGTCACACCATGGCAAGGAGCATGCACGCACACACACACACACACACACACAGTCTGTGTCTGAAGCTGAAGACTAAAGCAGATTTATCAAAGTCACAGATAAATATTCAATTATTTAAAGAAGGAAAAAGAATCTTCAAGAACCAGTTAAAGCCACAAATAATGAGAGCGTAACAACGGACCGGCCTCACAAGAACACTTCTATGAAGAGTTTTTGTAAAGTGCCACAACAACCTTTTAAATGCAAGCATGCAGCATCGAAGAATGAACAAATGAGTGAGCATAAAGGGCACAATTTTAATTGATTTCTAACATGTAAAAAAAAACACTTTAAAAGAGCAGATGAACTCATTCCAAACACAAGGAGACAAAATCTGGGAGTTCTGTGCAGATTTCATCGGTCTGAGATCAACCAAACAGAAGTTGTTTAAGCTGTCGGAGGTACAAAAAACTCGGAGTGGAGGGCATAAGTTCAGCGGCATCAAAAGGATTTTAAATTGTTCAATTATCTTTTGGCCAAAACTGAATGTCTTGGTTGTTTGTTGGTTTTCATATCTCTTACCAGATGTTTGAGGGGGATTCCAGAAAACATGATCCTTTTTCTGCACACTCAAGTTTGAAACAAACAAAGTGAGCGTGCGGTACAGGTTCTCGTTTCTGATGGGCTCAGGTTTTATTTCGAATGTCTGAAACATCACCGAGGGGATCCCTGCAGAGATCAAGAGTTTTATCAAGGAGGAAGACAACTTAAAAAAAAGAAGAATCATCACATGCTCTTTTAAAAAAACCCACCAAACTGTTAGAAAAAAAAAAGTAAGTGGGCTCCTCAGAACACAGCCTGTGCTTTTGTCATGATTGAGTTACTTTATCAGAGTAATATAACAGTACTCAATCAATTAGTTCTGTAGTATGAGCAGGTTAACACTGTCCTCTTTGTTTAGTTTCATTCCTCTTCAGACTCAAACATCTTTCCTCCTTTTATTTGATAATTTTTAATAGTTACTAAACACCAACTCAGGCTGCACGGTAGCGCAGCTGTTTGTGCTGTTACTTCACAGCAAGAAGGTTGAAATCACAGTTTGGGCGCTGTGTGCCCTTCTGTGTGGAGTTAAGATATCCTGATAACGTTTCCTTTTTCATCAGCACACCTTCAATTATGTTGTGTACTTTTGATGCACTGATGGGCGTGGGTTGTGTGTGGTGGGTGTGGGTTTGTGTGTTTGGGGGCAAGGGTGGAGCGTTTTGTGTTGTTCTGTGGTTTTGGGGGTGGGGAGAATCCTATTTTTTATTTTTCTGTTTGTTAAGCACAATAAAGTTTGATTAACTGATTGAAGTCTCAATCCTGGATGGTCAGACTGAGCGTGTGCAGATTTTCAAACCTCTACATATTCATATGTTGTAGAAATCCCTGAATCCGTCATGAGGTCATCACATGAAGATCATCAAACTGGCCTCAAACATCAAGGTCTGCTCATAGCTCTGCCCCCTGATAGGCCCCCAGTGGGCTGGCCACTCAGAGTGAAGGGGGTCTGTGGAGCAGGGAGCCTTAAAGAGACAGCAGCTAAAAACAAAGAATTTCAGACGGAGGCTGAAATAAAACACCAGAGAGAGATAAGACATTTTTGTTGAGCTGTGAATCATTTAAAGACACTACAGGTTCATTATGGGACTAGTGCTTTCTCATATATTTATATGCATAAGAAAAAAAGGGAGCACACTACAATATTTATGTTTCTCAATACACATGAAAGGTTCATCACTGATGTTAATATGACGTCCAGCTGAGGGAAGCTCTGCTTACATGGCGTCAGTTTGGCTGTTGGTTTATTAAAAACTCTTAATTTGATCTAATGTGGGAAAAGTTTTCTTTGTTTTCAGCACTTCAAATTTCTGATCAGAAAAAAGCGGACACAGGGTCAGACAATGAAACCTCCTGAGAGTGTCTCTTTAAAATCACACTCAGCTCAGAAACTGACCTTATTCCTGTCTGTGTGTCTCTGCCTGGTCCTCTGAGGTCAGCATATGATTGCAGTTTGTGTGAAATGTGTGAATGTGTGTGTGTAGATGTGTGTGCAGACAGTAGTCCTGCAGTGGTGGCTGGGGTTAAGGCTCTTATATGGAGGATAATCCAGGATAGCCAGGGGGTCTTAACTCACCCCTCCAACACACAGGGTGTCACTGTGAGGGAGGGAGGGAGGGAGGGAGGGAGAAAGGGGGGGGCAGGCGGAGGTGTGAAGGGGAGTCCAAAATCTCACCCTTTTTCTCAACCTCTCTCACCCAGTCCAGTCTTACTTGGTGGTCTGATAAAACATAAACGTGAAGTAAACAGAGGGAGTCGACTCAGGAGAGGAGTGATGGAGCAGGTGTAAAAGTGAAGCTGAGGAGAAATGTGTCTTTGTTGGACATCACACGTTACACATAAAGCATGCTAAACTTTAGATTCTTCACGGCAGGGCTTTAAAACAGGTGAGAGAAAAGAAGAAATACTGCAAATCCACAACAAGGATGGCGAAAAGGGAGGAGAGAGCTTTAAGAAATTTGATTGTAATAAGAAAATGCAGTGTTGAAGGAACGGGAGAAGAAATGCACAGTTAAAAAGAAATCAAAAATTAATACTAAGGATTTTAAAATGATGTAAAGAGAGAAAAGAGAAATAAAATAAGGATAAACATATGAAAGGGAAACAGAGGAGAGGAGGGAAACCAGCTGCTTGTGAGGAGAACAAACAAAATGCAGAAACAGAAATGAGAGATGGAATCCCCCTCCCTCATTCTCTGCTCTTGTTTCTGCAGATGTGTGTGTGTGTTTGTGTGTGAGCCTCTGTGTTTGCATGTGTGTGTGTGTGTGTGTGTGTGTGTGTGTGCGTGTGTGTGTGTGTGTGTGTGTGTGTGTGTGTGTGATTTGACAGATCTGGCGGGGGCGTTATCAGGCGAGGTAAATCGGCCTAAACCTGGTGCTAATGTCTTGGTGGGGGTGTGGGAGAGATTAATAAGGACCCGCTCCAAAAGGCTTTAGCTGGCCCGCTAAGATTCTTAACCCGCCTAACCTCCCCTGGCGCCGCCGGGAATCCAAAATGTGCCTGAATGCCGATGAAAAGCACTCACATGAGTTTCATTTTCCACTGCATAATCAATCAGAGCTTCTGGGCAGGGAGTTCCGACTTCTGAGTTTGTGAAAGCGGAAAATGAAGCTTTACCCTCAGTTTTCTCAGAATACCTGTTCACAGAAGTGAACTCCTGTCCTGCCAGTCTGGACTCAAACCACTTCAACACAGAGCACATGCACTAGAATTTAACATGGTACAGGTCTCATACTGGGACGACCTGAAACTGTCGGTGATTCCACTCGTTTTAAGAGCAGGAACCAAAAATCACGTCTCAAAACAGGGGACAAGTTCCTTATAGCACTAGTGAGATAATTATTTTCTTTAAGTAGCAAACAGCAGCTTGTCTTTAGGTCCTTAGAGTTGTCAGTTATCAATTCCTGAAACCCAAATGATGTCAGTCAACACATTTGAAATGGTGACTCCAGGTTTTTTTTTCTGTGAAGTTGCTCCAGTTGAGTGAGTGACCAGCAAAAGACTGGCGTCTCTGTGGAGCGCTGGTTTCATTGGAAAGATTTGTCAGTTGAAGACAATGATCTACCGGTAGAGAGAGGTGGTGTGAGTCTTGATGAATTGTTAGGCTGAGCTCAGTGACCTTACAGGTAGCAGGTTGAGTGGTGGTAATAACAGAAGGTTCCAGAGAGAGCTACACATCTGCACAGAAACTACACAATGCTGAACACAACAGTAGTCTTAACCGAGAAAGTTAGCTTAAACAGTTTTATTTTTACCTCATAATTTAGTCAAGTTGTGTATATTTGTGGTGGGAGGAGGAAAGAAATGATGACTGATGTGTTATTTCTTCACATTCATCTTCCAGCAACAGTTAAAAATCATGCATTGATCAAAGATGTAATTTTATTCTATAAATGTAAAATCTACCAACAGCACTTATCAGCATCAAAAAGGATCAGGGTCACGGTAAAGAAAGGATTTTTAAACATTCTCCACGGGAGAAAAAGAAGAGTATGAAGGCACATTGAGAGCTTCAAAGACCTCCATGGTTTTGAAAAGAAGCAATGAACTTGAATGCAGCTGTCAGACTTCTGTATCTAACATGAAAACTGTGATGCTCTACTCACTTATAAAATCTTTTTAGCCTTAGGGAAAGAACATATATATCATCTCTGCCTTTAGCCCATTTCTGCAGGGCTAGCTAGTTAGCATTTAGCTGCTGTGGCCGAGGCTAAAGCTGACTGAATCAGGCTGCAGAGATCAGAGGTCTCCAGCTACAGTTCAGAGAACCAAAGCTGATGCTCGCTGTCTTTGGGGATGGTTGTGTTCTCTGAAAATTAATTTGCACTATTTAAATCCTATTTTGTGCCACCATGTGCTGATTCCACTGTGAGATTCATTAAAGTCTCATCTCATCCCGTCTTAAGTTAAGTACCTGTCACGGGATGAGTGTAATTTGGTGTAATTTGGTCGTGTCCTGTGTGTTGGGTTGGCAGGCCTGGCCCTGACCTAATCTAAACTGGGTGGGATTGAGACACGAAACTGGATCATTATTGGTTCACAACAACAGCTCTGTGCCCTCGCCCTCTGGGAAGGAGTGATAATCTGTGTTTGGCTCCCTGCTGCTGTGTTTATCTTAATGCCTGCACAGGGGCGCGATAAACAAAGGCTCACACCAGCATCTAGAATAAAACTCTTAATAATATCCACATTTTTCACAGCTTTATGCAGCAAAATTAAATCCATTTTAGCACTGTTTGTTGGTTTGTTTGCTCTTTTTTTCCTGAAATAACTAATCCAAAAATACGTGCCATAAACCAGATTAAATTTCACTTAGCACCAAATCCATCTCTAGACTGGCTGTTTCTGTTTTATGGTACCTCCTGCCCCTGTTTCTTATCTCTCTGCACCTCGCTCATTGTTTTCCTCCCTCGCCCTCCTCACTTGTGCTGCTGATGCATTACACTGCTCTATTCGAGCTCCAGGATGCCCCGCTCTCTCTCTCTCTCCCTCTCTCTCTGTGCTGGTGATGTAGTGCTGCTTGATGTGGCTTATGTGTTTTGGTTGCCCCCCTAATGAGAGATCAAAGCCTGGGGGTCCTGACCCTGAGAGGAGATGCTGGGAGAGGAGCTTTAAATCTCTGTGCTTCCCATAAACTCCCTCCAGCTCCCACTCCCACCTCAGTGACATACAAATACACCCTGAGCCCCCCCCCACCCCCAAAGAGCCAGGCCAAGTTTAAACTCTGTTTCTATAAAAGTCTCTGATCAGGTTAGAAGAGCAGAAGTCAACAGCTGGGTCCAGGTTAAACCAGACTGTTTCTCTCTGCTCTGTTGACCACTTTCAGGAACAAAGGGTGTTAAGACATGTTAATACTGAACATGTGTCCATGTACATGCTCCGTTTGTCATCAATTATTAATTAAACTGGTTAATAAATGTAAATATGACCTCAGTGCACTTAAATGAGTCGATTTTCTAAAGTTATCATAACTGGATTTCTTATGGCACTAAAATGCTCTTTTGACTTGTAAAATTATAATATTGGTCCAATTTGGATGATTTGCCAAATGTGGCAACAATGTCAACTGTTGAGCCTATGTTGGGTAAATAATATAATAAGCAGTAAAGTTTGGACCAGGTCTTTCTGTATAATATCACAGGATCATTTCAGTCATAACCAGGGTTTTATACTTATACAGTAAATGAATGATTAATAAAAAGCATATAAATAAGACTTGTTATCAAAAGGAGTAACCGGGTACTTAAAAGCCACATCATTATTTAAGTAATTATTCTGGGGTCTTAATCACTCAGATGTCAAAATTATTTTTTATATTTTTGCAGCAAATAGCCTCAGCACTGGCTAATTATTATATTATAATCATTAATGATTATTGTCCCAGGTCTCTGAAAACAATACAGACAGTTTTTGAAGAGGGAAAGTGCATTTTGTTAAACATCAAACAGCTGTTATATTAACTTCTTGTTTTTTTAACTTGCAGAGCTGCTCATCTATTGCTAACTGCATATGTGCTGTATGCTGTCTGCAAGTTTGCTGTGCAAAAGTGGGTTGACACGTCAGTGTTCAGGTGGGCGTTTAATATTCTTTACCATCAGTTTTCAACAGAGCATAAATTTTAGGAACTTTGTAAAAAAAACAAAAAAACAAACAAACTTTTAAATCTTGCAGTAAAACTCAGCTGGTGGAATTTGGTCTTCTCCAGCTCAGAGAAGGATGTGCTAATATCTGCTAATTCCTGACGAATTTGTCTAAGAAGCATTTTCCTTCAGCAGTGTGTGGATGTGTTCTGTGGCGGTGTGGCAAAGAGACACGAAGCCTTCACATATCCTGATATCCTCCCTGCAGGACAGCGATCGATGGGAGCGCCGGCACTTAGAGAGCAGACACAGACGGTGTATTGTGAAGGGACTGTCAAGCCTCTGACAACACTGTGGGTAAACACACATAGGACTATTCATGGCTGCATGCGTGCATCCTCACACACCTCACACACATTAATGCACTCAGCTTGTGCACACACATTTACACACACACACACCTTTGACATGCAGACGCATCAACGGCTGCAGGCCCTGAGCTCGGGGAAGTGTAATATTTCAGTAATGTGATGGAGTTTGATCCAGGGTGTCCAGTGTCCCGTAGAGCTGCTGTTTTATTAGCACAAAGAGCACTCAGGGGCTCTCCAGTTCACACACAAACACACACATTCACACACACATACACACTGGTCTGCAGAGTCCATAACCACAGTGGGCTCTGTAGACTGAAAATACATGAAGAGAGACTAAAAAACAACCAGCAGCTTTAACAGCAAGTCAGAATCAGGCTTCAACGCAACTTTCTACCAAAACCACATCCTGCTGAGTCTGTTTTATGGGGAACATTTCATTAATATCATTTCTTATTACTGGAGGATTCATTTTCATGTAAGTGTTTTATAATGTAGGAGATTTGGTCAACTTTAAGTTTATGTTTGTTCCATTCAATGTCACACTTGTTGTTTTATAGGGTCTTAAATCGATCATCCAGGCAGATATACACACACACACACACAGGATTAAACTGAAGACAGCTCCCTTCAGGAAGTTTCAAAGGCAGGGAGCATTTTGTGAAGTGTTGCCAGCCGATGAACAGCAGTGAACACTTTGTTTTTGGGAGAATTCCCCTCACTCTAACCTAATTTGATGACACTTTGAATTAATTTGTGTGCTCGTGTTGTTTGCTCCAAACACTGTGAAAGTTTCTTCTTTGATGATGGAGACCATATTTTTCAGCGTTACTGAATTTTCGTGCAGCTCTAATGAGAAAGGAAACAATATAAATCTCAAGGATTGGAAATAAACTCCACGTAACTCTTTGGCCACCAAGTTTTACTCTTAAACAGCACAAACACACAGATTTCTTTGCTCTGTTGCTGCAAAGTTGGATGCTCTGACTCTCAATTGCTTGGTGTTAAATTTCATCCCAATGCAGCTCCACCTAGGTCCCTCTGAGGGGAAACAGTTTGTCTGAGATCCACATTTATTTCACCAAGAAGTAGAAACCAAACTAATATGAAGTTATCCTCTAAACTGGTCAGGTTAGCCATCCTTTTTTTTTTTAGCTTAAAGTACCGATACTACCTGGTTAGGATCCAGGAATGAGATTCTGGGTTAAGTATGAAGACTATTAGTTAGAAAAGTCGCCTGGATTGTTGTTTGATACAGCACAGGAAGATAAGGCCCAGGCAGAGATCTATCAGAAAAATACCATTATAAAAATGAGCATGAACACCCAACAAACTGATTCAGTAACAGAATGATATCACACAATGTCTAGTATGTAGGATGGTTTCAACATTTTAAAACTGTTTCATCAAGCCTGTAAAATCAAAAGTAAACATATCGCTCAGCATTTTACCTGATTTCAGGATTTTAGGTGTTCAAAAACCATGTTTACCATATCTTCAAAGACAACATAGGGGTTGTATGTTGACTTAAATGGTTTTCTTGTGTCCCAGATTTTCTCTTAATAACCAACTTTAATAAGCTATTAAAGTGATGACACATGCTTCAAATATTAGACCAGTAATGGTCTCTAAAGATAGCCTTTGCTGCTGTTTTTAAGGTGCCCTGTAAAGTCTGCTTAAAAATCATGATTGGTCTGTTTTGAGGAACACTTTAGACTTAATCGATTTGATTTCAAACAACCTTGGAGAAAGGCTTGTTTGAATGTTTCTTTAAGAATCTGATTCAAGGTACCCTTGACTGTCCGTCTCTCTTTGTTTAAACAAACTTTGTTGGAATTAAGTCTTAAAATTCTGGTTTTAGGTACCCTTAAGTGTCTGTTCAGAGGCGATTTCTTCCTGTTTAAAACTGATTTGGACTGTCTAGAAGCAGCCTTAAAACTCACTTTCAATGACCCCCAAAGATCCTGTTTTAATGTCTGTTTCCTTCTTTCAAACTGATGTTTAAGTTTATTTCAAGATGACCTTTACTGGACATTGCTGAGGTACCCCAAAGCACCAGTTGTGAGACCAGTTTCCATCAATATCGGCTGTTTCATCCATGGATATGTTTGTGACTGAAAGGTTTAATATGACTTACTGAGCATCACTTCCTGCTGGTGGTTACTATGGTTAATTAACTCCTCAGAGGAGCACGTAGCTCTCATTTTTCTAAATCTTCTTGGTCTGACTGCGTCTGATTGTCAAACCTCATTGATCCTGAGCAGACTGGCCATATGGGCTAAAAGCACTGATACTGGATCTACTCCTGCTGCTGGATGGAGAGGGGGTGGGGGGTTAACTCACTACCATTCCCCTGACTCCATCCAGAGGAAAGTCAATGTGAAATCTGAACAACTTCATGGGAGTATGTGCATTTCTTTCATTCTTTAATATTGATACGAGCTAACTCTGCTCTTTTATAGCAAACAGTATCAGGGGAGCGTCTCCAGCTGTGGTATTGACAGAGGAAGAAGAAGGTCTGGATAATGCACAGACTGTGACTGAGGAGTGGATCATATTAACACATCTTATTGATGTGGCTTTCTGCAGATATCTGATTCATGCACAGCCTGATGTGTGGAAATGCTTCATACCAACTGCTGGTGCAGCTCAGAGTTTCATCTTGTGATCACATAATAGACTAATGACATTATGAAATCATCGTATTATGTGAATCATCCTCATAAGACTTGCATTTGCTTTTCACTGACACCCATCCACAACGGCACGTCCAATTACGAGTCAGCTTTTTCCCCGAGAAGCAAAACAAATGTGAAGGATTCACCTCAGCTCTCGTTTCCTCGCTCTCATGGTCTGAATGTAAAAGAAATGTGGACACCTTCAAGGCTCCGTTTGGATATGCTTCGTGGAAACCGCTGGCCGAGCTTTCATCTTGTTATTATGTATGACATGAAATTAATGCATTTTATGAACCATCATGGGACTTGAGTTTGCTGTAGAGACACTTGAACCATTAACAGCCATGGTGTGCACACAGAAGGGAGCGGCTGTGCTCCTGTCACCAAGAAAACAACATTCAGATTACGCTGTGAACCTTGCCGTGAGCCGGCTGAGGAAATTAGTTTAGGTTGGTTATCAGCGTCTTGCACTAATCTGCTCCATCCTTGGTTTTGAGTTTCTCAGCTGCATGTTTGGTGTTTATGTTTGTCTCCATCTGTGCTGTTAAGAGCTCATTAATGTGATGTTATTCACTACAGCTCAGCAGAGTCTGCTGCCATGACACACTTCCTTCTTCTTCCTTCTTCTTGCAAGGTACCTATATAACTCACTGCTGGTTTGCTTTCAGATTTTTATTCATGAAAGAATATAGACGGTAGCAAAAATGACATCAAAAGGGTTTTACGTAACTTTCATTCTGTATAAATGTGGACATGCACCTTTCAGGAGAGGTGGAAGGGAAATATTGTTTGATATGATTAAAACTACTTTTCTTATTTAACAGGAACTCATTTGTTGTCATCCAAATCCTGCTAAAGCTAAATATAATCAAGTTCCTGACCTGGATAGATAAACACAAGTAGCTTCTGTTAGCTGTCCGTTTCAGGGAACTTGTTTGTTTTTAAGTAGTTTCCTCTATTTCTCAGGTTATAGATCATTATTAGTATCAGTTTTAAGTCAAGGTTTGACATAAGTTTAACTTTCCTTTGACCTTTTGCTACCCTTTTGTCGGTAGGTTATGAGGCAATTCCCTGTTTAACCAACACTTGACTATGTCTCCTGGTTAAGGACCATTTAGCATAAGTTTATGATTAAGCTTAATCATGGTAAATAAAACTTTCCCTCTTTTGTCACACACGTTTTGAGTACCCCTTAGAACCTCCTTTAAGATACTCTTGGGTGGTGGTACCTTGTACCGTCTGATTCAGGACATTTTTCATTCGGTTTGGATCAGTACCGTTTGATACGGGTGGGATTAGTAAAGCCTGATCCTGTTTGCGTTTCCACAGCCAACCGTGCCCTTCTTGGCAGGTAGAGTGTAAGCCAGATGCTGATAGCCACATCAACTAGGTAATAGTATGATGCATAGCAGAGCGACACAATGTAAACCACTAATAAATCCAACAAAGAGGAAAAGCGTGACACAGCAAACAAAGAGCAATGATGGAAACATCCAGCAGTTCCTCCTCTTTGTGATTGCCATGTGGCTGTTGGTTACAAAGTGAAAACACAGGACAGGAAGTAACGATTCTTTCGACCAATCAATGGACTGCAGTGTTTCTAGCTCCACCTTCTGGGGTTGGATCGGTATGTCTGGCACTCCAACAGAAAGGTACCAAAAAGTGGGATGGTACAGGTTGGTTATTTGGGGACCTGTACCGGTTTTACTCAAATAAATGCCACAAAAGGTGTGCTGAACCAAGAGGAACCGAACTGAGCTGCTAGGTGGAAACGGGGCTTAAAACACATTATTGAGTACGTTTCATGATTGTTTACAGTTAAATAGTATAAGTATTAATTTATGGATACCCAAAAATTTAAAGGTACCCACAGCATCTGCCCAAAAAACTTGGTGTCCCAGCAAATTAACATATGTTTTAGGACACCGTTGGATATCCATATTCAGGAACTGAGAACCTTTGTGAAAAGATGTGTTTTGTTTGAATTTTCTTGTTGAAAGCCTGTTTCAAGGTACCCTTAAATGGTTCAGCATATCTATTTGAATGCCTATATTTTTATGAATTCACAATTCTATCTCTATTTACTTGTTTTCTAATTTATGACAGACTAGATCTATTTTCAGATACCTTTGAAGATTTGTCTGAAATATTTTTTTTCTTTCAAAATTAGGGTCAAGATCTTTTTTTTGTCTATGTAACAAAATGTTAACGCCATTTCAAGGTACCCTTTCGTGTCAAACTTTTAAGTTAAAAACATCTTCATCTCTTTAAAACATCAGCCTGTTTAAACAATCTAAGTCAAATTGACGGTTGACGGAAATTGTAAATTGACGGTACTCTTTTTTTATTTACCAACACAGAAAGATTTGTTTGAGACACCACTGAGTATTTACAATTATGCACTCCAAACTGAATCTGTTTTATGGTACCTTTGGTCTTTTTTGTTTTCTGACTCATGACTGAGTCTGACACACCTGAATCCTGAAACCCAGAATGGCAAAGTGATCCGTTTTGAAACAAAGGGTGTAATGGAACAAGATGGTAATAAATGGCTCATTTATGAAACATTTTTGCAGATCTTGTTCCTAATGTTTCATGAATATCTTGTTTATCAATTAAGACGAAGATGAAGGATAATAAAATCTTGCAGATATAAATATTAGCCTGTGAGTTAAAACGTTTCCTTCTGGCTGTTTGAGTGTTTAGGGAAAACCTCGGCACCATCCAGCAATAATCTCCTGGATGTTTCCAAACCCCAGTGATGACATGAGCCACGAACTGGCAGCGATACACCCTGACAGCAGACGCCATGCCCTCTATAACCCTGATGGACCCCCCCCCTCCCTCGCCCTGTGCTCCTGATGGATTAGCTCACGTCCATCGGGTCAGTCAGGGATGGGCTCAAAGGCTGCGAGGGGGGTGTGAGGATAGAGGAGTGTCTGCTCAGTCTCACCTCTGCTGGCCTTTGGGGTGGACGGTGATAGGATTGGGTGTATCTGAGCTGGGGGGGCAGATAATGAATGAGGGTGTATTATTTGTGCGTGCTGACAGTGCCAGGGGAACATGTGTTATGAATCTATCAGGCTGGGTGCCTGGGACGTCAACAAGGCTGCATGGGGGTCTGGTTCCAAGTGCTCTGGACTGCAGAGAAGACTGGCATGCATGGCAGCTACCTGACCCCCCCCCCCCCCCCCCAACACCTCCCTCCAAACTCACACACACACATACACACACACACACACACACACACACACACACGGATGAGCTTCCCCAGCGCTCGACACTTTAGACTGATTGGGATAGCAACTGCAACAGCTGGCTGGGGATTAAGGCACGGCCAGATTCAGAGTGTATGTATTTCTGTGTGTGTGTGTGTGTGTGTGTGTGTGTGTGTGTGTGTGTGTGTGTGTGTGTGAGTGAGTGTGTGTGTGTTTCTGTGAAGGGACTGGCCGGTCCCTCTGGCACCTGTCGCCTAAACCCAATCCCTGCCCTCCTAAGCTGGGTGGATGAGCAGCGCCCGGCCCTCCTCTGGGACCCTGTTCTCCTGCCTCAGCGCTGAGCGCTGCTGGGCTGAGCTGATGAGTTCAGCGGGGTAGCAGTGGGCCGGTGAGGGCAAGTGGGGGACAACCGGGGTGGGAACGAGGGCAGGGAGGGGGGGGCTGGCTCCAAACAGATGTGGGGATATACCTCCAATCTGAAAAAACAACGCATGGGAGCAGAAAGATGCAAACGAGAGAGAAAGTTAAGGACAATAAACACGTAAATGATACGTGAGACACGCCTCCTCACCCTCAAGGGGGGAGGGGGCGGGGGAGAAAGAGCTTGGGTGGATCAGTGTGATATTAATGGGACTTATAACACGAGGGTGAAAAGGGTTTGACAATTTTACGCCCTCGTATGCAAACCAGCGTTAACACACACACACACACACACACACACACACACACACAGACATATGCCCAGGAGAGGTATGCTCTGCTGAGAGAGGGCTGTGCTTAGCTATCAGCACCCCTCTTTCCAGGAGTGTGATGGCTCTATTTCCTGCAAACACACACACCCCACACACATCTCCATATGTCTCTACTAGGCTGACGAACTGTATCCAGTGACCATCACTGACCTGGACTCCTGACCACAGAGGTAGAAAATGAGTTAATTAACACGTTCTTCTAAAATATAAGTAACCGCACGCTTTGACTTTTGTTCTTTGTATTACTTTCAGATGACTTCCTGTTTCAGACCTCTTTCTGTTTCAGACCTCCTCCAGCCTACAGCCCGACTCCTCCTTCATGCTGTGTCTGATTTTATCAGGGTCATACATATCCTCACTGAAGCTTGTTCTGGTATAGACCCCGAGGCTCTTTGCTGCTGCTCTCCCTGCTGCAGGGTTCCCATGTATGCACATTAAAGAGAGGGGAGGTGTGCTCTCCCTGCCTCAGTCTTTGGCCTGCCACATGCATGTTGAAGGGTGGGGAGCTCTTAGAACACATCTATACCACCAGATATCATTTACCGCTTCCTAATCATTCATTTGAATGAGTAGAGTTGGAGACCTCTGCTGTATGACAACAGGAGGACCTTTGGATCATGATGTGTGGGTCAGATGAGCAGAGTAAGAGCAATTTAACCCCAGCCAGAGAGAAAACTGTTAAAATGTGCTGTTACATACAGAGTACAGGGGCATGACATGATAAACTTTGCATCTTCCTGCCCCTCCTCGTCCTGATTTGCTTCTATTTTTTACTTATTTTGAGATGTTTAGTGGGAAAATTATCTGTTCTGTTGTAAAACACTGTTTAATTTTGTACTTTTTAAATATAAATATATTTATTTATGGATTTACCTGTTGTTACATCGTAGAATATGAAGTGTTATGTGTCATATCTGTGAAACATGAACATCATTTTAAATATGCAGTTTTATGTTACTGGATGCTCAATGTTTAATTTCACTGTTCACATAAAAACCAATCATAGGACAAAGGTTGAAAACTTAACATTTTTCCTCCAATAGTTTCATTCTTTATGCTGTTGTATGGTCTCCATTAGTTTCTCAAAGTTCCTACCAAAGCAGCAGATTGTTATTTTTTCATACGTTTTCCCTCCGCGAGCTGCGTTTTTTTTTTTTTTTTTTTATCTCGGCTGTTTGTCTACCTGGATGTGTGCACTGCTCTCATCACAGCCTCTATGTCTTTACGTCCATATGAGGTGGTTTTAATTTGCTCTGTAACTACAGGTCTTTTATGTGAGCTGTATGGAAACCACAGGCGCACAGATCACAGCACTGCTTTGAAACGTCTGTGCTAGAAATGATGTTCTTACATCTGAAACATAGAGAAGTGCTCATTATGCCATCATGGATTTAAGATTTAAGAAGTTTTTTTATTATCATAGCTGCTCTAACTACCCCACATACTGTCAGCGGTATGTGAGGTTGTATTTAAAGCTGCTGTGACATCTTTATTACAGGCTGTGTGCCGCTGGCTGATGCATGCTGTCATGACAGAGATTAGGGGAACAACTGCGACAAAGACAACAGCCGTAAAGTTTCACTTCTGTCAGATTTAATGACTTAATGACAACTGTGTCAGCCTGTTGGACACGTCCTCTCATTTACTGAGGCCAACTTTGGTTGTGTAAAGTCTAAAATATGGATTTAATGAGCTCATTGTGTGTCTGACACACAATCAGGCGCTTCAGAGGAAGCTGCAGGCTGCAGAGAGGAAAGACAAATACAGATGCTGTTTTCAAAGGCCACATTACCATAACACAAATTACCAAGACCAGAAGTGAGACTCATGATCAGATTTATTGCGCATCAGTTATTCCTAAATTCCTTAGACTTGGCTCTGCCTTTTTCCTTTCCTTTTGGTTTCATGGTCTCTCATTGTCTTTCATTTTGTTTCCTGGCTTTTACATCTACTACTGCTTGATGTTCCAGAATGTTTTACATTAATTTAATAAAAAAAAAAAAAAAAACATTTTTAGCTAAGTTTATTCTACTTATTTATATCAACTTTAGTTTAAATGAAAGAAAGTGAAGCCCTGATTCATCAGCAGGCTTATAACTCAAAACGCCAAGTTAAAAATCTATATACATACGGCTGTGATACAAAACGTGGCATTACAATATATACAATATGATATGTGTACATGTTACATTATGAAACGATACGGTATTTTACAATATGTTATGGTACATAACAATGTTACACTACAATACGTGGCGTAATGTTATGTTATGATACTTTAGGTTGTGATAAGTTACGTAAACCTATGATGCAACATATCTTGTGACGTGTTACCATGCAGAATAAGATGCGTTATGCTATGATAAGATACGATATGATGCAATACTACAATTCAATTTAATTCTGCAACTCTAAAATGACTTCCAGATCATCAAAGTCACAACTTAGGAGGGATCCTCCACCTAAGGAAAGCACATTGGACAGCGGTGCTAACATGGCCACACTAACTGACTTGACATCGTTCAAACCACTCTGAACTCTAACAAGTGATCGTTTGGTTTCATTGGAGGCTACCTGTGCAGAGCTAATCACTAGCAATGCTTACCTAATGGAATGTCAAAGGTATGAATAATGTTGTCAAGGCCAACAAGGTAATATCACACCTACATCACTGTAAGGGAAATCTGTGCTTCTTACAAGACACTCATCTCTGAACTCCTAAATATCTTGCATAAAAAAGGCTTGGATGGGCCACCTGTTCCACAGGATCCTGTACAGGATCCTACGCTTGATAGATCATCCACTAAATATACCATTCTGACAAAATCAGCTGCCACCTTAAAATTTCATGCAGACCATTTGGGTCTGACAGACCCCCGGGGAGCTAGATTTCCCTCTATTAAAGAATCTTCCTTCTTCCCTCATGTGCACCACAGCTTTTCATGAATAGACTCTTTCTTACTGGATAATAAGCTGTTGCACAGTACAACTGCCTGTGAATATCACAGTACAGTTATAACTGATCATGCGCCTTCGTCAATTGACATTACTGTCTCTACCTATAGACCTGCTCACAAACAATGGAAATTTAACTAGGTGATAAACCTAGCAAATTATTAGCATATCAGGCCCGAACTTCATCAGCCTCTAAACTTATACCCAAATTTACATCTTTGGCCGGGTTGGTAACAACAGACCCCAAGGAAATTTGTGATACCTTTTCTCCTGTAACTGGTCAGAACAGAATCCTCTAGACTATTCAACATTCCCTCAAGTAAACAATGAAGTCTTGAGTAATCTAGGCGCATCGATAACAGTTGACGAGGTCCAAGAAGCCATTAGGTCTCCACAAAGCTCCAAATCCCCTGGACCAGATTGATACTCCGCAGAATTTTTCAAAACCTTTTCCGGTATATTAGCTCTCATCCTAGTGAAGGTATTTAGTGATGCCTTTGCAACAGAACAACTACCCTCTATATTCTCAGAAGCTTCAATAACCCTTTTGCTTATGAAGGACAAACACCCACTCCTGTAGCAGTAATCGACCTATTTCCCTCCTAAACTTCAACAAACTTTTATCCAAAGCGCTTGCCATTCATCTCCAGAAGGTCATCCCGGACCAGACTGGTTTAATTTCTGGATGACAATTTTTCCATTACACTAGAGGGTTATTAAGCATCATCTGCTCTTCTTCAGATTCCAACCCAGCTGAAATCCTCCTATCACTAGACACCGAGAAGGCATTTGACCGAGTTGAGTGGAGCTATTTGTTCTCTATTTTAAGCAAATTTGGTTTCGACCCCAACTTCATATCATGGATTATCATGGATGCTTCTTTATACATCCCCTGTGGCTAGTATTAATATTAACGGCATAAAATCAGAATCTTTCTCTTTATCCCGTGGCACCCGTCAGGGATGCCCTCTTTCCCCATCCCTGTCTGCTCTCAATGTTGAACCTTTGGCCTTATGGCTTCGTAACGAAAGGAAATTTGAAGGGATTTCTCAATTTGGCCTCTTTCACAAACTATCTTTGCATGCACATGACCTTCTGCTTTTTGTCTCCAACCCAACCTCATCGCTTCCTGCTATTTTAGATATTTTAGAGAAATTTAGGAAATTATATGGCTATAAAATCAACCTGCATACAAGTGAGTATCTTCCAATTAACTCCCCCGCAGAAAACCTTCCTCTCATCCTCTTCAGCTTCAAGAAAACAACCCAAGGATTAAAATACCTTTGAACAACTTTCAACTTTTACTTGAGCACTGCAGGTTGGCTCTAACTAGGTGGTCCACTATCCCTTAATCTCTACTAGGTCGTATCAACCTGATCAAAACGACAATAGTAACTCGATTTCTTTATATATTTGAACATGTACTGTGCTCACCTGCAAATCTTTCTTTTCTGCACTTGACAAGTTGCTTAATTCCTTGTTATGGTGCAATAAACAAGCTTGCATAAAGAGATCAACTCTCCGACTTCCCAAATCTCTTGGGGGGTTTGGCTTTACCAGACCTTCGCCGATACTACTGAGCTAGTAATATCCACAAAATCCTTTTCTGAAACATTAGAATCACCCCCAATAGTTACCCCCTATGGGCCTGCATGGAAATAGCTTCCTCTCCTGTTGTGTTATGTTCAGTGGTCTGTTCGCAGCTACTCCTACCAACCAAGCGAATAGCACAGAACTTAGATTCTGAAACCTTGAAAATCTGGAGTCAATTTAGGAAACAGCTTGGCCTACATTCCTCTGTGAAGCTAGCTCCTGTCTATCGAAACATTTTATTTCTTCCCTCCTGCTCTGATCCAGCTTTTGAATCCTGGTCATAGTTTGCAAATTCTAGATGACCTCTTTATTGACGCCATTTTCCCTTCATTTACGGACCTATCAAAGAAATTAACTCTACCTCAATCTCATTTATTCCGCTTCTTTCAGATCCGGCATTTTGTACATAATCAATTCCCTCACTTTCCTAATCGCCCCCTCAGAAACCTTGATGGATTAAAACAACACAAAAATCCTTAAATTAAGTCTTATATAATTTAATCTTTCGAATGAACCCAACCTCCCTGAACTCCCTGAGAGCTGTCTGGGGCCAGGACCTTGAGATCACAATCTCAGATGAACAGTGGAACTGTATATTTAATCTCGTTCACACTTCCTCTATATGTGCTATATAGACACCAACTCTACAATGCAAGATTTTACACAGGAGCCACTTAACTAATGCAACATTAGCCAAAGTTTACCTAGACAGAGATGACTCTTGCCATAGGTGTAAACTCTCTCCAGCTGGTCACATGCACATGTTTTGGTCATGCCCCAGACTTACTAAATTTGGGCGCGCCAACTTTGATACGATAGGGAAGGTCCTTTGTCATACTGTAAACCCTGACCCTTTTATTGCTCTTTTTGGAACGCCCCCGTCACTCAGCTGGTCATCATCCTCACATCATGGAATTGCCTTCACTACTTTGCTTGCTAGGAGGCTCACTCTCCTTAAACGGACTCATTCATCCCCACCCACATATAATAAATGGATTCAAGAAATTTTGCAATGCGTGAGACTCAAGAAAATCAGATTCTCCCTGAAAAGTTCCCTGCAGGCTTTCCATTAAATCTGGCGGCCTCTTTTTTGTCACATAGATACCTTACATATTAAAGCTGAAAACCAGTGAATTGTTGGGCTGCTCACTCTTCATTTCATTTTAACTATTTATTGATTTAAATTATTATTGGTAAATGTACTTTCCCTTTCTTTATATTATTATTATGTATACATTTATTTTTACTCCACTATATTATTTCCCCTCCAGTTTTTTTCTCCTATACTTGATTGTATTGTCTTGTCCTCTCTGTCACTTGTATGAATGTGTGTGATTGAATGAGTTGTTTGGGCTTCTGATGCAAGATGGTTTCTAAGGAGACATTATCTTTTTTTAACAAAGTTTTAAACTTTTGAGAGATGACCACTAATGTACATTTATAATGCCCACTTCTTTTCTGTACCCTCCCTATAAATGGAAAAACTCAATAAAAATATTTGACCGAAAACAGAAAAGCAAAACACTTTCTTAGCCCCTTTAAAGAATCTGCCTCACACTAAAGTGCTGCACATATCAGGCTGCTTTAAGTAATAACTAATGAAAACAGAGAAATGAACCTCAAAGCACATTAAGCATAAAAATTAACTGAACATTATTAAATAACTTGTATTGGCACTGTGCTGAGGTTCAGCCATGTTTGGCCTCCTCCTGGAGACATATGCTGTTTTTTTACTATTGGCTGCTTTAATCTGCTGTGTATGAGGAAGTGTTTCTGCCTGTGTGTGTGTGTGTGTGTGTGTGTGTGTGTGTGTGTGTGTGTGTGTGTGTGTGTGTGTGTGTGTGTGTGTGTGGAGTCAGGTCTGTGCTGCCCAGAGTGACAAAGAGCAGATCCAGGCTCTGTTTCTTCTCACCCAGCGCTCACAATGTCTTCAAACCAGGAAAACACACACAAGCACACACACATGTACAGGTAAGCAGGAAAACATTAGACAAAACACACACGCACTGTGAAATCAAATGAACAGGCTGGTAAAAGTCTTCTCAAACACACACACACACACACACACACACACACACACACACACACACACACACACACACACAGGGGTTAGATTTTGTTAGCGCTCAGATGAGAGCCTCACTTTGAACAGAAGGTCCGCCTGTGACATCCAAAGAGACCGTCTGTAAAAGAGAGAGGACGACACAGGAGAGGCGACACTCCCACACACAACACACTCCCCCACACACATGCAGGAATTTCATAAGGCTGCAGGAGTGCCATGTAAAGCTGTAAAAGAGAGACGGGGGCTCTTTTAATTCAGCGTTCCTCTGAACCCACTGGTACAATAATATCAGAGCAAAGCTATCAACGTCACAAGTTCAGTTTTCACTCCGAGAGGAACACGAGGGCCGGCGGTGAAACCAGCCGCAATGCATGCAGGAGAGAAGAATCCCTGTAAAGTGTCAGAGAGGTCCTGAATCAACACTTAGGCTCAGACTGAGTCCTGAAGTCAGGGTCCTGAAGTCTGAGTCCTGAAGTCCATCCATCCATCTTCTATACCGCTTATCCTGTTCAGGGTTGCCAGCTGTCTTAGGGTGAGAGGCAGGGTACACCCTGGACTGGTTTCCAGCCAATCACAGGGCTGAAACATAGAGAGAGACAACCTTTCACGCTCACACTCACACCTACGGGCAATTTAGAATCACAAATTAACCTGAAGAGCATGTTTTTTGGACTGTGGGAGGATGCTGCAGTACCCGGAGAGAACCCACAAATGTACATGGAGAACATGCAAACTCCACACAGAAAGGCACCCCTGTCTGAACTGGGATTCAAACTGGGGACCTTCTTTCTGTGAAGCTGCAGCACTTACAGCTGCACCACTGTGCAGCCCGTCCTGAAGTCAGAGTACTGAAATCAAGGTCCTAGAGTCAGAGTCCTGAAGTCAGGGTCCTGAAGTCAAAGTCTGTGTTGAGAGGAAGGTTTTAAAGGACTAAAGAGACCAAAACATTGTATAACACAGATGCGCTATTAACTCTGATTTCTCTGGTTGACAGTATGAGGTTGATTCACATTCATGTTTTTGAATAATTGAAAATGTGATGGAAACAGAAAAAATCTACTTAACTTTTTTTTTTCCTGGAGGGTGAAAATTTCTCTACAATAATTTTAATCCTTGCTCTGAAAGGGATATCTGACCTGGTTTGGTTTATCTTTAAAGGTTAAAATGGATTTACAAAATCAAAAACTCTGTTGTAATCGAGGGAAAGCAAAACAAACAATTTTCTGTTTATCGTATTTTTCATTTATGTGTGTTTCTCACATGTTTGGATAGAGCTTTAGAGCCATGAAAAGGTTATTTTCTATTTAAAATAAGCGAGAAATTCTGCTCCTGGTCCACTTATAAGAAAGAGGAACTCTAATTTTAACTTCTGTGTTTGGGTTGTAGTCATTTTTAGGTGCTTTATATTGAAATAAGATAGAATTGTGGGAAATAATTTGATATTTAATATCAAATAATTAAAATCTTGCTTGATTCATTATGAGTACTGGTGGTTTAATATTGAACTCTTGCTTAGGCTGGAGCTAAGAGCTTTTAAAAGCTGCTTTTGTAAACTAGACGAGGGTGATTCATCTGAGGAAAACCAGAATAACGTCTTCAAACACTGGAAAAGAAAGAAAAATGATGCACTGATTTATTGTTTGTGTATGAAATATAATCTGGAATTGAATTTAGGTGTTGCATGGGAAAAGATAACCATCATTTTTTGAAAAAAGCAGATAATCATCCAACTAAATATGAAAACATGAGCTTGATGTTTGAACCAGAAACCACTCAGATGATAAAAGATCAATCTGAATTATGCTCTGAGATTTTTGTGCTCTATTCATAACATAAAGCTTTATTTAATGAAGAAATATCATGCTTTTCTCAAGAATATGAAGGGATGTGTGTTTCAGAGTTTCACAGCTCTGTCGGAAGCTGAGGTTGAAATAAGGACTGAATTCAGTTCATCATCCAGCTAAAGGTCAGAGGATGGAAAAAGTCCACGTTGGCAGATCTTTGAAAGAGATAAAACTAACATTTCAGCAAATGTCTCTGTTGATCAGCAAAGATTTAAAACAAACGATGGGAGCAGCAGAAGGACGCTCGACGTAGCATCAACACGTGGAAAGAGGATTTTTTTTTAAGTTGGAGAATTTAAAACTGGAGTGAATCCGTTCATGTGAGGCAGACGGAGCGTGATGTTTGGAGCTTGTGTAACTGAAGTGAAACTAATGAGATATACTCTTTTGGTGGAATAAAAGTATTTTTCCACTCTCTGACTTGTGGCACATCCCGTCCTACGTCAGCACCCTTCATGGTTTTATTCAGCTTCACCAACAACAGCACCAGAGAGAATGTGATGAATCTGTCTTATCAGGACTTCAAAGACCAGCGTTTTCCATCAGCCCAGGAAGAGTGTGAGAGAGGAGCCGCCGTGCTTTCTGGCATCGTGTTGCAGTGGTGCCTCTGTTTGATATGAGCACACACATACATGTACACACACACGTACACACACAGGTCTGAGTCACTCTGCCGGCCCTGAGAGTTCACCACTTGAAGGAAATGATTTACTCTTCCAAATCCTCCCTCCTGTTTGATCCCATGGGGAGCTGGAACTGGAGCGGGGGCGATGCTAGGTTACCAAAGTGTGTTTTTACCATCCCTCCCCTCCTCTCTCTCTTCCTCTCACTCTTCTGCTTAGGTCGGCCATTTTGTAATTTACTGCAGTCATAAGGCCTGCCGTCGGCTACGAACAGTGTGGGATTATATGAAACGCTGTCTGACGGCATATTTCAGGAGAAGATCAAACGGGCTGCTAAGTGATTTCTGTTTCTGAGAGCACTAACTTTTAGTGCGGGCTCTTTTTCACAGCCTTGGACGAGGACGGCGCTGCCGGGCCTTGGACTGGAATATTCACTGCGGCTCTTCAGAGAGTTTAAAGGAAGAGGATCTGCACCTTCAGGAAGTTGAGCCAAAGCCTTTATACGCAAAAGAAGCCTGACATACCAGATGAAGACAAGCTGTCACACTCTTCACTCTTCTACTCTTCTTCTGTGGATCTGTGGATCTGTGGATAATCCAACTGTAGAGTTGGTCCATGTCAGTATTAGAAGGATTTTAATCTTAAACTTAGTGGGTTACAAGTCCACCTTAAATGGAATAAAAGTCCTAATCAGTGTTAATCCTATAAAGGTAGTGTTGGTAATCAGATTTAGGAACACTTTTTGTTATTCTGGTTAAAACAATCTTTCCTGATGGCAATCAGTACATGATATGTTCTTAAAATAGGCCAAAAAAGATCCACTGTCTACAGCAGGAGTAAACCTGGGAAAACACCAGCCATTCCTACCGTTTGGCAGACAAATTGTTAAACCAATTAAATCCCGTCCTGCCGTCCTGCCTGCCTCCTACAACATAGTGCAAACAAAAACAATGTGCTGAGGACCAGTTTGAGTCTGTGGTTTCTAATCAGTCACGATCATTTGGTCGCAAATCAGTGGCACTTCTGCATGTGATCAGGGGCGTTGTTTTGGAAGAGCTCCGAGTGTAGGGGGCGGGGGCTAAACAGAGTCCTGAGGTGATGCTACATTTAAATTCATGCTAGTTTCCAATGACTACCAACTGTGCCTTTAAAAAACTGTTTGGATGTGAAACCATTGTTCTTATCTGAAGATGATTCATGTCTTTGGGAATGATCCCTTCTCGTTAGTTAACGATTAGTGATTAACACCTTTTTCATAAGCTGCATTTTTTTAACAGTTGAGCAGAGAAAATGTGTCCTGAATTCAACTTTTTGTGGGAGTCTCAGTTTTACTGTAAACAGTCAGTTTACCTTTACCCCTCAGAGGCTTCTCTCTTTTCTCCTTCAGCTGTATGAAGCTGAAACAAACTGATTTTCCTCTGATGAACGCCTCTTCAGTTTAATGAAGTAACATCATAATGTAGATTAGTCAAAAGTCAGGCTTTGTCATGTCTGTCCTCAGGAGGAGAAGAAAACTACTTTAAAGATGTTTGTTTGTTGATGGAGGAGGAGCCATCATTTCTGATGCATTCAGGGAAGTCAGGAAATCTGAACACTGATTGTCTTTAGTGACTCAGCATTGAATTGATTGGTGTCGCAGAGTAAATTTTTGATCCTGAGTAGATTGTTTCACTGCACTTAATGCAGAGAAACAGAAACCCTTCTCACATTAACATCCATGGGATATCATTTCACTGAATTGTGTTCCCCTTGCTTCTGCTCTCCATGCAGACTGTTTCTGCTGCTGATGCCTGATTGGTCGATACTGCTCAGACTTCTCCAGGCCATAAATTAATTCATAAGCAAGAAACAAAGAATAGATTAGTTATTGACTCAACCGACAACCTGAACTTGAACTCAGTGTTGATGCTTTAACCTAACTAAACAGCCACCAAATGACTTTGGAAGAAGGAGGAAAAAGACCACATAACACCCTTGCCAGATGATAATAGAGACAGAGATAAAAAGTATCAGGTCCGTGTTTATGAAGTATCATGCCAAGGGTGAGGACACTTTCCAGATTGTTTCAGGTTGCACACTTACACCCCTTTTCCACCAGTGATGGCTCAGTGCTCGTTCCAGATCAGTGCCTGAATCAGCTCCAGTTCTTTATGTTTCCACCAACAAAGCACCAGCTCTAAAAAGCTGGTGCTTAGCCAGCACCAGCTTTTTATTGGGCCAGCTCAAAGCACAGACTACGACAGGGACAGGGTGTGGGGTTACCGTGACCAACAATCAGCGTAAAAAACCAAACAAGTTCTTTGAAAGATAAGACCCTGAACCAACCAAGCTAGTGCTGGCATTGAACCAGCACTAGTGCCAACTTGGTGGGAAAGGGGCAAAAAGGAGATTTTTGGGCCCAAAACATCCATAAACTCATTTTAGAGGCCTGGAGGTAAAGCTGAAAGACTTTTTTTTAATTCATGTCAGCAAAAAGGGAAACCCTTTTTCCCACTGTGTGAGTTCTCTCTAACTCTCGGATTTATCCAAGAATGCTGCGAGAAAACTAGCCAACAAGAACAGTTATCGAGAGTTATTCCTCAAAAACAAACATGTCAGTTCCCAAACTGTAAGCGATCCATTTGATGACCGTCAAAGTATTTCAGTCTGAAACAACAACAGCTGACTCACTGACTGTCACCTGAAGCCGCGCTGCTTGTGTGGCTAAAACTGTTAGCTCTGTTTGTTGTTTTCCTGTGGTAGAAGTGAGCCTGGCTAATAACAAACTTGAGTACAAACACACACACACACACACACACACACATGTATTTTAGGAGTTTTCACTCAAGCAAAACAAATACAGATGTAAATTCAGGCCAACACACACAGAGTTTAAGCGGCTATTTGTGCACCGACCGACACCCTGAAACAGCAGAGCGACAGTGATGAGAAACTCCAGTAGCTCTTTGGCTGCAGCGGTGTCAGCGCTGAGCAAACAGAGGCCAGTTGTTGACGCGCCAGATATATGAGTGTTATTCTTCCTCTCTCTCTCTCTCCCTCTGTGTGTGTGTGTGTGTGTATTCCTGCTGGGACTCCCCTTGGCTAAACCAAGCCTCCTACACCTTCACTTCCTCACAACTCCATCACTCTCTCCCTCTCTCTCTCTCTCTCTCTCTGTGAAAGGATTGATGAGTGGCCTGACTTCCCTCCATCCTCCCCGACTTTCTCACGGAACGAAGAGAGGGGGACGAGGAAGAACGAGGAGTCTGATGGCCATCATTCATTCCTCTTCACCTTGGGAGTGTGAAAAAAGCTACCTAGCGCTGGCAGTGACAGATGGAGCAATAAAGCTCTATGGGCCGGAAGAACACGCAACCCTGCTCATGTTGAGGGAAGTTATGTGGGATGACATCACCTGTGGGTGGACATACCTGCTGACTTACTGCTGTGACACTAGGCTGACCAAAGCTGCTACTGGAAAAAATTAAGTACCCCTCATTTTGACCTTTCTTATATTGTACAATGAGAGGTTTATGTGTAGTTTTGTATGAGTGTCAGTCTGGATTCAGTCTATTTCTTTGCTTTAGCAGCTAAAGTCTCACAAACCTTTGCAGCTTCAAGATGAGACTGCACTAAGCCGTGTTGCTCTGAGGGGATAAAAACAGGCATAAAAGCAGAAAGGAAATAGCACTGACCTGTTTGGATCCAGACGATGGCACCAACATGAAAACATGAAAGAAAAAAGAAGAGAAGAAGAAACTGGTTAGCGGACAGGTGTCCAAACAGCTCTTTACACACCAATGCTGACACAAATCACAGGCTAATTAGTCGTCCACTTCATGTGGTGACAGTCTCGCTCTATCGGGTCTGCCACTGTGTGTTTGAGTGTGTGTGTGTGAAGTGTCAGAGACCTCTTTAGCACCTTATCACCTTTGACCTAAGGGGGTCTGACGATGTAAAAAACATTAAAATCAGACTGTAAGAGTACACATGAACCCGCTCTTACGTAGGCGCTTACAAGTTGTTTTCTCTCTGGGTTTGTCAGTCACTCTGGGGTTTTCCATCAGCCGATCTAAAATCCAAGTATCCATAAAATAAAGTTTTATTTGAGCTTTTTATTTTGGAATAAAAACACACTTTTCAACCACACCATTCAAACAGCAACTGTCTTGACTGATAAGTCCAGTCGTACCGCTCTGCACAGAAGGAAACAGCTGATTCTGACTCTGCATCTCACAGAACAATAGCTTGATCTGTTGAATAAGACTTCCTTTAATTATAAACTCTAAAAATAGGTTGCTCAAACTGGACTCTAACTTTGTGCAAAGGAAGTTTAGACAAGTTTGACCTGGTGTTTAAATCCTCCCAGAGAAAGCCGGGCTCTAATTGTCCCGGTTTCCAGGTTTTTTCACGAGTCTTTCAGAGGTGTCAATTATACTAGCTTGCAAAGTACGGCCTGAAGACATTAGGAAAAATAATTATGGGTCTCAGTTGAGCCAGTGTGTGCAGAGAAGGAAACATGTCTTCCACTGGGCGAGAGTTTCCCTCCGTAGAAAGCCAGACCACCTAGCACTGGGAGCCTGGTGACAAGAGCTTTGATTATTATGCCTGCACTCCCTGCCAGGGCTAAATTTAAGTGTTCCCATAAAGTCCAGAAGAAATAAGACTTGGGAATGGCCCAGCCTCTGAGTGTGTGTGTGTGTGTGTATGTGTGTGTGTGTGTGTGTGTGTGTGTGTGTGAGAGAGAGAGAGAGAGAGAGAGAGAGAGAGAGAGAGAGAGAGAGAGAGAGAGAAGGGAGAACTCTGCCTGTGTGAGTGTGTGTTTAGGGTCTCTCTTGGTCAGCGTTGTCGCACAGTCCGGGGGATAATAATAGGATGTGCTACAAGTTGCTGAGACTAAAGCTGGACTTCCCACGTCTCCCACTCGCCAGTGGCACTTGTGTTATTCTCTAAACACCCGCCGGACTCCCCCCTCCTCCCCTCCCTTTATGAAACTCAGAGATAGTCTCACATCTTATGCTTCACGTCCCTCATACAGCTTCTCCCTTGAGCTTCAAGAAACTGTAAGAAAGAGCACGACACTTCAGGCAACCCCACATCTCCCAAGGAAATGTGGACTCCTTGTTTATCTTTGATTAAAAATAACTTGGGAAGAGGCCGATCAATACTTTCCCTGCGACAAGAGAGACAGGGGGGTGAAGGAGGTTGAGGAGGAGGAGGAGAAAGCGGAAGAGAAGAAAAAAGCGTGAGAAATTTGACGACATTTTAAAAATGTGTCTGTGTGTGACGGGTCGCTGCGAGTCATTCCCATGGCCTCATACAGAAGCTCCAGCGCTGCTGCCGACTGCTCTGATGTTTTAACAGTGACAAAACGGCCGACATGCGCACATAATGGGACAGTAAAGGTCCTGGAGGAGACGCTGGGAGCCATGTAGGCTAAATAAAGGCCTCAGAGCACGGGAGGAGAGCGAGGTCAGTCCTGCCTGTGCTTTCCTTGGCTCCCACCTCTCCTTTCAAAGGATCTGCTTATGGTTTCTGTCAGAGATGCACGTCCATTTTTCAGCCCATTAACAACTATCATTACCAGCCCAACTGGAGGCTATAATTGGGCCAGGCATGGAAAAGAGTTGTCAAAACACAATTAAATTCCAAACTCTGGTGAGAGAGAACAGAGAAAAAGTGCTGCACGGCCATAACATCATATTGCCGGCTCTCTTTGCCCAAAAATAGGAAAGAAAAACATGAAAACCATTATTTTACATTGGAAGCTTCTGGAGAGGGATTATGTAGACGGGTGATGTGAGCTGCTCAAACGATAGGGCTACTGCAAGCATAACAAATAATCACTCTCAGTGTCAAAGATGAAGAATGGACACATTTAAAGCCCCATCCGGGGATCAGGGGGAGAGATCTCTACGGAGTCTTAATCAAGGAAAACTCTGAACACGGTCGTGACCGCCACCTGGATTTAAAGATGAATGAGTCCAGCAGAATAAACGGCTCACGCTGTGTGTCAGCTAGCATGCTGAAAGGTTCGGCAAACACTCATCAGAAGGTTGAGGAATGAAGGTGTCGAAATGAGGGCATGTGTCCACTGCTGTCACCAACAAATCAAAATCAAGAAGGGGCGGGACTTCTGAGCTCTATCTGAAACAACAAGGCTGATATTTTATCTGTCCTGTTGTTCCCCTTGAAGGACTTATTTCATGCACAATTGTGCTTTTTGAGGCCACAATTATCACGTCTGAAGCTGCTGCAATGCAAGGAGCAGGAAAAATCTTCAGTGTTGAACAATGAAGCAAAGAAAAAGTGCAAACACTGCTGTTCCTTGTGTGTCCATTTTAAGCTGGTTGAAAGAGCTGAGACATCTCCGTCAGGTTATGATAAAATCTGAGTTTAACAGCAGAATTAAACTTTTGACAGTTAGTTATTGATGCTTACTCACACAGTGTGAGGGGTGAACACTTTAAAATGCATCTATGGAGGTAGCTCTGAGAAGTCAAATGTAAATTTTCTTTATTAAAGTTGGGGTTTAAGATCGCTGTTGTTGTGTGTTGGGTATGTACACAGAGAGCTGTACTTTTACCTCAAGACAACTAAAGCTCATCGACTTTGGACTCCTGCAGGCCAAGAGGCTGATATCTTTATTCTGGAAGAAAACAGGTGTGTCCTCAATGCACATGGGTGAAGGAGATGGCATCATGTATTGTATTGGAACGACTTTCTTTTATTGTCAAGGGAAAGGGAGGAGATTTTCAAGAAACATGGGCACCTTTAATTGAGTTTATCAGACGTTATGAAGCCAACTGAATTGGAAATTGGTGCTGAGTTGTATGTTGTGTCTTTATTTTATTTTCTTACTAAATTTTTTATTTTATTTTATTATTTTTTCATTATTTATGTATAATTTTTATTTGTGGGATTTTGTTGTCGGTTTAATGTAAATTTAATGTCAATTCTACCATTGTTATTCATCTTGTAATATAAAACAATAAATATATTGTTTAAAAAAAAAAGAAAAAAAAAGGTAGGGTTGGTTTGACAGTTTGCTGGGAGGCTTCGGATCTGCCTCAGATCCCCCTCATCACCTGTTTCTAGGTTAATCAAAAGTTATGTTGAGTGAATATTTCCAACATCCCTGTACTTCACAATATCTCTCCGGAAACCAATAGGTAACAACTTAGAGACTGGATCTATCAGTGGTTCCCAAAGTGAGGGTCAAGACCCCCTGAAGAAGAAGCTAAACACCTTCCAAAATTAAAAACTATTTACTAACACATGTTCCATCTATTATTGTAAATAAATAAAGAAAAAAGAAATAGGTTAAATTTGACATTAAACCATCAAAACAGAAAATGTTTTCTTTGATGAAGACCCACAACGAGACTACACCAGGATGAGGACGGAATCAGAGGAGGCAGATTGATTTAGAAAACACAGAACCATTTGACCATAAGTAGACTTTACACAGCAGACTAATTAAGTATCCTGTTATTTCGGTTTTTGGTTAAGCGTATTGACACAGCAGGGGGTCACGGGCTGAAAAGTTTGGCAACCCTGGTTACATATACAGCCAAGATACAACTTCTGTCCATTGTTTTTTTTTTTTTTTTTTTTTTTTACAATTTCCTCATTACATTTTTTAAAATAAAAGCAAATATTACACAGGAAAAGTATTTTTTTTGTATTAAATCACACTCATCGGTCACTATCAGAGAAGCAGGAGTGCATCATGACTCCCTCTGTTACCTGGAAGCAGAAGAAGTTGATGAGTCATGCTCTGAAGTCGAAGTCATGGATGCTGTTTGTGCCAATCTACCTATAAAGCCAAAGTCAGGAGTTATTTTGTGTAAAAACTAAGAGATGTTGTACTCTACGCTGCAGACAAACTCTGATGATGTTATATGTTTTAAGTCCTGTCTAAAAATAGCTTCTTTTTTTAATTACTCATCAGGGTGCCACAGGATTTCTCTTAGCATAAGTATGTTGCTAAAAATATTGTGAATTTATTGAACTTTGGCTTCATTTCAAAGATTTTTCTTTGAATGGCTGCTGATCAGTCACTGAAACTATGATTTACTTCATGTCGACAAATTCAGAGGAGCAGCTTTCAGCTTTTATCAATCAAAGCGAAACAAATCACGACATTGAGATAAAGGATTTCTTTTCTCCCTCTGAGTGTTCCCACTGACATAAATCATCTTTAGAAACAAGTGACTGCCATCTCATCATGGTGCACATGCTCAGAGCCAGTCGGTTATGTCAGCTTACGATCAGAGCATGCACAACCTGCAGTCATGGTTCATATTGGCAGTAAGCGCCCATTAAGGCCTGAACCACAAGGTGGCTTTGTTTTATGTTTGCTCAGTGCATTCACAGATGAGTAACATGGATGTGTTAAATGCTCAATCTTCTCTGAGATGTGATGTCATTTATTTCCCTGGTGTACCCGGGCTTCAAACCGCCTGCAGGGACTGCCAGTCTTTCCCGTGTTGCTGTCAGTAGCTTTTAAACCCAGCTGTAAGTTGCGATGTCTGAATACTCTGCAGCTAGTTAAATGAAGTCATGAAGATGGAGAAACGTCTGTGACTGTGGCTTCCGACCTTAATCAAAACAAACATGTCTTTTGGCAGCGCTCTGTTTGCTCGGTGGGCTTCTGTCAGCAGACCGATGGTTACATCTTCCTCTTCTGAACTTTTGGAAATTTCACCATCAAACGCTCTGAAATCCGACTCCATAGTCAAAGTGACACAAACGTGTGAAGAAAAGATCAAGCAAGGCAAAGATAAGAGAGTCTTAAAGGTCATCTCGTGAAGGAAAAACCCTCGGTGAAGGCCTCGGACGGCGTTTCCCAAAGCGTGTGGTGTTAATGGCGTGTGTGTCGGCTGACATAAAGCAGAAAAGGCTGGGTAGTGGAGGGGAGTCGCAGGCCTCTCTGCCTCTGTAATCTGCTCTGATTTATAGAAGCTAGCCTTGCTCTCCCCTTCCACCTCCACACTGACACACTAGGCCTCCTCCGCTGGAGACAGCCTGGCGTCCACACACACACACACACTTAACACACACACACACACATACACACACACACACACACACACACACACACTTAACACAGAAACTAACGTGTGCACAGAAACATGAACGGATCGTCTCAGTTGCACAGTAGTGCACGCAACCAAACCACATGGGCTTGTTGCTTAACAAAATGAGCACCAGATCCAGACTTTGAGTCATGTAAGAGCGAGTGTGATGTAAGAGCAACTATTCATCAAAGGTCTTCTGGTCATTCCTTTTGGGGAAATTTAGACATTTTAATGGCAAAATAACATCAAAAGAACGATGAACGGTTTGGCTATTTACAAGCAACAAACTGCATTTAATATTTGGCTGGACTGTGACGACAGCTTCAGGGTAGGAAACATCGTTCTTGTTGATGGAGCTATGTTGAAATGAAATTTTAACGAATCAGGATCCAGGAATCAATGCCTAATCCTTCCTCAGATTGACGACAGAAGACAAAACTGTCTGTACTAAAAATCTGTGAATGGAAACTTTGATATATTTAAGGTAACACTCTAACTTTATAATCTACCATGGTTTACGCCATACTACATAACATTTTCCACTAAATCAAACTTTTCCATTTGACCTCCAGTCAGGAGTTGGGTCAAAGGAAGCACTGCAACCTTAATGGACCAATGTCAAGGTGAAGACCAGTAGGTAAGGTCTACGGACATGTCAACTTCTGTTATCAAACAGTGAAGTCAACACAACAATGCAAATAAAGATGAAGTTAAGTAAGTGTAAGCCAGAGCTCTAAAAGCTGATGAAGTCCCTCTGTTGTTCCGTGTTAAAATGTTCATTTTATCAGCAGAGTGAAATACATTTACAGCCTGGTGGAAAATAAAAAGACAGTTTTGATCTTAATGCCTCATTTTTCTGATTGTATTAATTCAATGAAAATGAAGTTTTTCATGACTTTTGATTAAAGTGGGATGCACATGTAAAGATTATCGGGCCGTTTATGTCCCGACCAAAGATGGCAAACTCCTGATAATCTTCTGTCTAATAAGTTTATCCTATCAGATTATCCTGTTGTCTGAAGTGTGTTAAGAGTGAATTTGTCCCGATAATCAGCTGTGAAGGTTGGGGCCGACAATTGTAAATATTAAACTTGCTCAATATTTGCGACCAAAAATCTTCATGTGTGTGGGGAAAGCCGATGACTCCCGAGTCATGACTCCCTGAGTTGTGACGTGGAATGGAATGTAGCCAATCAGCATAGGAGCTGATTGAGGAATAAGGAAGCAGACGCGAACAAAAACAAGCATGGCTGACCTTACACGGAAAGTTTGTGGAAAAAGTCTGTGTTCCTGCCTTCAGGATTTTTTCCACAGTCTTTATTTCTTTTTCTTTTTGGTTCTGGAATCATCGACTAAAAAAAAGTCCCAAGACCACCATCATTCCCTCTTCCATGTGCATTTTGTGTTTACCAGTTGTTGCTATGTAATGCTATGTTTCTTCTTCTCCATTTTTGTTGGATCGCGTTTGGTCTCATAAGATTTCCGTCTTGGAGGACTAGATTCTAGATCAGTGGTTGGACAGAATTGTTATGTGTGTGGTGACCTGTGTTCAAGTTCAAAAAATGGGGCTCAAGTTGAGTCAAAAATCAGTCGTCAGCAATGGTGTAAAAGTCCTTAAAAATGAGAGAGAGCATCCTTAACTGAGTCATCACAGTGTGTTTAACAGAGCACTATATTTTATTCAGGCATGTGTTCATGGGTCTGTGCAGCTCTGCAGTCAGTCAGCAGTGTTTAAAGGCCTTCGATTGGTGGAAACGAATCATTTAACCCGTTTACATCCTGCTGTCAGAGCCAGAGGCCGAACCCTCCACAGCACAGAAAACAAACTGAAGCCGTGCAATAAAAGACAAAAGAGAGACTGAACGGAGACACAATATTCACACACATTAGGCCAGCAGACTCCAACACCTTCAGTGTGTGTGTGTGTCAGTCTACATGTGTGTGTACCATGAATCACAGTGTATGGACAGGTGTTTACAGTGAGGCGCGGTTATCTGTCTCCATTACAGCATGGCGGCTCAGCCTCCCAAGACCATTATCTACTCAGACCTGCCTAAACACACACACCCAGAGACAGGAAGCCCCACATGCTGGAGTCAAGACCCTTTACACGAGGCCATGGCGTGAGCACATAATGGGCCTTTCTGGGGTCTGGGGGGCTCTTGAAGCAATCCAACACCCAAACAGAGAAGAGGCAGAAAAAAGCAGCATTTCCTTCAGCCTCACTTTGATCTGCAGTAACATCAACAGGCGTCCAGATCCAGCTGTTCATCATAACTCCAACATCCAGACTCACTTAGCTCTGCTGAGGCTTGTTGTTGTGGCTAATGTTTGGGACCGGAGCCACAATCTGACCCAGGGTCAATTTAACATCCTCTTACAGTGCTCAGATGTTGTGACAAAGCACAGCGAGTGGCTTTCTTATCAGTTTTTGCAAACAGTGTTCAGTTAAAATCCACTTTATCCTGTGTGAGACATGCTCTGAGTGAGATCAGATAGGACACGTTTGTGCTCATGCTGGATTTGAGATCAAACACAAGCACTTTGTTTGCACATTAGCTTTTAGGGCTAAGTCATGGCACACAGGCCGGGTGCTACTTCCTGATCACACCGAGGGAGAAGCAACAATCAGACATTTGAACAGATTTAGAGACAATATGACTGATTAGAAAATTATTTATCTATCCAGCTGGAAAAATTATACCTGAGATTCAATGGAAACAGTTTTTCTCTATATGATTATAAGGAACAGGTAAAACACCTACCTGTTGTTGAATTAACTTTAAACTGAACATTGTTCTCTGACCCCAGATGTGAAACCGTGGAAGACCTCAAATCTAAAGGTTCAACATCCAGGACCTGAATTTGTACAAACATCAATAAACCTCCTCCACATTGTTCACCAACACTTTTTGTAACTAACATTTTTGCCACATTGTCAACAGGTGAATCTGAAAAAATGTGCAGGACTTTTTTCCCCCACAGATTGATTATTATATAATGTTTGTGATCTGACATGGCTCTTGCTAATCAGAATTAACCTCCATTGTTATACGCTTTGACCAATCAGAATCAAGCATTTAGGGAAATGATTTCAAGCATCCATCTTCTACAGGTTGTGTTTCTTTTTTTACTCTAGTGACCATCTGAGTTTGTCTTGGAGAACTGAAGACCTGTGAAGATAATTTGTCTTCCATGTGAAACGAAGATATATTTATACTTCTTTAATTCCCTTGGGGAAAATTCTATTTTACACTCTGAATCATGCTATATATCTACATAAGGGCTGTCACTTTAATTCAAGTTCTAAACACTGGCTACCAGTTCCAAATGTTGGCTGCATCCTGGAGATGCAAGTCTACATGAAGGACAATCCTCTGTCTGCAGACAGCAACCTGCTGCTTTGATGGAGAGACATAGTGTGCAACAGGTACCTGCAACTCTCACAGCTGGCCCATAAATACCTTTGTGCTTCAACGTCTGCACACTCTGAGCTCGTTCTCATCAGCAGGTAATATTGTAAACAAAAAAGGGAGCCATACTTGATCCCAATCAAGTTGATACAGTGTGTTTCTGGTAAATAATATCAGAAATGAAGATATGCTGTTCCACTTGACTACTGGTTATATGTTATACCTTATGTTCTTATTTTGAAGCCACATTGACAGTGCTCAGGAATTTCTGCTAACACCTCTCCAGCTATCAACACAATTTCCAATCTTGTTCCATGCTGTGGCTTGAACCAGCAACCCTTGAATTACCAATCCAAGCCCCTATGTACTGAGCCACTGCCGCATCAAATCAAGGACTGGATTAAAAAATCATATCCTGATAAGAAACAGAGATGACAAAGAAGCTGAGATGTTGCTCAGTCAGCCCCTTGAACATTTGTCATCTACTAAAGTGTCCAGAAAGCAGTTTGTGGCTTCTTATCCCAGTGGATTTTTGGTGTTTTCACATGATAAAAACACTCTTAAAACAGTGATTTTGGTGGTGATAATCTGTGGTTCTAAACTGGTCAGTACAGAGTGGTTTCCAATTAAATATACATCTTTATTTTATCTCTGTCATATGACTCTTATTATTGAATAAATTTTATTTATTGCTCATGATAAATCCTTGACTTTTTGGCTCTTTTCACAATCATTTAAAGCTGCTGCAGTGGAGGGAATAAAAAACACACGTGATCAAGAGCAGGATCATCTCCTATTTTTCCATTACGTGTGTTGAAAATGCAGTTAAGGCAAATCAAAATGAATTGAGGATTCATTCCTGAAGCACTTTAAAGACTTAACATCAAAGGGTTTTAGGTGGCTCGGCAGTCCATACGCACTTTTCTCCCCCACAAAGGGTTGCTTTAACAGGCGCGTGAAGTTCAACCATGAGTGTAGAAAATGTGTTTTATCTTCGTGTGATTGCATTTATTCAGGCTGGATGGATGTTAGCCATGAAGTGCTACAGGCTGCTCTTGTCCTTGGCATTTCAAGATGTCTTGGTGCATCACATTTTCCACAGCTTGAGCAGTAAAAATAATCCTGTTTGTGTGAATCACACTGTAGAGAGGATCATTTTATTATGTGATACTGACACTAAGTTACGATTGTACTTTTAACCATGGATCAGATGGTTGTTTCTGTCCTTACTTGTGCTTCAGTATCAGTTAACTTCGGAATGTTTATTGAAAACATGAAGTTGTTCAAATTTTTCTGCTCATTACCAACAATCCTTCTCTCATGTGAAACTTGAAGGTGAATCCAAAAGTTTTGTGGCACAATCTCTACAGTTTAGCCTCTAGTTTCACAGCCAGTATGTTGGGCCTTTGCTTGGCTGAGGATATCCTGATGCATCATGGTAAAATTTGGACCAAGCCCTTTAATTTCTGCTGAGATCATTGCTGAAAGTTTGAGCACAGCTTAGGCTGTGAGAGCCACGTTAGTTTGAGAGGTGAAGTCAATCTGTGCTTAATGTAGACAACTGTTGAAAGACATTTGGTGAAAGCATCTTCTTTTGTTTAATAAGATTTGCTAAATAGTTACCTGATTTGTTGTTATGATGGAAATTTTCTTGCCTCAGTCTGTGAATTGAAAATTGAATACTCTTCTTTATGATCTCAGGAACAAGAAGAGAAACTAGAACAAAAAAATAAAACTACTGGAAATGCTGAGTGCAAGTAACCCAACGAAGAAACCCAGAAAGAATCAGGAAAACATCAGTCCCAACTGAACAGTGAAAGCACCTTTGTCACTGATCCTTGATGGACACCTTGGTCGATGTGTTTCTTTCTTTAGATCTGTGCATTGTCAAGTTTCTGTGCTCAACCAAAGTCTGCTAACACATGATGTCCCATGCAGGGACTTCTGTACTACGCTTAAAGAAACAACCTCCACCACATGCACACATTTATAGAGATTAGTTTGTGAACCTGCCAAGAGGGGTGACAGAAATTAACAGATGAAACAATTTTAGGGGCAAATACTCTGCTAAATCCTTCTTTAGTTTTCTGCACACTTTCCAGATCATGCAGATTGAAGCCCTCCTGAGCTGAAAGACAGATTTCTATCCTTGCCCGATGCCGGGGCAATGATGCATCAGTCAGCACAGAGCAGAGAGAGCGGGACAGGAAGTCACGCACCAAAACATCCTAAAACATCCAAGGATTTTCAGAATAAAACACCAGCTAAAACGCATTTCAGTTTAGTACAACAAATCCACAAAATAAGGAGAAACAGGTCTGGAGCCAACAGGTTTGAGGATTTCCGAGGTCAAGAAAAACAACATGGATGAGGAGCTCATCATAGAGACAGGATTTTTTCCTACAAAAACTGGGGAAACCCCAGCGTGATGTGGACTGCATGCATCCACACGGGATGTGGTCGACTGTAAACCATGTGGACTCTGGTTGCTGGGATGGGAGGGAGAACCATGACATACTTTAATGTCTAGGATAAAAGTCTTATTTAGGGTATATAACACACACAGTCTGTCTTAGGGGATCTCTCAAAGGAGACAAACCGTCCTTCAGTGTGACGGCTTCTTCCGGTTCAATAAAGTTTCTCCCATCACTCCCTCAAGCTGGAGGGTTTTTCCATCACAGCATCATTCCATAAAGTTTATTTACTGATTATTATACCACTGTTTGGTTATAGTGAATGAGAACAACCTTATGAAGTAGGAAAGAGTTCAAAAGTGGTGCCAAAAGACTGGTCTGTCTGTCTTCAAATCCAGTGTACGTTGGGTGGCGAGGTGACTGCTCCCTTCATCCAGGTAAGAAAAGAAGACTTCTATTTGCCTAACATATTTCCTGATATAACTCCTTCACTCTGTCTCCTGGTTTCCTGCTCTGCCCATTGTCCTGTCTTCACCAAATCAAGGTGTAAATACCTAATAGTATAATTTAAAAAAAGGACGGCTGGCCTTAACCAGTGGATGATGATTGGATGGCCTACCTCAACTGTCTGAGATCTGCTTTAGTCCAAAAACAGTCATCCAAGCCATTCAATTCCTGTTGTTTGAACCCTGTCCTGTGAGCAAGCTGTGTGGGTGTGTAAACATTGTGCTAACCTCCAGCCAGGTACTGTCTGGTCTGCTTCATGAGGTGGTACCACCAGCCTCCCACTGCCTTTTAATTACAAGCCGTGGAGGGTGGAGGTTGGGGGGGCAGTTTAATGAAAGTGGGCCACGTCATAAAAGCAGATCTGAGCGGGTTCACCCACAGTTCAGGCTCAAGGACGGTAACACACTGATAATGCAGAGTGTACCGCTCACGAGTGCAAACACACCAGATCAGAATCTCCTAAAAAAAACGATCCTAAGGAGAAATCAACGACTGTGGAATCAAAAATTAAATTACTAGATCCAAACGTGACTTTAACACCAAGTTTCAGTGGAAATCTACAGAATGATCAACCATAGCCTGGTTTGTTAGCCAAGAAGTAGCTCTGAGTGCCTTTTTTGGATGGGACAATGGTGCAACAAGTCCAACCAGAGACTGCTTCCAATAGGGCTGCGGCCACTTTTATTTACACCTTCCTCCAGAAAGATTCACAGAAGGAGATACACTCGATGATTAAAAAAAGGCAAGATGACAAGACTGGTAATCACCATGGACACACAAAGAAGAAAAGATCATCATGGTGTAAGATCGATGGAGATGGCTTCTAAAGAGATTGAACTGTTCAACATTTCCCCTTTGAAACATTTGTAGAGATACATCTGACAGCATTTTTCTGGCCTGAGGTGCAGTACCCCAGTTTTCTCAACAAGTTTAAGACGGATGGATGGATGGATGGATGGATGGATGGATGGGATGGAGGGAAGACAGAGAGACGTGGGATGGAGAGTGACAGCCAGAGTTCAACCACCAGCTAATTTTAACATCATCCCTCCCTCTTATTAGCTCCTCTGCGATGGAGGGAGGGAGGGCCTAGAGGCGACCTAATCGGTGGGAAGCTGCCCAGAAGCGCCTGACCTGAAGCAGGATGAGGGCTTCAGTGTGTGTGTGAGTGTGTGTCCAGAGGGGGTCAGGGGAGAAGGCAGCATCCTGGCAGGACATGAGGGACTCGGTTCCCAGCAGCGCTCTCTCTGGACTCTCCTGCTCAGGCTCCATCAGTCTCTCCCTGCCGGGTCAGCGCTGCCTTCCTCCGGGGGATTCCCACTTTTTCCCAAGGCTATGCCCAGCTAGCTCTCACTCTCCCTGCTTGCCAAATGACCCCAAGTTCGGCCACTTGCTTCCCTTATCTGTCCTTTCCCAGGGCTGTGGTACTTTATCCATGTCACCCTCTCTGCCGTCTGATGTACAGTGGTCAGTGCATCTATGGGGTCAGCTTAATGATGGCCGCTCACACTGGAATTAGCAACAGAACATGCTGCTGGATGTGAAAAAGGCTGTGACGATGAGCACACACACAAAGTCTGCGTACGTATGGGTACGAATCTGAGGGTTATAAATCAAAACCAGATTCAAACTATGACAGCACTGGTCAAATATGTTATAAAACAAAAACAGTGTGTGTGTGGGATAATTTCTTGTTTTTTATCATTTGTGTTGATGAAGTCTCATGTGCCAAACAAGCTGCAGAAAGCTGGGTCATTAAGGTCACTACATGAAGCAGAAAGGACAGATACTTTACACCCTGAAGTATCTCCACTCCAAAGTTTTTTTTTTAGTGAGATTCCAGTAAAATCTTTCAAACATAAAGATTAAAGTTATGCTTTTAAAACCTGAAACTGAACTCAATAGAGTTACAGCTCTTTCCCAAGACTGAGACAAGCCTGTGTCCTCATGATCCCCTTTCACGTTCTGTTAGATTGAAGTTTAAATGGCAGCTCCAGAAGCAAGCCTGACCTTCTGTGTGAGCACAAAGTTCTAAAATTAGGCTTAAAAACCCTTCAAGTCCTCACAGAGGGAAGTACACAGCTTTAAAGTGCCTCTATCATTAAGAAAATTCATGTTTGGGGTATTGTTGTTAAGTATTGTTCATCCATTACAGATCTTAAAAAGTGGATGAAATGTAGGTTAGAAACAGATAATGGAGAAACATTGGCTCAAACCTATAGTTGAGTTCATATGGAGGACTTACAATCAGAGAAACAGGCTGGTAAAAGTAAAAGTGCTTCATGGAAACACTTCATCTGGAACAGGTTGGTCTGATTTGGGTTTGGACGAGGTTCATTTCTGTATGAATTGAATAAAACATAATTACTCATAACACATTATGCACCATGACACAGCAACAACAGTGTTTGGTAATAACAGGAAGAGAAGGAGGGGTCAGTTTTTTTTCTGCTGCTTTTCACACATTTAGAGTAGAGGAAAAACGCTGCACATGATGAAATGGTTGATGAAAGGCTTCATACATGTGCATCTTTACTTTGCCTGCATGAAAACTGATGTTTGAAAGTCTCGTCAGACTGTAAGACTGTAAAAATCCTGGGAATTTTCAAATTTGGAAACTTTACATGATTTTTGGAAATTAACAGGAATTTTACTGCATTTACCTGGTCATATCCATGTATAAATATTAAGCATTTTGGTTTGTTATAAGAAGACGTGAATGGAAAATCTTAAATGACATCACAAATGGATTTTCCGGCATTTTCCCAAACTGTCATGAAAGTAGGCATAAATATTTGTCATGAGCAAACTTCAATGCAAATATGCCTGATCCCTTCAGCACCTCCAAAAATTCCCATTCAAGAATGTTTAAATATTTTGTTTAGCTTCTCTTCAGACTGTTTTCTGCGAGTTTACCTCAGGCCTTTGGATGTTTTATAACTCAGATGATACAGTCTGTTTGTACTTCTAACTGAAAATAAACTTAAATAATAATAAAAAAAAAACTCTCAAACTTTCCTTGAAGATAAAGAAGAAACGTGTATGTGAGCTCTAACCCTTGATTTAAACATACTCAGTGAGCACTACGGTCCATCAGCGCTGCAGTTTCCCGCGTACGCCAATGCACACTGGATCTGTCTTTGTAGTGGATCGCAGCGCAGCGAAGTGCAGTGCACTCCATAGCAGCTGGATACGCAAGTTCAGAAGATCATAGGAGACTCACGTTCCTTCAGGAATCACACCCATGACAACTACTTGCATGATAATAAATTAGTATGTTAAACTCACCTTGCCCTCCCAGAACTTCAGCAATTTCAGTCCATCCCTTTTTGTTTCTGTTGGTGTCTTTATATAAAGGATGTGGTGGGTCGTTTATAATTATAAGGTTTCCCATCTCAAAGTTTAACTTTTCTTCATCCATGGCGTTGGATTTCCTCTGGATCTGACCTGCTGATGACTGCTGGCCCTGTGCCAGTGACGTAGCTTTGATATGTAAGGATAAATTTAAGATCGTCAGTCTGAACATGATGCTTTATTTTGAAAAGACAAGAAACTCTGATCATTTTTCATGTCTGTTTTCCTGTTTGGTACTGTTTTGGTGCTCTGTGGGAATTGATGCGTCTCTGCAGCGTACTCCAGCAAAAATAGACTCACAGCGTAACAGCCGCGAGCAGCCGTTGGTAGCATGCATCGGAGATGGACTGCAGTGTGCGCTGTGTGAATGCACTGATTGGCAAGAGTGGCAGCGAAGTACAGCGTAGTGCGCGGTGCTGACGGACTGTAGCACTCATGCTGTAAGTTGAGGTCTTGTTTGCAAAGTTTTAAACATGAGCTCAAAACACAATATTGACCTCATTATATCAGACTGATTTGAGGTTAGTCCCATTATTAGAGTCCAGTAATAAAGACTCAACAGCTGGCGTTAATGCACTCTGGACAATGACACACACTTTATATTATAACATATTTGAATCACAGTCAATAACACAGAAAAACTGGAAAAATCCTGTAATGCCACTGAGATACTGTTTCAAACTACAGAATAAGAGAACACAGGAAATCAGACTCTCTCTCTCTTTCTCTCTGTGAGTGTGTGAGCTGCTGAGAGGTGGCCCAGCTCTCCGACAGTGGCACAGTGCTAAGATGGTCAAGTTCCCATGCTAGCTCGTGTTTACCCTGAGCTATTTCTGCGCACTCACACATACACACAGTTTGCCCTCTCGTACCCCCTACTTGTAATTTCTCATCCCTCCCTCCCTCCCCTCCTTCCCCCTCACTCATCCCCCCCTCCCTCTCCTCCCCCCTCTGGAGTCCGGGAGGGTTATGTGAACGGCCAGGGAGGAGGGCTGAGAAAAAGACGGGAGGAGTGTGAAAGAGGAGAGAGACGATGAGGAGGTCATCACTGAGTCATCATATTCCCTGGTAAGGCTAGTGTGTGTTAGAGTGTGTGTGTATACATGTGTGTGTGTGTATGTGTTCGGTTCCTAAAAGTGTGCGCATGTCTGAGTGGGTGGTGAAGTTTGCACATTCCAGTGAACAAGTGTATTTATGTGTGTGTGTGTGTGTGTGTGTGTGTGTGTGTGTGTGTGTGTGTGTGTGTGGGCATGAGAGTGTGTTTCCACATGCCTGTGTGTTTACGATACATCCTGAGTGTGTGTTTTACTCTCAGCCAGACAAATTGACACTTAACTACAATCACTACCTTCAGGCAGAAATGAAACCTTCACCCATCCACAGCTTCCAACCTCCAGATCAGGAGTTTTATCCATCCCGCTGTGCTTCCTCTGGTTTCTGTCCCAACACAAACTTTTTGTAGCTCCTTTTCCAGCAGTGTTACACTCCAAAGGAAGGGTTTAATCTCTGCTCACAGACAGGGATCATGAGCTGGATTAACACCTGCACTGAACTCTAGAAACCTTCTGGATGTTCGTAAACATCCATCTGAGTTACGAAGAAGCATATTACTTTATGCACACTTAAAAATTAAGCAAAGGAAGCTTTCATTTAGCTATTTCTGCCTCTCATCCTGAAGTGTTTCCACACACTCTGTCCCATGGCAAACCAGAGAGGATCCTATGGTGGCCCTGAAAGCTCACAGCACTGCAACTTAAAAAAACACATGCAAAAAGACAAAATACAAGAAAATTTTAAAAAACATCTTCATTTGACAACACATGTGCAGCAATTAAAAAACGCGCTGAAAAGACCACAACACAACACATTAGAAAAACCAGCTGCAAAGACCGTAACACAACTATTTAGAAAAATGCGCTGCAAAGATTACAATACAGCACATTACCAAAATGCGCTGCAAATAGACCGCAAAACAACAAATTAGAAAAATGCGCTGCAAATTGACTGGAAGTGTTTCCAGAAGTTCCTTAAAAGTGATACACATATCCCGACACGCTTGTTGTTGATGCAGATTTCAAGTCCCCCTATTAAGGTTCTCTTTCAATCAGTGGTGTAAAAGTCAGGACTGTACCTGCGTCCACACATAAGGAAGAATAAACATTACGCAAACATAAGAATAAGGCTTTTACACCCAGAAACTCAAGATTCAACCCAAATTAAGCAATGCATAGTGTTTTCAGGCTGCACAAGAACACAATATTGACATCTTTAGGATTTTTACACATTTTATTTTCATACAGGGAGGCACTAAATTGACATTTGCTGTTTGAAGTACATTTTCAGACCAGTTTGGCTTCATCATGGCGCCTCTGCTGTTCCTGCCTCTCTAAAAAGCTCTGCTCGCTATCGTCCCCATCACATCCCTGTCTCCTCTTCCTCTCGTTCTCAGCCTCCTTTCCTTTCATCTCTCCTCCTCCTCCTCCTCTTCCTCCTACTCTCGGCCTGCCTGAATATCTGTGTGGCCTGGCTTCGCCTCTCAACAGTAACTCAACCCATAAACAAACTGCCTTACACGCTGTAATCACAAACCCCAAACTGCCAGACATTAAAAGGGCCACGTTTCATTCCCGCTGCAAAAAGAGGAAAGATAGAGGAGGGGAAAAAAGAGAGAGAGAGAGCGTGGTCCTCTTAACAGATGCTGCGTGTAGTATCAGTTAGCTAAAGTGCGACTGGGAGGAGAGACAGATAGCGGTGGAGGAAAAGAGGAGAAGAGAAGCGTATCTTTGAGGAGTTGCACATTGCCCGGCGATGATCAAAGTGCTCTGCAGCCTTTGTGGCTAATTGTGGGGATTATCTGTAAGTGCTTGGAAAGAGCGGCCATGGTTTTATGGGGTCGGTGTCACACACACACACACACACACACACCCACACACATACCATGCATGTGCTACTGCGCTCAGGAATCACAGAGGAAATGCACGACTGACCTCACATACATAATTCAAGTTTGTGTGTATTTGTGGAGTGAGACAATGAGAGAAAAAAAGGGACGTGGAGGAGACTGAAGAGTGAAAAACTGGCTCCAAAATGGGAAGAGATCCAGGAGACATGAAGAAATCAGACAAACACACACACACACACACACACACACACACACACACACGCTCACACACTCACACACACGCTCACACAGGGAGGCAGACATATCCTGTCGTCTCGATCCAGTTTCAAGGATAGTGGCGAGACTGGAAGGTTTGGAGTGCCAAACGACTTGTCAGTGTCAGTTGTAAAGCTGCCTCCCCTAAAGCCACTTCCCCCTGCTGTACACACACACTAAAACACACACACACACAAACACACACAGACAGCCGCTCAGATCTGTGGTCAGCTGAGCGGATCCTCGGTGAGGTCAGGAGTAGTTTGGAAACACACGCACACGGCTCACAAAGAGACTTTCTTTCGAGGCTTTACGAGTCTTCTCTATAGTTTGCCCCGACCACAAACACACACACGCACACACACATTTGTACATTTACACACAGTGCAAGAAAACTCACACAAAGCTGATGTAGCGGATATGGTTTTGTGAGGGGGAAGAAGGGTGTATGGTCGGCGTCAGGTCCAAGCAATTATCCAAGTGTCCAAACCTCTTTCAGGCAGCCACAGCGGAGCCAGACAGCTCACACACACACACACACACACACACACACACACACACACACACACACACACACACACACACACACACACACACACACAGACACCAACACAACTTTCAACTGCGACGTAGGGATTTGCCCAGGATAATTCCACTTCTATTCACCATGAGAGGTTTTACAAGGTTAGGGCCAAAATCTCTGAGCTGACTACAAGCGGACTACCAGCTGGCCCTTGGCCTCCGGTCTGAGTGCTGGATTCTGTCCCTGCTGAGTGTCCTGGAGCCCTGAAGACCTTTCCAATAAGACGAGCGCAGGAAGACAATGGAGGGTGGCTAATCTTGTCTTTATGCGGCCTTTTGTGTGTGAGTGGGGGGCTCTTGTCGAGGCGGTGCTCAGGTAAGGCGGCGTGTCAAAGGTTAAGCTGCAGACTCAGACCTGCACACACGAGTTAATTAAAGTTTGTCTAAGGGGGCGAGAGTGAGTCTGAGGAGGCCGCGAGTGTCTGAGGGCTCGCCTGAGAAAGGAATGCTGGGACTTCAAAGTTAGCAGACCGTCGTTTTCAGGAAAACAGAGTAAGAGAGAAAGAGAGAGAGAGGAGTCAGTATCTGAAACATTTATAAAGTCCTGATGTCTGCTCAGAGAAGACGCACAGGTGGACGCCTGACGTGTGGATTCACAGGTCAGAGGAAATGATCACAGAGAGAAGGTGAGACAGGTAAAAAAAATGACCCCAAGACGAGGCTCTGAATGAAACATGTCTTTACTTATTCACCTGTCAGGATCAGGACAGCTTTCAGTTGGAATATATAACTTTTGTTTTATGTATTTTCATAATAACTGTTAAATATAAAACACTCCCTGATGCAGACTTGACGCTGAAATGCATCTGAGTTGGTTTAAACATTTTGCAGAGCAGGTTAAAGATAGTTTAATTAGTTTCTGATGCAGTATGTGTTTTTTTTTTTCTAACTGAAGTCAACACTTATGTTTGAATTATTCCACAACTTCTCTGGCAGTAAATTCAGTCAGCATTTTCTCCAAATTACTCACATTTTATAGTATAAACTTTTTAATGAAGATGATGATTTGCTGTTGTTGTGGATCTCTGGTTCCTCCTATTTTTAACAAACTAAATCAGCACCTTACACAAAAAAACCCACAAACTTTAACCCTTTATTGCCTTATACATCATACTTGATACATGAGTTTAAAGAACTCTATATCATCAACATGATAAATAATTTCATAAAAAAAAACTCTTCATTTTGATATCCATATTTATTTTTGCATACATATTTTTATCTTTCGACTTGATGTTTGGGCATACCAACGTAATTTCATCGTAATACTGTTAACAGTTGTACAATGACGATAAAACCGCTGATGTCTTATCGTGACTGACAGCTGTGTTGACCAGTGAGGCTCCAGATTATCAGATTAGAGGACGATGATTTATCGAGAAGTTAACTGTGTGTTTTGGTTCAAAGAAGGATGAAAACATTGGTATTGTAGCTAGCTAAGGTTACACCTTCAAATGTTTCATTACGAAGGTTTAAAAAGTGACTCATTTTTTATATCAGAAGCTGCTGATTATGTGCTGCTCTTAAAACATACCTGCCAACTTTAGACTATGACAAGGCCGTTTATACGACAACAGAGGTTGCAGCGTTTCAGAAAAATTCCACTCTGGAGGGCGTTTTAAAATAGTTGCGTTTCAGGTCGGGTAAAAAAGCATTTCCATATAAACGAGAGGCTGAAACACAACAAAACTTTTGCTTCTCATCCTAATACCATTGTTGTATAAACGGGGCCTAACTCTAGGACGAATGTATCCCACACCTCTCTTGGAAAACTCTCAGAAAACTTGCGGGTGATGCATTCACTGAAGCTTTTAATTCTCAAACACAAAATAACCCATATTAACAGCAACACATTCCCATTATTTATCATTAAAAACCAACCATATCCCTTACAGCATCAACATGAAAAACCAAGAGTGTTGGCAGGTATGTTGTGTTAACGAAACAGTGTCTCTGGTTATGGTTCCGACAGCACGAGATCCGAACTCTAAAACCTTCCATGCTATGAAGGATTAACTAATCGATCACGGGTGAAGTTTGTCACTCTAAGCCAAAGCTCAACAGGTAGACATCAGACACTCACTTCAGTGTGAGAAATCAGGGGTGAGGCGTGAGAGCGTGTGAAACCAATGAA